>CAXAJV010000051.1:7475200-8075200 GCA_963969225.1 Xylocopa violacea
ACGTTATTGATGTACATAAGGGTCCCACGGAGACGTAGAGGCCAAATCGCCAGGAATGTTGTCAAATATTACCACCGAGATGTTAGGTTGGGTTAGGTTAGGTTATATTTCGTTACTGATGTTTATGAAGGTCAAACGGAGACGTAGAGGCCAACTCGCCAGTAATGTTGTCAAATATTACCGCCGAGATGATAGGTTGGATTAGGTTAGGTTATATTTCGTTATTGATGTATATGAAGGTCCCACGGAGACGTAGAGGCCAACTCGCCATGAATGTTTTCAAATATTACCGCCGAGATGTTAGGTTGGGTTAGGTTAGGTTATATTACGTTATTGATGTATATAAAGATCCCACGGAAACGTAGAGGCCAACAAGCCAGGAATGTGTTCAAATATACCGCCGAGATGTTAGATTGGGCTAGGTTAGGGTATATTACGTTATTGATGTATATAATGGTCCCACGGAGACGTAGGGGCCAACAAGCCAGGAATGTGTTCAAATATTACCGCCGAGATGTTAGGTTGGGTTAGGTTAGGTTATATTACATTATAGATGGATATAAAGGTCCCACGGAGACGTAGAGGCCAACAAGCCAGGAATGTGTTCAAATATTACCGCCGAGATGTTAGGTTGGGTTAGGTTAGGTTATATTACGTTATAGATGTATATAAAGTCCCCACGGAGACGTAGAGGCCAACAAGCCAGGAATGTGTTCAAATATTGCCGCCGAGATATTAGATTGGGTTAGGTTAGGTTATATTACGTTATTGATGTATATAAAGATCCCACGGAGACGTAGAGGCCAACAAGCCAGGAATGTTGTCAAATATTACCGCCGAGATGATAGGTTGTGTTAGGTTAGGTTATATTTCGTTACTGATGTTTATGAAGGTCAAACGGAGACGTAGAGGCCAACTCGCCAGTAATGTTGTCAAATATTACCGCCGAGATGACAGGTTGGGTTAGGTTAGGTTATATTACGTTATTGATGTTTATGAAGATCAAACGGAGACGTAGAGCCCAACTCGCCAGGAATGATGTCAAATATTACCGCCGAGATGTTAGCTTGGGTTAGGTTTGGTTATATTACGTTATAGATGTATATAACGGTCCCACGGAGACGTAGAGGCCAACAAGCCAGGAATGTGTTCAAATATTACCGCCGAGATGTTAGGTTGGGTTAGGGTAGGTTATATTACGTTATAGATGTATATAAAGGTCCCACGGAGACGCAGAGGCCAACAAGCCAGGAATGTGTTCAAATATTACCGCCGAGATGTTAGATTGGGTTAGGTTAGGTTATATTACGTTATTGATGTATATAAAGGTCCCACGGAGACGTAGGGGCCAACAAGCCAGGAATGTGTTCAAATATTACCGCCGAGAAGTTAGATTGGGTTAGGTTAGGTTATATTACGTTATTGATGTATATATATGTACCACGGAGACGTAGAGGCCAACAAGCCAGGAATGTCTTCAAATATTACCGCCGAGATGTTAGGTTGGGTTAGGTTAGGTTATATAACGTTATTGATGTACATAAGGGTCCCACGGAGACGTAGAGGCCAAATCGCCAGGAATGTTGTCAAATATTACCACCGAGATGTTAGGTTGGGTTAGGTTAGGTTATATTTCGTTACTGATGTTTATGAAGGTCAAACGGAGACGTAGACGCCAACTCGCCAGTAATGTTGTCAAATATTACCGCCGAGATGATAGGTTGGATTAGGTTAGGTTATATTTCGTTATTGATGTATATGAAGGTCCCACGGAGACGTAGAGGCCAACTCGCCATGAATGTTTTCAAATATTACCGCCGAGATGTTAGGTTGGGTTAGGTTAGGTTATATTACGTTATTGATGTATATAAAGATCCCACGGAAACGTAGAGGCCAACAAGCCAGGAATGTGTTCAAATATACCGCCGAGATGTTAGATTGGGCTAGGTTAGGGTATATTACGTTATTGATGTATATAATGGTCCCACGGAGACGTAGGGGCCAACAAGCCAGGAATGTGTTCAAATATTACCGCCGAGATGTTAGGTTGGGTTAGGTTAGGTTATATTACATTATAGATGTATATAAAGGTCCCACGGAGACGTAGAGGCCAACAAGCCAGGAATGTGTTCAAATATTACCGCCGAGATGTTAGGTTGGGTTAGGTTAGGTTATATTACGTTATAGATGTATATAAAGTCCCCACGGAGACGTAGAGGCCAACAAGCCAGGAATGTGTTCAAATATTGCCGCCGAGATATTAGATTGGGTTAGGTTAGGTTATATTACGTTATTGATGTATATAAAGATCCCACGGAGACGTAGAGGCCAACAAGCCAGGAATGTTGTCAAATATTACCGCCGAGATGATAGGTTGTGTTAGGTTAGGTTATATTTCGTTACTGATGTTTATGAAGGTCAAACGGAGACGTAGAGGCCAACTCGCCAGTAATGTTGTCAAATATTACCGCCGAGATGACAGGTTGGGTTAGGTTAGGTTATATTACGTTATTGATGTTTATGAAGATCAAACGGAGACGTAGAGCCCAACTCGCCAGGAATGATGTCAAATATTACCGCCGAGATGTTAGCTTGGGTTAGGTTTGGTTATATTACGTTATAGATGTATATAACGGTCCCACGGAGACGTAGAGGCCAACAAGCCAGGAATGTGTTCAAATATTACCGCCGAGATGTTAGGTTGGGTTAGGTTAGGTTATATTACGTTATAGATGTATATAAAGGTCCCACGGAGACGTAGAGGCCAACTCGCCAGGAATGTTGTCAAATATTACCGCCGAAATGATAGGTTGGGTTAGGTTAGGTTATATTACGTTATAGATGTGTATAAAGGTCCCACGCAGACGTAGAGGCCAACAAGCCAGGAATGTGTTCAAATATTACCGCCGAGATGTTAGGTTGGGTTAGGTTAGGTTATATTACGTTATAGATGTATATAAAGATCCCACGGAGACGTAGAGGCCAACTCGCCATGAATGATTTCAAGTATTACCGCCGAGATGTTAGGTTGGGTTAGGTTAGGTTATATTACGTTATTGATGTATAAAAAGATCCCACAGAGACGGAGAAGCCAACTCGCCAGGAATGTTGTCAAATATTACCGCCGAGATGTTAGATTGGGTTAGGTTAGGTTATATTACGTTATTGATGTATATATATCCCACGGGGACGTAGAGGCCAACAAGCCAGGAATGTCGTCAAATATTACCGCCGAGATGTTAGGTTGGGTTAGGTTAGGTTATATAACGTTATTGGTGTATATAAAGGTCCCACGGAGACGTAGAGGCCAACAAGCCAGGAATGTGATCAAATATTACCGCCGACATGATAGGTTGGGTTAGGTTAGGTTATATTACGTTATTGATGCTTATGAAGATCAAACGGAGACGTAGAGCCCAACTCGCCAGGAATGATGTCAAATATTACCGCCGAGAGGTCAGTTTGGGTTAGGTTAGGTTATATTACGTTATAGATGTATATAAAGGTCCCACGGAGACGTAGAGGCCAACAAGCCAGGAATGTGTTCAAATATTACCGCCGAGATGTTAGGTTGGGTTAGGTTAGGTTATATTACGTTATAGATGTATATAAAGTTCCCACGGAGGCGTAGAGGCCAACAATCCAGGAATGTGTTCAAATATTACCGCCGAGATGTTAGATTGGGTTAGGTTAGGTTATATTACGTTATTGATGTATATACATATCCCACGGGGACGTAGAGGCCAACAAGCCAGGAATGTGTTCAAATATTACCGCCGAGGTGTTAGGTTGGGTTAGGTTAGGTTATATTACGTTATTGATGTATATAAATGTCCCACGGAGACGGAGAAGCCAACTCGCCAGGAATGTTTTCAAGTATTAGCGCCGAGATGTTAGGTTGGGTTAGGTTAGGTTATATTCCGTTATAGATGTATGTAAAGGTCCCACGGAGACGTAGAGGCCAACTCGCCAGGAATGTTGTCAAATATTACCGCCGAGATGAGAGGTTGGGTTAGGTTAGTTTATATTACGTTATTGATGTTTATGAAGATCAAACGGAGAAGTAGAGCCCAACTCGCCAGGAATGATGTCAAATATTACCGCCGAGATGTTAGTTTGGGTTAGGTTAGGTTATATTACGTTATAGATGTATATAACGGTCCCACGGAGACGTAGAGGCCAACTCGCCAGTAATGTTGTCAAATATTACCGCCGAGATGTTAGGTTGGGTTAGGTTAGGTTATATAACGTTATTGATGTATATAAAGGTCCCACGGAGACGTAGAGGCCAACTCGCCAGTAATGTTGTCAAGTATTACCGCCGAGATGTTAGGTTGGGTTAGGTTAGGTTATATTACGTTATTGATGTATATAAATGTCCCACGGTGACGTAGAGGCCAACTCGCCAGGAATGTTGTCAAATATTACCGCCGAGATGATAGGTTGGGTTAGGTTAGGTTATATTTCTTTATTAATGTATATGAAGTTCTCACGGAGACGTAGAGGCCAACTCGCCAGGAATGTCGTCAAATATTACCGCCGAGATGATAGGTTGTGTTAGGTTAGGTTATATTTCGTTACTGATGTTTATGAAGGTCAAACGGAGACGTAGCGGCCAACTCGACAGGAATGTTGTCAAATATTTCCGCCGAGATGAAAGGTTGGGTTAGGTTAGGTTATATTACGTTATTGATGTTTATGAAGATCAAACGGAGACGTAGAGCCCAACTCGCCAGGAATGATGTCAAATATTACCGCCGAGATGTTAGTTTGGGTTAGGTTAGGTTATATTACGTTATAGATGTATATAACGGTCCCACGGAGACGTAGAGGCCAACAAGCCAGGAATGTGTTCAAATATTACCGCCGAGATGTTAGGTTGAGTTAGGTTAGGTTATATTACGTTATAGATGTATATAAAGTTCCCACGGAGGCGTAGAGGCCAGCAAGACAGGAATGTGTTCAAATATTACCGCCGAGATGTTAGATTAGGTTAGGTTAGGTTATATTACTTTATTGATGTATATATATATCCCACGGGGACGTAGAGGCCAACAAGCCAGGAATGTGTTCAAATATTACCGCCGAGATGTTAGGTTGGGTTAGGTTAGGTTATATTACGTTATAGATGTATATAAAGATCCCACGGAGACGTAGAGGCCAACTCGCCATGAATGATTTCAAGTATTACCGCCGATATGTTAGGTTGGGTTAGGTTAGGTTATATTACGTTATTGATGTATAAAAAGATCCCACAGAGACGGAGAAGCCAACTCGCCAGGAATGTTGTCAAATATTACCGCCGAGATGTTAGATTGGGTTAGGTTAGGTTATATTACGTTATTGATGTATATATATATCCCACGGGGACGTAGAGGCCAACAAGCCAGGAATGTCGTCAAATATTACCGCCGAGATGTTAGGTTGGGTTAGGTTAGGTTATATAACGTTATTGGTGTATATAAAGGTCCCACGGAGACGTAG
The DNA here is from genome assembly GCA_963969225.1 of Xylocopa violacea. NCBI lineage: Eukaryota > Metazoa > Arthropoda > Insecta > Hymenoptera > Apidae > Xylocopa > Xylocopa violacea. Next base: position 7,480,685 of record CAXAJV010000051.1, read on the forward strand.
AGGCCAACAAGCCAGGAATGTGATCAAATATTACCGCCGACATGATAGGTTGGGTTAGGTTAGGTTATATTACGTTATTGATGCTTATGAAGATCAAACGGAGACGTAGAGCCCAACTCGCCAGGAATGATGTCAAATATTACCGCCGAGAGGTCAGTTTGGGTTAGGTTAGGTTATATTACGTTATAGATGTATATAAAGGTCCCACGTAGACGTAGAGGCCAACAAGCCAGGAATGTGTTCAAATATTACCGCCGAGATGTTAGGTTGGGTTAGGTTAGGTTATATTACGTTATAGATGTATATAAAGTTCCCACGGAGGCGTAGAGGCCAACAATCCAGGAATGTGTTCAAATATTACCGCCGAGATGTTAGATTGGGTTAGGTTAGGTTATATTACGTTATTGATGTATATACATATCCCACGGGGACGTAGAGGCCAACAAGCCAGGAATGTGTTCAAATATTACCGCCGAGATGTTAGGTTGGGTTAGGTTAGGTTATATAACGTTATTGGTGTATATAAAGGTCCCACGGAGACGTAGAGGCCAACAAGCCAGGAATGTGATCAAATATTACCGCCGACATGATAGGTTGGGTTAGGTTAGGTTATATTACGTTATTGATGCTTATGAAGATCAAACGGAGACGTAGAGCCCAACTCGCCAGGAATGATGTCAAATATTACCGCCGAGAGGTCAGTTTGGGTTAGGTTAGGTTATATTACGTTATAGATGTATATAAAGGTCCCACGGAGACGTAGAGGCCAACAAGCCAGGAATGTGTTCAAATATTACCGCCGAGATGTTAGGTTGGGTTAGGTTAGGTTATATTACGTTATAGATGTATATAAAGTTCCCACGGAGGCGTAGAGGCCAACAATCCAGGAATGTGTTCAAATATTACCGCCGAGATGTTAGATTGGGTTAGGTTAGGTTATATTACGTTATTGATGTATATACATATCCCACGGGGACGTAGAGGCCAACAAGCCAGGAATGTGTTCAAATATTACCGCCGAGGTGTTAGGTTGGGTTAGGTTAGGTTATATTACGTTATTGATGTATATAAATGTCCCACGGAGACGGAGAAGCCAACTCGCCAGGAATGTTTTCAAGTATTACCGCCGAGATGTTAGGTTGGGTTAGGTTAGGTTATATTACGTTATTGATGTATAAAAAGATCCCACAGAGACGGAGAAGCCAACTCGCCAGGAATGTTGTCAAATATTACCGCCGAGATGTTAGATTGGGTTAGGTTAGGTTATATTACGTTATTGATGTATAAATATATCCCACGGGGACGTAGAGGCCAACAAGCCAGGAATGTCGTCAAATATTACCGCCGAGATGTTAGGTTGGGTTAGGTTAGGTTATATAACGTTATTGGTGTATATAAAGCTCCCACGGAGACGTAGAGGCCAACTCGCCAGGAATGTTGTCAAATATTGCCGCCGAGATGAAAGGTTGGGTTAGGTTAGGTTATATTACGTTATTGATGTTTATGAAGATCAAACGGGACGTAGAGCCCAACTCGCCAGGAATGATGTCAAATAATACCGCCGAGATGTTAGTTTGGGTTAGGTTAGGTTATATTACGTTATAGATGTATATAACGGTCCCACGGAGACGTAGAGGCCAACTCGCCAGAAATGTTGTCAAATATTACCGCCGAAATGATAGGTTGGGTTAGGTTAGGTTATATTACGTTATTGATGTATATAAAGCTCCCACGGAGACGTAGAGGCCAACTCGCCAGGAATGTTATCAAATATTACCGCCGAGATGATAGGTGGTTGGGTTAGGTTAGGTTATATTTCTTTATTAATGTATATGAAGTCCTCACGGAGACGTAGAGGCCAACTCGCCAGGAATGTTGTCAAACGTTAGCGCCGAGATGATAGGTTGGGTTAGGTTAGGTTATATTACGTTATAGATGCATATAAAGTTCCCACGGAGACGTAGAGGCCAACTCGCCAGGAATGATTTCAAGTATTACCGCCGAGATGTTAGGTTGGGTTAGGTTAGGTTATATTACGTTATAGATGTATATAAAGATCCCACGGAGACGTAGAGGCCAACTCGCCATGAATGATTTCAAGTATTACCGCCGAGATGTTAGGTTGGGTTAGGTTAGGTTATATTACGTTATTGATGTATAAAAAGATCCCACAGAGACGGAGAAGCCAACTCGCCAGGAATGTTGTCAAATATTACCGCCGAGATGTTAGATTGGGTTAGGTTAGGTTATATTACGTTATTGATGTATATATATATCCCACGGGGACGTAGAGGCCAACAAGCCAGGAATGTCGTCAAATATTACCGCCGAGATGTTAGGTTGGGTTAGGTTAGGTTATATAACGTTATTGGTGTATATAAAGGTCCCACGGAGACGTAGAGGCCAACAAGCCAGGAATGTGATCAAATATTACCGCCGACATGATAGGTTGGGTTAGGTTAGGTTATATTACGTTATTGATGCTTATGAAGATCAAACGGAGACGTAGAGCCCAACTCGCCAGGAATGATGTCAAATATTACCGCCGAGAGGTCAGTTTGGGTTAGGTTAGGTTATATTACGTTATAGATGTATATAAAGGTCCCACGGAGACGTAGAGGCCAACAAGCCAGGAATGTGTTCAAATATTACCGCCGAGATGTTAGGTTGGGTTAGGTTAGGTTATATTACGTTATAGATGTATATAAAGTTCCCACGGAGGCGTAGAGGCCAACAATCCAGGAATGTGTTCAAATATTACCGCCGAGATGTTAGATTGGGTTAGGTTAGGTTATATTACGTTATTGATGTATATACATATCCCACGGGGACGTAGAGGCCAACAAGCCAGGAATGTGTTCAAATATTACCGCCGAGGTGTTAGGTTGGGTTAGGTTAGGTTATATTACGTTATTGATGTATATAAATGTCCCACGGAGACGGAGAAGCCAACTCGCCAGGAATGTTTTCAAGTATTACCGCCGAGATGTTAGGTTGGGTTAGGTTAGGTTATATTACGTTATAGATGTATGTAAAGGTCCCACGGAGACGTAGAGGCCAACTCGCCAGGAATGTGGTCAAATATTACCGCCGAGATGAGAGGTTGGGTTAGGTTAGGTTATATTACGTTATTGATGTTTATGAAGATCAAACGGAGAAGTAGAGCCCAACTCGCCAGGAATGATGTCAAATATTACCGCTGAGATGTTAGTTTGGGTTAGGTTAGGTTATATTACGTTATAGATGTATATAACGGTCCCACGGAGACGTAGAGGCCCACTCGCCAGAAATGTTGTCAAATATTACCGCCGAGATGATAGGTTGGGTTGGGTTAGGTTATATTACGTTATTGATGTATATAAAGCTCCCACGGAGACGTAGAGGCCAACTCGCCAGGAATGATATCAAATATTACCGCCGAAATGATAGGTTGGATTAAGTTGCGTTATATTTCGTAATTGATGCTTATGAAGTTCCCACGGAGACGTAGAGGCCAACTCGCCAGGTATGTTTTCTAATATTACCGCCGAGATGATAGGTTGTGTTATGTTAGGTTATATTTCGTCATTGATGTTTATGAAGGTCAAACGGAGACGTAGAGGCCAACTCGCCAGTAATGTCGTCAAATATTTCCGCCGAGATGAAAGGTTGGGTTAGGTTAGGTTATATTACGTTATTGATGTTTATGAAGATCAAACGGAGACGTAGAGCCCAACTCGCCAGGAATGATGTCAAATATTACCGCCGAGATGTTAGTTTGGGTTAGGTTAGGTTATATTACGTTATAGATGTATATAACGGTCCCACGGAGACGTAGAGGCCAACAAGCCAGGAATGTGTTCAAATATTACCGCCGAGATGTTAGGTTGAGTTAGGTTAGGTTATATTACGTTATAGATGTATATAAAGTTCCCACGGAGGCGTAGAGGCCAGCAAGACAGGAATGTGTTCAAATATTACCGCCGAGATGTTAGATTGGGTTAGGTTAGGTTATATTACTTTATTGATGTTTATATATATCCCACGGGGACGTAGAGGCCAACAAGCCAGGAATGTGTTCAAATATTACCGCCGAGATGTTAGGTTGGGTTAGGTTAGGTTATATTACGTTATAGATGTATATAAAGATCCCACGGAGACGTAGAGGCCAACTCGCCATGAATGTTTTCAAGTATTACCGCCGAGATGTTAGGTTGGGTTAGGTTAGGTTATATTACGTTATTGATGTATAAAAAGATCCCACAGAGGCGGAGAAGCCAACTCGCCAGGAATGTTGTCAAATATTACCGCCGAGATGTTAGATTGGGTTAGGTTAGGTTATATTACGTTATTGATGTATATATATATCCCACGGGGACGTAGAGGCCAACAAGCCAGGAATGTCGTCAAATATTACCGCCGAGATGTTAGGTTGGGTTAGGTTAGGTTATATAACGTTATTGGTGTATATAAAGGTCCCACGGAGACGTAGAGGCCAACAAGCCAGGAATGTGATCAAATATTACCGCCGACATCTTAGGTTGGGTTAGGTTAGGTTATATTACGTTATTGATGCTTATGAAGATCAAACGGAGACGTAGAGCCCAACTCGCCAGGAATGATGTCAAATATTACCGCCGAGAGGTTAGTTTGGGTTAGGTTAGGTTATATTACGTTATAGATGTATATAAAGGTCCCACGGAGACGTAGAGGCCAACAAGCCAGGAATGTGTTCAAATATTACCGCCGAGATGTTAGGTTGGGTTAGGTTAGGTTATATTACGTTATAGATGTATATAAAGTTCCCACGGAGGCGTAGAGGCCAACAATCCAGGAATGTGTTCAAATATTACCGCCGAGATGTTAGATTGGGTTAGGTTAGGTTATATTACGTTATTGATGTATATACATATCCCACGGGGACGTAGAGGCCAACAAGCCAGGAATGTTGTCAAATATTACCGCCTAGATGAAAGGTTGGGTTAGGTTAGGTTATATTACGTTATTGATGTTTATGAAGATCAAACGGAGACGTAGAGCCCAACTCGCCAGGAATGATGTCAAATATTACCGCCGAGATGACAGGTTGGGTTAGGTTAGGTTATATTTCGTTATTGATGTATATGAAGGTCCCACGGAGACGTAGAGGCCAACTCGCCAGGAATGTTGTCAAATATTTCCGCCGAGATGAAAGGTTGGGTTAGGTTAGGTTATATTACGTTATTGATGTTTATGAAGATCAAACGGAGACGTAGAGCCCAACTCGCCAGGAATGATGTCAAATATTACCGCCGAGATGTTAGTTTGGGTTAGGTTAGGTTATATTACGTTATAGATGTATATAACGGTCCCACGGAGACGTAGAGGCCAACAAGCCAGGAATGTGTTCAAATATTACCGCCGAGATGTTAGGTTGGGTTAGGTTAGGTTATATTACGTTATAGATGTATATAAAGTTCCCACGGAGGCGTAGAGGCCAACAAGACAGGAATGTGTTCAAATATTACCGCCGAGATGTTAGATTGGGTTAGGTTAGGTTATATTACTTTATTGATGTATATATATATCCCACGGGGACGTAGAGGCCAACAAGCCAGGAATGTGTTCAAATATTACCGCCGAGATGTTAGGTTGGGTTAGGTTAGGTTATATTACGTTATAGATGTATATAAAGATCCCACGGAGACGTAGAGGCCAACTCGCCATGAATGTTTTCAAGTATTACCGCCGAGATGTTAGGTTGGGTTAGGTTAGGTTATATTACGTTATTGATGTATAAAAAGATCCCACAGAGGCGGAGAAGCCAACTCGCCAGGAATGTTGTCAAATATTACCGCCGAGATGTTAGATTGGGTTAGGTTAGGTTATATTACGTTATTGATGTATATATATATCCCACGGGGACGTAGAGGCCAACAAGCCAGGAATGTCGTCAAATATTACCGCCGAGATGTTAGGTTGGGTTAGGTTAGGTTATATAACGTTATTGGTGTATATAAAGGTCCCACGGAGACGTAGAGGCCAACAAGCCAGGAATGTGATCAAATATTACCGCCGACATCTTAGGTTGGGTTAGGTTAGGTTATATTACGTTATTGATGCTTATGAAGATCAAACGGAGACGTAGAGCCCAACTCGCCAGGAATGATGTCAAATATTACCGCCGAGAGGTTAGTTTGGGTTAGGTTAGGTTATATTACGTTATAGATGTATATAAAGGTCCCACGGAGACGTAGAGGCCAACAAGCCAGGAATGTGTTCAAATATTACCGCCGAGATGTTAGGTTGGGTTAGGTTAGGTTATATTACGTTATAGATGTATATAAAGTTCCCACGGAGGCGTAGAGGCCAACAATCCAGGAATGTGTTCAAATATTACCGCCGAGATGTTAGATTGGGTTAGGTTAGGTTATATTACGTTATTGATGTATATACATATCCCACGGGGACGTAGAGGCCAACAAGCCAGGAATGTTGTCAAATATTACCGCCTAGATGAAAGGTTGGGTTAGGTTAGGTTATATTACGTTATTGATGTTTATGAAGATCAAACGGAGACGTAGAGCCCAACTCGCCAGGAATGATGTCAAATATTACCGCCGAGATGACAGGTTGGGTTAGGTTAGGTTATATTTCGTTATTGATGTATATGAAGGTCCCACGGAGACGTAGAGGCCAACTCGCCAGGAATGTTGTCAAATATTTCCGCCGAGATGAAAGGTTGGGTTAGGTTAGGTTATATTACGTTATTGATGTTTATGAAGATCAAACGGAGACGTAGAGCCCAACTCGCCAGGAATGATGTCAAATATTACCGCCGAGATGTTAGTTTGGGTTAGGTTAGGTTATATTACGTTATAGATGTATATAACGGTCCCACGGAGACGTAGAGGCCAACAAGCCAGGAATGTGTTCAAATATTACCGCCGAGATGTTAGGTTGGGTTAGGTTAGGTTATATTACGTTATAGATGTATATAAAGTTCCCACGGAGGCGTAGAGGCCAACAAGACAGGAATGTGTTCAAATATTACCGCCGAGATGTTAGATTGGGTTAGGTTAGGTTATATTACTTTATTGATGTATATATATATCCCACGGGGACGTAGAGGCCAACAAGCCAGGAATGTGTTCAAATATTACCGCCGAGATGTTAGGTTGGGTTAGGTTAGGTTATATTACGTTATAGATGTATATAAAGATCCCACGGAGACGTAGAGGCCAACTCGCCATGAATGTTTTCAAGTATTACCGCCGAGATGTTAGGTTGGGTTAGGTTAGGTTATATTACGTTATTGATGTATAAAAAGATCCCACAGAGACGGAGAAGCCAACTCGCCAGGAATGTTGTCAAATATTACCGCCGAGATGTTAGATTGGGTTAGGTTAGGTTATATTACGTTATTGATGTATATATATATCCCACGGGGACGTAGAGGCCAACAAGCCAGGAATGTCGTCAAATATTACCGCCGAGATGAGAGGTTGGGTTAGGTTAGGTTATATTACGTTATTGATGTTTATGAAGATCAAACGGAGAAGTAGAGCCCAACTCGCCAGGAATGATGTCAAATATTACCGCTGAGATGTTAGTTTGGGTTAGGTTAGGTTATATTACGTTATAGATGTATATAACGGTCCCACGGAGACGTAGAGGCCCACTCGCCAGAAATGTTGTCAAATATTACCGCCGAGATGATAGGTTGGGTTGGGTTAGGTTATATTACGTTATTGATGTATATAAAGCTCCCACGGAGACGTAGAGGCCAACTCGCCAGGAATGATATCAAATATTACCGCCGAAATGATAGGTTGGATTAAGTTGCGTTATATTTCGTAATTGATGCTTATGAAGTTCCCACGGAGACGTAGAGGCCAACTCGCCAGGTATGTTTTCTAATATTACCGCCGAGATGATAGGTTGTGTTATGTTAGGTTATATTTCGTCATTGATGTTTATGAAGGTCAAACGGAGACGTAGAGGCCAACTCGCCAGTAATGTCGTCAAATATTTCCGCCGAGATGAAAGGTTGGGTTAGGTTAGGTTATATTACGTTATTGATGTTTATGAAGATCAAACGGAGACGTAGAGCCCAACTCGCCAGGAATGATGTCAAATATTACCGCCGAGATGTTAGTTTGGGTTAGGTTAGGTTATATTACGTTATAGATGTATATAACGGTCCCACGGAGACGTAGAGGCCAACAAGCCAGGAATGTGTTCAAATATTACCGCCGAGATGTTAGGTTGAGTTAGGTTAGGTTATATTACGTTATAGATGTATATAAAGTTCCCACGGAGGCGTAGAGGCCAGCAAGACAGGAATGTGTTCAAATATTACCGCCGAGATGTTAGATTGGGTTAGGTTAGGTTATATTACTTTATTGATGTTTATATATATCCCACGGGGACGTAGAGGCCAACAAGCCAGGAATGTGTTCAAATATTACCGCCGAGATGTTAGGTTGGGTTAGGTTAGGTTATATTACGTTATAGATGTATATAAAGATCCCACGGAGACGTAGAGGCCAACTCGCCATGAATGTTTTCAAGTATTACCGCCGAGATGTTAGGTTGGGTTAGGTTAGGTTATATTACGTTATTGATGTATAAAAAGATCCCACAGAGGCGGAGAAGCCAACTCGCCAGGAATGTTGTCAAATATTACCGCCGAGATGTTAGATTGGGTTAGGTTAGGTTATATTACGTTATTGATGTATATATATATCCCACGGGGACGTAGAGGCCAACAAGCCAGGAATGTCGTCAAATATTACCGCCGAGATGTTAGGTTGGGTTAGGTTAGGTTATATAACGTTATTGGTGTATATAAAGGTCCCACGGAGACGTAGAGGCCAACAAGCCAGGAATGTGATCAAATATTACCGCCGACATCTTAGGTTGGGTTAGGTTAGGTTATATTACGTTATTGATGCTTATGAAGATCAAACGGAGACGTAGAGCCCAACTCGCCAGGAATGATGTCAAATATTACCGCCGAGAGGTTAGTTTGGGTTAGGTTAGGTTATATTACGTTATAGATGTATATAAAGGTCCCACGGAGACGTAGAGGCCAACAAGCCAGGAATGTGTTCAAATATTACCGCCGAGATGTTAGGTTGGGTTAGGTTAGGTTATATTACGTTATAGATGTATATAAAGTTCCCACGGAGGCGTAGAGGCCAACAATCCAGGAATGTGTTCAAATATTACCGCCGAGATGTTAGATTGGGTTAGGTTAGGTTATATTACGTTATTGATGTATATACATATCCCACGGGGACGTAGAGGCCAACAAGCCAGGAATGTTGTCAAATATTACCGCCTAGATGAAAGGTTGGGTTAGGTTAGGTTATATTACGTTATTGATGTTTATGAAGATCAAACGGAGACGTAGAGCCCAACTCGCCAGGAATGATGTCAAATATTACCGCCGAGATGACAGGTTGGGTTAGGTTAGGTTATATTTCGTTATTGATGTATATGAAGGTCCCACGGAGACGTAGAGGCCAACTCGCCAGGAATGTTGTCAAATATTTCCGCCGAGATGAAAGGTTGGGTTAGGTTAGGTTATATTACGTTATTGATGTTTATGAAGATCAAACGGAGACGTAGAGCCCAACTCGCCAGGAATGATGTCAAATATTACCGCCGAGATGTTAGTTTGGGTTAGGTTAGGTTATATTACGTTATAGATGTATATAACGGTCCCACGGAGACGTAGAGGCCAACAAGCCAGGAATGTGTTCAAATATTACCGCCGAGATGTTAGGTTGGGTTAGGTTAGGTTATATTACGTTATAGATGTATATAAAGTTCCCACGGAGGCGTAGAGGCCAACAAGACAGGAATGTGTTCAAATATTACCGCCGAGATGTTAGATTGGGTTAGGTTAGGTTATATTACTTTATTGATGTATATATATATCCCACGGGGACGTAGAGGCCAACAAGCCAGGAATGTGTTCAAATATTACCGCCGAGATGTTAGGTTGGGTTAGGTTAGGTTATATTACGTTATAGATGTATATAAAGATCCCACGGAGACGTAGAGGCCAACTCGCCATGAATGTTTTCAAGTATTACCGCCGAGATGTTAGGTTGGGTTAGGTTAGGTTATATTACGTTATTGATGTATAAAAAGATCCCACAGAGGCGGAGAAGCCAACTCGCCAGGAATGTTGTCAAATATTACCGCCGAGATGTTAGATTGGGTTAGGTTAGGTTATATTACGTTATTGATGTATATATATATCCCACGGGGACGTAGAGGCCAACAAGCCAGGAATGTCGTCAAATATTACCGCCGAGATGTTAGGTTGGGTTAGGTTAGGTTATATAACGTTATTGGTGTATATAAAGGTCCCACGGAGACGTAGAGGCCAACAAGCCAGGAATGTGATCAAATATTACCGCCGACATCTTAGGTTGGGTTAGGTTAGGTTATATTACGTTATTGATGCTTATGAAGATCAAACGGAGACGTAGAGCCCAACTCGCCAGGAATGATGTCAAATATTACCGCCGAGAGGTTAGTTTGGGTTAGGTTAGGTTATATTACGTTATAGATGTATATAAAGGTCCCACGGAGACGTAGAGGCCAACAAGCCAGGAATGTGTTCAAATATTACCGCCGAGATGTTAGGTTGGGTTAGGTTAGGTTATATTACGTTATAGATGTATATAAAGTTCCCACGGAGGCGTAGAGGCCAACAATCCAGGAATGTGTTCAAATATTACCGCCGAGATGTTAGATTGGGTTAGGTTAGGTTATATTACGTTATTGATGTATATACATATCCCACGGGGACGTAGAGGCCAACAAGCCAGGAATGTTGTCAAATATTACCGCCTAGATGAAAGGTTGGGTTAGGTTAGGTTATATTACGTTATTGATGTTTATGAAGATCAAACGGAGACGTAGAGCCCAACTCGCCAGGAATGATGTCAAATATTACCGCCGAGATGACAGGTTGGGTTAGGTTAGGTTATATTTCGTTATTGATGTATATGAAGGTCCCACGGAGACGTAGAGGCCAACTCGCCAGGAATGTTGTCAAATATTTCCGCCGAGATGAAAGGTTGGGTTAGGTTAGGTTATATTACGTTATTGATGTTTATGAAGATCAAACGGAGACGTAGAGCCCAACTCGCCAGGAATGATGTCAAATATTACCGCCGAGATGTTAGTTTGGGTTAGGTTAGGTTATATTACGTTATAGATGTATATAACGGTCCCACGGAGACGTAGAGGCCAACAAGCCAGGAATGTGTTCAAATATTACCGCCGAGATGTTAGGTTGGGTTAGGTTAGGTTATATTACGTTATAGATGTATATAAAGTTCCCACGGAGGCGTAGAGGCCAACAAGACAGGAATGTGTTCAAATATTACCGCCGAGATGTTAGATTGGGTTAGGTTAGGTTATATTACTTTATTGATGTATATATATATCCCACGGGGACGTAGAGGCCAACAAGCCAGGAATGTGTTCAAATATTACCGCCGAGATGTTAGGTTGGGTTAGGTTAGGTTATATTACGTTATAGATGTATATAAAGATCCCACGGAGACGTAGAGGCCAACTCGCCATGAATGTTTTCAAGTATTACCGCCGAGATGTTAGGTTGGGTTAGGTTAGGTTATATTACGTTATTGATGTATAAAAAGATCCCACAGAGACGGAGAAGCCAACTCGCCAGGAATGTTGTCAAATATTACCGCCGAGATGTTAGATTGGGTTAGGTTAGGTTATATTACGTTATTGATGTATATATATATCCCACGGGGACGTAGAGGCCAACAAGCCAGGAATGTCGTCAAATATTACCGCCGAGATGTTAGGTTGGGTTAGGTTAGGTTATATAACGTTATTGGTGTATATAAAGCTCCCACGGAGACGTAGAGGCCAACTCGCCAGGAATGTTGTCAAATATTGCCGCCGAGATGAAAGGTTGGGTTAGGTTAGGTTATATTACGTTATTGATGTTTATGAAGATCAAACGGGACGTAGAGCCCAACTCGCCAGGAATGTTGTCAAATAATACCGCCGAGATGTTAGTTTGGGTTAGGTTAGGTTATATTACGTTATAGATGTATATAACGGTCCCACGGAGACGTAGAGGCCAACTCGCCAGAAATGTTGTCAAATATTACCGCCGAAATGATAGGTTGGGTTAGGTTAGGTTATATTACGTTATTGATGTATATAAAGCTCCCACGGAGACGTAGAGCCCAACTCGCCAGGAATGATGTCAAATATTACCGCCGAGAGGTTAGTTTGGGTTAGGTTAGGTTATATTACGTTATAGATGTATATAAAGGTCCCACGGAGACGTAGAGGCCAACAAGCCAGGAATGTGTTCAAATATTACCGCCGAGATGTGAGGTTGGGTTAGGTTAGGTTATATTACGTTATTGATGTATACGAAGGTTCCACGGAGACGTAGAGGCCAACTCGCCAGGAATGTTGTGAAATATTACCGGCGAGATGTTAGGTTGGGTTAGGTTACGTTATATTACGTTATTGATGTATATGAGGGTTACACGGAGACGTAAAGGCCAACTCGCCAGGAATGTTGTCAAATATTACCGCCGAGATGTTAGGTTGGGTTAGGCTAGCTTATATTATGTTATTGATATATATAAAGGTCCCACGGGACGTAGAGGCCAACTCGCCAGGAATGTGGTCAAATATTACCGCCGAGATGATAGGTTGGGTTAGGTTAGGTTAAATTACGTTATTGATGTATATGAGGGTTACACGGAGACGTAGAGGCCAACTCGACAGGAATGTTGTCAAATATTACCGCCGAGATGATAGGTTGGGTTAGGTTATCTTATATTACGTTATTGACGTATGTAAAGGTCCCACGGAGGCGCAGAGCCCAAGAAGCCAGGAATGTGGTCAAATATTACCGCCGAGATGTTAGATTGGGTTAGGCTAGCTTATATTATGTTATGTATGTATATAATGGTCCCACGGAGACGTAGAGGCCAACTCGCCAGGAATGTGGTCAAATATTACCGCCGAGATGATAGGTTGGGTTAGGTTAGGTTAAATTACGTTATTGATGTATATGAAGGTCAAACGGAGACGTAGAGGCCAACTCGCCAGGAATGTTGTCAAATATTACCGCCGACATGTTAGGTTGGGTTAGCTTTGGTTATATTACGTTATTGATGTATATAAAGGTCCCACGGAGACGGAGAAGCCAACTCGCCAGGAATGTTGTGAAATATTACCGGCGAGATGTTAGGTTGGGTTAGGTTACGTTATATTACGTTATTGATGTATATGAGGGTTACACGGAGACGTAGAGGCCAACTCGCCAGGAATGTTGTCAAATATTACCGCCGAGATGTTAGGTTGGGTTAGGCTAGCTTATATTATGTTATTGATATATATAAAGGTCCCACGGGACGTAGAGGCCAACTCGCCAGGAATGTGGTCAAATATTACCGCCGAGATGATAGGTTGGGTTAGGTTAGGTTAAATTACGTTATTGATGTATATGAGGGTTACACGGAGACGTAGAGGCCAACTCGACAGGAATGTTGTCAAATATTACCGCCGAGATGATAGGTTGGGTTAGGTTATCTTATATTACGTTATTGACGTATGTAAAGGTCCCACGGAGGCGCAGAGCCCAAGAAGCCAGGAATGTGGTCAAATATTACCGCCGAGATGTTAGATTGGGTTAGGCTAGCTTATATTATGTTATGTATGTATATAATGGTCCCACGGAGACGTAGAGGCCAACTCGCCAGGAATGTGGTCAAATATTACCGCCGAGATGATAGGTTGGTTTAGGTTAGGTTAAATTACGTTATTGATGTATATGAAGGTCAAACGGAGACGTAGAGGCCAACTCGCCAGGAATGTTGTCCAATATTACCGCCGAGATGATAGGTTGGTTTAGGTTAGGTTATATTATGTTATTGATGTATATAAAGGTCCCACGGAGACGTAGAGGCCAACTCGCCAGGAATGTGGTCAAATATTACCGCCGAGATGTTACGTTGGGTTAGGTTAGGTTATATTACGTTATTGATGTATGTAAAGGTCCCACGGAGACGCAGAGGCCAACAAGCCAGGAATGTTGTCAAATATTACCGCCGAGATGATAGGTTGGGTTAGGTTATCTTATATTACGTTATTGACGTATGTAAAGGTCCCACGGAGGCGCAGAGCCCAAGAAGCCAGGAATGTGGTCAAATATTACCGCCGAGATGTTAGATTGGGTTAGGCTAGCTTATATTATGTTATGTATGTATATAATGGTCCCACGGAGACGTAGAGGCCAACTCGCCAGGAATGTTGTCAAATATTACCGCCGAGATGTTAGATTGGGTTAGGTTAGGTTATATTACGTTATTGACGTATGTAAAGGTCCCACGGAGACGCAGAGGCCAACAAGCCAGGAATGTTGTCAAATATTACCGCCGAGATGATAGGTTGGTTTAGGTTACGTTATATTACGTTATTGATGTATATGAGTCTTACACGGAGATGTAGAGGACTACTCGCCAGGAATGTTGTCAAATATTACCGCCGACATGTTAGGTTGGGTTAGCTTCGGTTACATTACGTTATTGATGTATATAAAAGTCCCACGGAGACGGAGAAGCCAACTTGCCAGGAATGTTGTCACATATTACCGCCGAGATGTTAGATTGGGTTAGGTTAGGTTATATTACGTTATTGACGTATAAAAATGTCCCACGGAGACGCAGAGGCCAACAAGCCAGGAATGTGGTCAAATATTACCGCCGAGATGTTAGATTGGGTTAGGCTAGCTTATATTATGTTATTGATGTACATAAAGGTCCCACGGAGACGTAGAGGCCAAATCGCCAGGAATGTTGTCAAATATTACCGCCGACATGTTAGGTTGGGTTAGCTTTGGTTATATTACGTTATTGATGTATATAAAGGTCCCACGGAGACGGAGAAGCCAACTCGCCAGGAATGTTGTGAAATATTACCGGCGAGATGTTAGGTTGGGTTAGGTTACGTTATATTACGTTATTGATGTATATGAGGGTTACACGGAGACGTAAAGGCCAACTCGCCAGGAATGTTGTCAAATATTACCGCCGAGATGTTAGGTTGGGTTAGGCTAGCTTATATTATGTTATTGATATATATAAAGGTCCCACGGGACGTAGAGGCCAACTCGCCAGGAATGTGGTCAAATATTACCGCCGAGATGATAGGTTGGGTTAGGTTAGGTTAAATTACGTTATTGATGTATATGAGGGTTACACGGAGACGTAGAGGCCAACTCGACAGGAATGTTGTCAAATATTACCGCCGAGATGATAGGTTGGGTTAGGTTATCTTATATTACGTTATTGGCGTATGTAAAGGTCCCACGGAGGCGCAGAGCCCAAGAAGCCAGGATTGTGGTCAAATATTACCGCCGAGATGTTAGATTGGGTTAGGCTAGCTTATATTATGTTATGTATGTATATAATGGTCCCACGGAGACGTAGAGGCCAACTCGCCAGGAATGTGGTCAAATATTACCGCCGAGATGATAGGTTGGGTTAGGTTAGGTTAAATTACGTTATTGATGTATATGAAGGTCAAACGGAGACGTAGAGGCCAACTCGCCAGGAATGTTGTCAAATATTACCGCCGACATGTTAGGTTGGGTTAGCTTTGGTTATATTACGTTATTGATGTATATAAAGGTCCCACGGAGACGGAGAAGCCAACTCGCCAGGAATGTTGTGAAATATTACCGGCGAGATGTTAGGTTGGGTTAGGTTACGTTATATTACGTTATTGATGTATATGAGGGTTACACGGAGACGTAAAGGCCAACTCGCCAGGAATGTTGTCAAATATTACCGCCGAGATGTTAGGTTGGGTTAGGCTAGCTTATATTATGTTATTGATATATATAAAGGTCCCACGGGACGTAGAGGCCAACTCGCCAGGAATGTGGTCAAATATTACCGCCGAGATGATAGGTTGGGTTAGGTTAGGTTAAATTACGTTATTGATGTATATGAGGGTTACACGGAGACGTAGAGGCCAACTCGACAGGAATGTTGTCAAATATTACCGCCGAGATGATAGGTTGGGTTAGGTTATCTTATATTACGTTATTGACGTATGTAAAGGTCCCACGGAGGCGCAGAGCCCAAGAAGCCAGGAATGTGGTCAAATATTACCGCCGAGATGTTAGATTGGGTTAGGCTAGCTTATATTATGTTATGTATGTATATAATGGTCCCACGGAGACGTAGAGGCCAACTCGCCAGGAATGTGGTCAAATATTACCGCCGAGATGATAGGTTGGTTTAGGTTAGGTTAAATTACGTTATTGATGTATATGAAGGTCAAACGGAGACGTAGAGGCCAACTCGCCAGGAATGTTGTCCAATATTACCGCCGAGATGATAGGTTGGTTTAGGTTAGGTTATATTATGTTATTGATGTATATAAAGGTCCCACGGAGACGTAGAGGCCAACTCGCCAGGAATGTGGTCAAATATTACCGCCGAGATGTTACGTTGGGTTAGGTTAGGTTATATTACGTTATTGATGTATACGAAGGTTCCACGGAGACGTAGAGGCCAACTCGCCAGGAATGTTGTCAAATATTACCGCCGAGATGATAGGTTGGGTTAGGTTATCTTACATTACGTTACTGACGTATGTAAAGGTCCCACGGAGACGCACAGCCCGGCAAGCCAGGAATGTGGTCAAATATTACCGCCGAGATGTTAGATTGGGTTAGGCTAGCTTATATTATGTTATTGATGTACATAAAGGTCCCACGGAGACGTAGAGGCCAACTCGCCAGGAATGTTGTCCAATATTACCGCCGAGATGATAGGTTGGTTTAGGTTAGGTTATATTATGTTATTGATGTATATAAAGGTCCCACGGAGACGTAGAGGCCAACTCGCCAGGAATGTGGTCAAATATTACCGCCGAGATGATAGGTTGGGTTAGGTTAGGTTAAATTACGTTATTGATGTATATGAAGGTCAAACGGAGACGTAGAGGCCAACTCGCCAGGAATGTTGTGAAATATTACCGGCGAGATGTTAGGTTGGGTTAGGTTACGTTATATTACGTTATTGATGTATATGAGGGTTACACGGAGACGTAGAGGCCAACTCGCCAGGAATGTTGTCAAATATTACCGCCGAGATGTTAGGTTGGGTTAGGCTAGCTTATATTATGTTATTGATATATATAAAGGTCCCACGGGACGTAGAGGCCAACTCGCCAGGAATGTGGTCAAATATTACCGCCGAGATGATAGGTTGGGTTAGGTTAGGTTAAATTACGTTATTGATGTATATGAGGGTTACACGGAGACGTAGAGGCCAACTCGACAGGAATGTTGTCAAATATTACCGCCGAGATGATAGGTTGGGTTAGGTTATCTTATATTACGTTATTGACGTATGTAAAGGTCCCACGGAGGCGCAGAGCCCAAGAAGCCAGGAATGTGGTCAAATATTACCGCCGAGATGTTAGATTGGGTTAGGCTAGCTTATATTATGTTATGTATGTATATAATGGTCCCACGGAGACGTAGAGGCCAACTCGCCAGGAATGTGGTCAAATATTACCGCCGAGATGATAGGTTGGGTTAGGTTATCTTATATTACGTTATTGACGTATGTAAAGGTCCCACGGAGGCGCAGAGCCCAAGAAGCCAGGAATGTGGTCAAATATTACCGCCGAGATGTTAGATTGGGTTAGGCTAGCTTATATTATGTTATGTATGTATATAATGGTCCCACGGAGACGTAGAGGCCAACTCGCCAGGAATGTTGTCAAATATTACCGCCGAGATGATAGGTTGGGTTAGGTTATCTTATATTACGTTATTGACGTATGTAAAGGTCCCACGGAGGCGCAGAGCCCAAGAAGCCAGGAATGTGGTCAAATATTACCGCCGAGATGTTAGATTGGGTTAGGCCAGCTTATATTATGTTATGTATGTATATAATGGTCCCACGGAGACGTAGAGGCCAACTCGACAGGAATGTTGTCAAATATTACCGCCGAGATGATAGGTTGGGTTAGGTTATCTTATATTACGTTATTGACGTATGTAAAGGTCCCACGGAGGCGCAGAGCCCAAGAAGCCAGGAATGTGGTCAAATATTACCGCCGAGATGTTAGATTGGGTTAGGCTAGCTTATATTATGTTATGTATGTATATAATGGTCCCACGGAGACGTAGAGGCCAACTCGCCAGGAATGTTGTCAAATATTACCGCCGAGATGTTAGATTGGGTTAGGTTAGGTTATATTACGTTATTGACGTATGTAAAGGTCCCACGGAGACGCAGAGGCCAACAAGCCAGGAATGTTGTCAAATATTACCGCCGAGATGATAGGTTGGTTTAGGTTACGTTATATTACGTTATTGATGTATATGAGTCTTACACGGAGATGTAGAGGACTACTCGCCAGGAATGTTGTCAAATATTACCGCCGACATGTTAGGTTGGGTTAGCTTCGGTTACATTACGTTATTGATGTATATAAAAGTCCCACGGAGACGGAGAAGCCAACTTGCCAGGAATGTTGTCACATATTACCGCCGAGATGTTAGATTGGGTTAGGTTAGGTTATATTACGTTATTGACGTATAAAAATGTCCCACGGAGACGCAGAGGCCAACAAGCCAGGAATGTGGTCAAATATTACCGCCGAGATGTTAGATTGGGTTAGGCTAGCTTATATTATGTTATTGATGTACATAAAGGTCCCACGGAGACGTAGAGGCCAAATCGCCAGGAATGTTGTCAAATATTACCGCCGACATGTTAGGTTGGGTTAGCTATGGTTATATTACGTTATTGATGTATATAAAGGTCCCACGGAGACGGAGAAGCCAACTCGCCAGGAATGTTGTGAAATATTACCGGCGAGATGTTAGGTTGGGTTAGGTTACGTTATATTACGTTATTGATGTATATGAGGGTTACACGGAGACGTAAAGGCCAACTCGCCAGGAATGTTGTCAAATATTACCGCCGAGATGTTAGGTTGGGTTAGGCTAGCTTATATTATGTTATTGATATATATAAAGGTCCCACGGGACGTAGAGGCCAACTCGCCAGGAATGTGGTCAAATATTACCGCCGAGATGATAGGTTGGGTTAGGTTAGGTTAAATTACGTTATTGATGTATATGAGGGTTACACGGAGACGTAGAGGCCAACTCGACAGGAATGTTGTCAAATATTACCGCCGAGATGATAGGTTGGGTTAGGTTATCTTATATTACGTTATTGGCGTATGTAAAGGTCCCACGGAGGCGCAGAGCCCAAGAAGCCAGGATTGTGGTCAAATATTACCGCCGAGATGTTAGATTGGGTTAGGCTAGCTTATATTATGTTATGTATGTATATAATGGTCCCACGGAGACGTAGAGGCCAACTCGCCAGGAATGTGGTCAAATATTACCGCCGAGATGATAGGTTGGGTTAGGTTAGGTTAAATTACGTTATTGATGTATATGAAGGTCAAACGGAGACGTAGAGGCCAACTCGCCAGGAATGTTGTCAAATATTACCGCCGACATGTTAGGTTGGGTTAGCTTTGGTTATATTACGTTATTGATGTATATAAAGGTCCCACGGAGACGGAGAAGCCAACTCGCCAGGAATGTTGTGAAATATTACCGGCGAGATGTTAGGTTGGGTTAGGTTACGTTATATTACGTTATTGATGTATATGAGGGTTACACGGAGACGTAGAGGCCAACTCGCCAGGAATGTTGTCAAATATTACCGCCGAGATGTTAGGTTGGGTTAGGCTAGCTTATATTATGTTATTGATATATATAAAGGTCCCACGGGACGTAGAGGCCAACTCGCCAGGAATGTGGTCAAATATTACCGCCGAGATGATAGGTTGGGTTAGGTTAGGTTAAATTACGTTATTGATGTATATGAGGGTTACACGGAGACGTAGAGGCCAACTCGACAGGAATGTTGTCAAATATTACCGCCGAGATGATAGGTTGGGTTAGGTTATCTTATATTACGTTATTGACGTATGTAAAGGTCCCACGGAGGCGCAGAGCCCAAGAAGCCAGGAATGTGGTCAAATATTACCGCCGAGATGTTAGATTGGGTTAGGCTAGCTTATATTATGTTATGTATGTATATAATGGTCCCACGGAGACGTAGAGGCCAACTCGCCAGGAATGTGGTCAAATATTACCGCCGAGATGATAGGTTGGGTTAGGTTAGGTTAAATTACGTTATTGATGTATATGAAGGTCAAACGGAGACGTAGAGGCCAACTCGCCAGGAATGTTGTCCAATATTACCGCCGAGATGATAGGTTGGTTTAGGTTAGGTTATATTATGTTATTGATGTATATAAAGGTCCCACGGAGACGTAGAGGCCAACTCGCCAGGAATGTGGTCAAATATTACCGCCGAGATGTTACGTTGGGTTAGGTTAGGTTATATTACGTTATTGATGTATACGAAGGTTCCACGGAGACGTAGAGGCCAACTCGCCAGGAATGTTGTCAAATATTACCGCCGAGATGATAGGTTGGGTTAGGTTATCTTACATTACGTTACTGACGTATGTAAAGGTCCCACGGAGACGCACAGCCCGGCAAGCCAGGAATGTGGTCAAATATTACCGCCGAGATGTTAGATTGGGTTAGGCTAGCTTATATTATGTTATTGATGTACATAAAGGTCCCACGGAGACGTAGAGGCCAACTCGCCAGGAATGTTGTCCAATATTACCGCCGAGATGATAGGTTGGTTTAGGTTAGGTTATATTATGTTATTGATGTATATAAAGGTCCGACGGAGACGTAGAGGCCAACTCGCCAGGAATGTGGTCAAATATTACCGCCGAGATGTTACGTTGGGTTAGGTTAGGTTATATTACGTTATTGACGTATGTAAAGGTCCCACGGAGACGCAGAGGCCAACAAGCCAGGAATGTTGTCAAATATTACCGCCGAGATGATAGGTTGGGTTAGGTTATCTTATATTACGTTATTGACGTATGTAAAGGTCCCACGGGGACGTAGATGCCAACTCGCCAGGAATGTGGTCAAATATTACCGCCGAGATGATAGGTTGGGTTAGGTTAGGTTAAATTACGTTATTGATGTATATGAAGGTCCAACGGAGACGTAGAGGCCAACTCGCCAGGTATGATGTCCAATATTACCGCCGAGATGATAGGTTGGTTTAGGTTAGGTTATATTATGTTATCGATGTATATGAAGGTCCGACGGAGACGTAGAGGCCAACTCGCCAGGAATGTGGTCAAATATTACCGCCGAGATGTTACGTTGGGTTAGGTTAGGTTATATTACGTTATTGACGTATGTAAAGGTCCCACGGAGACGCAGAGGCGAACAAGCCAGGAATGTTGTCAAATATTACCGCCGAGATGATAGGTTGGGTTAGGTTATCTTATATTACGTTATTGACGTATGTAAAGGTCCCACGGAGACGCAGAGGCCAACAAGCCAGGAATGTTGTCAAATATTACCGCCGAGATGATAGGTTGGGTTAGGTTATCTTATATTACGTTATTGACGTATGTAAAGGTCCCACGGAGGCGCAGAGCCCAAGAAGCCAGGAATGTGGTCAAATATTACCGCCGAGATGTTAGATTGGGTTAGGCTAGCTTATATTATGTTATGTATGTATATAATGGTCCCACGGAGACGTAGAGGCCAACTCGACAGGAATGTTGTCAAATATTACCGCCGAGATGATAGGTTGGGTTAGGTTATCTTATATTACGTTATTGACGTATGTAAAGGTTCCACGGAGGCGCAGAGCCCAACAAGCCAGTAATGTGGTCAAATATTACCGCCGAGATGTTAGATTGGGTTAGGCTAGCTTATATTATGTTATTGATGTACATAAAGGTCCCACGGAGACGTAGAGGCCAAATCGCCAGGAATGTTGTCAAATATTACCGCCGACATGTTAGGTTGGGTTAGCTTTGGTTATATTACGTTATTGATGTATATAAAGGTCCCACGGAGACGGAGAAGCCAACTCGCCAGTAATGTTGTGAAATATTACCGGCGAAATGTTAGGTTGGGTTAGGTTACGTTATATTACGTTATTGATGTATATGAGGGTTACACGGAGACGTAAAGGCCAACTCGCCAGGAATGTTGTCAAATATTACCGCCGAGATGTTAGGTTGGGTTAGGCTAGCTTATATTATGTTATTGATATATATAAAGGTCCCACGGGACGTAGAGGCCAACTCGCCAGGAATGTGGTCAAATATTACCGCCGAGATGATAGGTTGGGTTAGGTTAGGTTAAATTACGTTATTGATGTATATGAGGGTTACACGGAGACGTAGAGGCCAACTCGACAGGAATGTTGTCAAATATTACCGCCGAGATGATAGGTTGGGTTAGGTTATCTTATATTACGTTATTGGCGTATGTAAAGGTCCCACGGAGGCGCAGAGCCCAAGAAGCCAGGATTGTGGTCAAATATTACCGCCGAGATGTTAGATTGGGTTAGGCTAGCTTATATTATGTTATGTATGTATATAATGGTCCCACGGAGACGTAGAGGCCAACTCGCCAGGAATGTGGTCAAATATTACCGCCGAGATGATAGGTTGGGTTAGGTTAGGTTAAATTACGTTATTGATGTATATGAAGGTCAAACGGAGACGTAGAGGCCAACTCGCCAGGAATGTTGTCAAATATTACCGCCGACATGTTAGGTTGGGTTAGCTTTGGTTATATTACGTTATTGATGTATATAAAGGTCCCACGGAGACGGAGAAGCCAACTCGCCAGGAATGTTGTGAAATATTACCGGCGAGATGTTAGGTTGGGTTAGGTTACGTTATATTACGTTATTGATGTATATGAGGGTTACACGGAGACGTAGAGGCCAACTCGCCAGGAATGTTGTCAAATATTACCGCCGAGATGTTAGGTTGGGTTAGGCTAGCTTATATTATGTTATTGATATATATAAAGGTCCCACGGGACGTAGAGGCCAACTCGCCAGGAATGTGGTCAAATATTACCGCCGAGATGATAGGTTGGGTTAGGTTAGGTTAAATTACGTTATTGATGTATATGAGGGTTACACGGAGACGTAGAGGCCAACTCGACAGGAATGTTGTCAAATATTACCGCCGAGATGATAGGTTGGGTTAGGTTATCTTATATTACGTTATTGACGTATGTAAAGGTCCCACGGAGGCGCAGAGCCCAAGAAGCCAGGAATGTGGTCAAATATTACCGCCGAGATGTTAGATTGGGTTAGGCTAGCTTATATTATGTTATGTATGTATATAATGGTCCCACGGAGACGTAGAGGCCAACTCGCCAGGAATGTGGTCAAATATTACCGCCGAGATGATAGGTTGGTTTAGGTTAGGTTAAATTACGTTATTGATGTATATGAAGGTCAAACGGAGACGTAGAGGCCAACTCGCCAGGAATGTTGTCCAATATTACCGCCGAGATGATAGGTTGGTTTAGGTTAGGTTATATTATGTTATTGATGTATATAAAGGTCCCACGGAGACGTAGAGGCCAACTCGCCAGGAATGTGGTCAAATATTACCGCCGAGATGATAGGTTGGGTTAGGTTAGGTTAAATTACGTTATTGATGTATATGAAGGTCAAACGGAGACGTAGAGGCCAACTCGCCAGGAATGTTGTCAAATATTACCGCCGACATGTTAGGTTGGGTTAGCTTTGGTTATATTACGTTATTGATGTATATAAAGGTCCCACGGAGACGGAGAAGCCAACTCGCCAGGAATGTTGTGAAATATTACCGGCGAGATGTTAGGTTGGGTTAGGTTACGTTATATTACGTTATTGATGTATATGAGGGTTACACGGAGACGTAGAGGCCAACTCGCCAGGAATGTTGTCAAATATTACCGCCGAGATGTTAGGTTGGGTTAGGCTAGCTTATATTATGTTATTGATATATATAAAGGTCCCACGGGACGTAGAGGCCAACTCGCCAGGAATGTGGTCAAATATTACCGCCGAGATGATAGGTTGGGTTAGGTTAGGTTAAATTACGTTATTGATGTATATGAGGGTTACACGGAGACGTAGAGGCCAACTCGACAGGAATGTTGTCAAATATTACCGCCGAGATGATAGGTTGGGTTAGGTTATCTTATATTACGTTATTGACGTATGTAAAGGTCCCACGGAGGCGCAGAGCCCAAGAAGCCAGGAATGTGGTCAAATATTACCGCCGAGATGTTAGATTGGGTTAGGCTAGCTTATATTATGTTATGTATGTATATAATGGTCCCACGGAGACGTAGAGGCCAACTCGCCAGGAATGTGGTCAAATATTACCGCCGAGATGATAGGTTGGGTTAGGTTATCTTATATTACGTTATTGACGTATGTAAAGGTCCCACGGAGGCGCAGAGCCCAAGAAGCCAGGAATGTGGTCAAATATTACCGCCGAGATGTTAGATTGGGTTAGGCTAGCTTATATTATGTTATGTATGTATATAATGGTCCCACGGAGACGTAGAGGCCAACTCGCCAGGAATGTTGTCAAATATTACCGCCGAGATGATAGGTTGGGTTAGGTTATCTTATATTACGTTATTGACGTATGTAAAGGTCCCACGGAGGCGCAGAGCCCAAGAAGCCAGGAATGTGGTCAAATATTACCGCCGAGATGTTAGATTGGGTTAGGCTAGCTTATATTATGTTATGTATGTATATAATGGTCCCACGGAGACGTAGAGGCCAACTCGACAGGAATGTTGTCAAATATTACCGCCGAGATGATAGGTTGGGTTAGGTTATCTTATATTACGTTATTGACGTATGTAAAGGTCCCACGGAGGCGCAGAGCCCAAGAAGCCAGGAATGTGGTCAAATATTACCGCCGAGATGTTAGATTGGGTTAGGCTAGCTTATATTATGTTATGTATGTATATAATGGTCCCACGGAGACGTAGAGGCCAACTCGCCAGGAATGTTGTCAAATATTACCGCCGAGATGTTAGATTGGGTTAGGTTAGGTTATATTACGTTATTGACGTATGTAAAGGTCCCACGGAGACGCAGAGGCCAACAAGCCAGGAATGTTGTCAAATATTACCGCCGAGATGATAGGTTGGTTTAGGTTACGTTATATTACGTTATTGATGTATATGAGTCTTACACGGAGATGTAGAGGACTACTCGCCAGGAATGTTGTCAAATATTACCGCCGACATGTTAGGTTGGGTTAGCTTCGGTTACATTACGTTATTGATGTATATAAAAGTCCCACGGAGACGGAGAAGCCAACTTGCCAGGAATGTTGTCACATATTACCGCCGAGATGTTAGATTGGGTTAGGTTAGGTTATATTACGTTATTGACGTATAAAAATGTCCCACGGAGACGCAGAGGCCAACAAGCCAGGAATGTGGTCAAATATTACCGCCGAGATGTTAGATTGGGTTAGGCTAGCTTATATTATGTTATTGATGTACATAAAGGTCCCACGGAGACGTAGAGGCCAAATCGCCAGGAATGTTGTCAAATATTACCGCCGACATGTTAGGTTGGGTTAGCTTTGGTTATATTACGTTATTGATGTATATAAAGGTCCCACGGAGACGGAGAAGCCAACTCGCCAGGAATGTTGTGAAATATTACCGGCGAGATGTTAGGTTGGGTTAGGTTACGTTATATTACGTTATTGATGTATATGAGGGTTACACGGAGACGTAAAGGCCAACTCGCCAGGAATGTTGTCAAATATTACCGCCGAGATGTTAGGTTGGGTTAGGCTAGCTTATATTATGTTATTGATATATATAAAGGTCCCACGGGACGTAGAGGCCAACTCGCCAGGAATGTTGTCAAATATTACCGCCGAGATGTTAGGTTGGGTTAGGCTAGCTTATATTATGTTATTGATATATATAAAGGTCCCACGGGACGTAGAGGCCAACTCGCCAGGAATGTGGTCAAATATTACCGCCGAGATGATATGTTGGGTTAGGTTAGGTTAAATTACGTTATTGATGTATATGAGGGTTACACGGAGACGTAGAGGCCAACTCGACAGGAATGTTGTCAAATATTACCGCCGAGATGATAGGTTGGGTTAGGTTATCTTATATTACGTTATTGGCGTATGTAAAGGTCCCACGGAGGCGCAGAGCCCAAGAAGCCAGGATTGTGGTCAAATATTACCGCCGAGATGTTAGATTGGGTTAGGCTAGCTTATATTATGTTATGTATGTATATAATGGTCCCACGGAGACGTAGAGGCCAACTCGCCAGGAATGTGGTCAAATATTACCGCCGAGATGATAGGTTGGGTTAGGTTAGGTTAAATTACGTTATTGATGTATATGAAGGTCAAACGGAGACGTAGAGGCCAACTCGCCAGGAATGTTGTCAAATATTACCGCCGACATGTTAGGTTGGGTTAGCTTTGGTTATATTACGTTATTGATGTATATAAAGGTCCCACGGAGACGGAGAAGCCAACTCGCCAGGAATGTTGTGAAATATTACCGGCGAGATGTTAGGTTGGGTTAGGTTACGTTATATTACGTTATTGATGTATATGAGGGTTACACGGAGACGTAAAGGCCAACTCGCCAGGAATGTTGTCAAATATTACCGCCGAGATGTTAGGTTGGGTTAGGCTAGCTTATATTATGTTATTGATATATATAAAGGTCCCACGGGACGTAGAGGCCAACTCGCCAGGAATGTGGTCAAATATTACCGCCGAGATGATAGGTTGGGTTAGGTTAGGTTAAATTACGTTATTGATGTATATGAGGGTTACACGGAGACGTAGAGGCCAACTCGACAGGAATGTTGTCAAATATTACCGCCGAGATGATAGGTTGGGTTAGGTTATCTTATATTACGTTATTGGCGTATGTAAAGGTCCCACGGAGGCGCAGAGCCCAAGAAGCCAGGATTGTGGTCAAATATTACCGCCGAGATGTTAGATTGGGTTAGGCTAGCTTATATTATGTTATGTATGTATATAATGGTCCCACGGAGACGTAGAGGCCAACTCGCCAGGAATGTGGTCAAATATTACCGCCGAGATGATAGGTTGGGTTAGGTTAGGTTAAATTACGTTATTGATGTATATGAAGGTCAAACGGAGACGTAGAGGCCAACTCGCCAGGAATGTTGTCAAATATTACCGCCGACATGTTAGGTTGGGTTAGCTTTGGTTATATTACGTTATTGATGTATATAAAGGTCCCACGGAGACGGAGAAGCCAACTCGCCAGGAATGTTGTGAAATATTACCGGCGAGATGTTAGGTTGGGTTAGGTTACGTTATATTACGTTATTGATGTATATGAGGGTTACACGGAGACGTAGAGGCCAACTCGCCAGGAATGTTGTCAAATATTACCGCCGAGATGTTAGGTTGGGTTAGGCTAGCTTATATTATGTTATTGATATATATAAAGGTCCCACGGGACGTAGAGGCCAACTCGCCAGGAATGTGGTCAAATATTACCGCCGAGATGATAGGTTGGGTTAGGTTAGGTTAAATTACGTTATTGATGTATATGAGGGTTACACGGAGACGTAGAGGCCAACTCGACAGGAATGTTGTCAAATATTACCGCCGAGATGATAGGTTGGGTTAGGTTATCTTATATTACGTTATTGACGTATGTAAAGGTCCCACGGAGGCGCAGAGCCCAAGAAGCCAGGAATGTGGTCAAATATTACCGCCGAGATGTTAGATTGGGTTAGGCTAGCTTATATTATGTTATGTATGTATATAATGGTCCCACGGAGACGTAGAGGCCAACTCGCCAGGAATGTGGTCAAATATTACCGCCGAGATGATAGGTTGGGTTAGGTTAGGTTAAATTACGTTATTGATGTATATGAAGGTCAAACGGAGACGTAGAGGCCAACTCGCCAGGAATGTTGTCCAATATTACCGCCGAGATGATAGGTTGGTTTAGGTTAGGTTATATTATGTTATTGATGTATATAAAGGTCCCACGGAGACGTAGAGGCCAACTCGCCAGGAATGTGGTCAAATATTACCGCCGAGATGTTACGTTGGGTTAGGGTAGGTTATATTACGTTATTGATGTATACGAAGGTTCCACGGAGACGTAGAGGCCAACTCGCCAGGAATGTTGTCAAATATTACCGCCGAGATGATAGGTTGGGTTAGGTTATCTTACATTACGTTACTGACGTATGTAAAGGTCCCACGGAGACGCACAGCCCGGCAAGCCAGGAATGTGGTCAAATATTACCGCCGAGATGTTAGATTGGGTTAGGCTAGCTTATATTATGTTATTGATGTACATAAAGGTCCCACGGAGACGTAGAGGCCAACTCGCCAGGAATGTTGTCCAATATTACCGCCGAGATGATAGGTTGGTTTAGGTTAGGTTATATTATGTTATTGATGTATATAAAGGTCCGACGGAGACGTAGAGGCCAACTCGCCAGGAATGTGGTCAAATATTACCGCCGAGATGTTACGTTGGGTTAGGTTAGGTTATATTACGTTATTGACGTATGTAAAGGTCCCACGGAGACGCAGAGGCCAACAAGCCAGGAATGTTGTCAAATATTACCGCCGAGATGATAGGTTGGGTTAGGTTATCTTATATTACGTTATTGACGTATGTAAAGGTCCCACGGGGACGTAGATGCCAACTCGCCAGGAATGTGGTCAAATATTACCGCCGAGATGATAGGTTGGGTTAGGTTAGGTTAAATTACGTTATTGATGTATATGAAGGTCAAACGGAGACGTAGAGGCCAACTCGCCAGGTATGATGTCCAATATTACCGCCGAGATGATAGGTTGGTTTAGGTTAGGTTATATTATGTTATCGATGTATATGAAGGTCCGACGGAGACGTAGAGGCCAACTCGCCAGGAATGTTGTCCAATATTACCGCCGAGATGATAGGTTGGTTTAGGTTAGGTTATATTGTGTTATTGATGTATATAAAGGTCCCACGGAGACGTAGAGGCCAACTCGCCAGGAATGTGGTCAAATATTACCGCCGAGATGTTACGTTGTGTTAGGTTAGGTTATGTTACGTTATTGATGTATATAAAGGTCCCACGGTGACGTAGAGGCCAACTCGCCAGGAATGTGGTCAAATATTACCGCCGAGATGATAGGTTGGGTTAGGTTAGGTTAAATTACGTTATTGATGTATATGAAGGTCAAACGGAGACGTAGAGGCCAACTCGCCAGGAATGTTGTCAAATATTACCGCCGACATGTTAGGTTGGGTTAGCTTTGGTTATATTACGTTATTGATGTATATAAAGGTCCCACGGAGACGGAGAAGCCAACTCGCCAGGAATGTTGTGAAATATTACCGGCGAGATGTTAGGTTGGGTTAGGTTACGTTATATTACGTTATTGATGTATATGAGGGTTACACGGAGACGTAGAGGCCAACTCGCCAGGAATGTTGTCAAATATTACCGCCGAGATGTTAGGTTGGGTTAGGCTAGCTTATATTATGTTATTGATATATATAAAGGTCCCACGGAGACGTAGAGGCCAACTCGCCAGGAATGTGGTCAAATATTACCGCCGAGATGTTACGTTGGGTTAGGTTAGGTTATATTACGTTATTGATGTATACGAAGGTTCCACGGAGACGTAGAGGCCAACTCGCCAGGACTGTTGTCAAATATTACCGCCGAGATGATAGGTTGGGTTAGGTTATCTTACATTACGTTACTGACGTATGTAAAGGTCCCACGGAGACGCACAGCCCGGCAAGCCAGGAATGTGGTCAAATATTACCGCCGAGATGTTAGATTGGGTTAGGCTAGCTTATATTATGTTATTGATGTACATAAAGGTCCCACGGAGACGTAGAGGCCAACTCGCCAGGAATGTTGTCCAATATTACCGCCGAGATGATAGGTTGGTTTAGGTTAGGTTATATTATGTTATTGATGTATATGAAGGTCCGACGGAGACGTAGAGGCCAACTCGCCAGGAATGTGGTCAAATATTACCGCCGAGATGTTACGTTGGGTTAGGTTAGGTTATATTACGTTATTGACGTATGTAAAGGTCCCACGGAGACGCAGAGGCGAACAAGCCAGGAATGTTGTCAAATATTACCGCCGAGATGATAGGTTGGGTTAGGTTATCTTATATTACGTTATTGACGTATGTAAAGGTCCCACGGGGACGTAGATGCCAACTCGCAAGGAATGTGGTCAAATATTACCGCCGAGATGATAGGTTGGGTTAGGTTAGGTTAAATTACGTTATTGATGTATATGAAGGTCAAACGGAGACGTAGAGGCCAACTCGCCAGGAATGTTGTCCAATATTACCGCCGAGATGATAGGTTGGTTTAGGTTAGGTTATATTGTGTTATTGATGTATATAAAGGTCCCACGGAGACGTAGAGGCCAACTCGCCAGGAATGTGGTCAAATATTACCGCCGAGATGTTACGTTGTGTTAGGTTAGGTTATGTTACGTTATTGATGTATATAAAGGTCCCACGGTGACGTAGGGGCCAACTCGCCAGTAATGTTGTCAAATATTACCGCCGAGATGATAGGTTGGGTTAGGTTATCTTAAATTACGTTATTGACGTATGGAAAGGTCCCACGGAGGCGCAGAGCCCAAGAAGCCAGGAATGTGGTCAAATATTACCGCCGAGATGTTAGATTGGGTTAGGCTAGCTTATATTATGTTATGTATGTATATAATGGTCCCACGGAGACGTAGAGGCCAACTCGCCAGGAATGTGGTCAAATATTACCGCCGAGATGATAGGTTGGGTTAGGTTAGGTTAAATTACGTTATTGATGTATATGAAGGTCAAACGGAGACGTAGAGGCCAACTCGCCAGGAATGATGTCCAATATTACCGCCGAGATGATAGGTTGGTTTAGGTTAGGTTATATTATGTTATTGATGTATATAAAGTTCCCACGGAGACGTAGAGACCAACTCGCCAGGAATGTTGTCAAATATTACCGCCGAGATGTTAGGTTGGGTTAGCCTAGCTTATATTACGTTATTGATGTATACGAAGGTTCCACGGAGACGTAGAGGCCAACTCGCCAGGAATGTTGTCAAATATTACCGCCGAGATGATAGGTTGGGTTAGGTTATCTTATATTACGTTATTGACGTATGTAAAGGTCCCACGGAGACGCAGAGCCCAACAAGCCAGGAATGTGGTCAAATATTACCGCCGAGATGTTAGATTGGGTTAGGCTAGCTTATATTATGTTATGTATGTATATAAAGGTCCCACGGAGATGCAGATGCCAACTCGCCAGGAATGTGGTCAAATATTACCGCCGAGATGATAGGTTGGGTTAGGTTAGGTTAAATTACGTTATTGATGTATATGAAGGTCAAACGGAGACGTAGAGGCCAACTCGCCAGGAATGTTGTCAAATATTACCGCCGAGATGTTAGGTTGGGTTAGGCTAGCTTATATTATGTTATTGATGTATATAAAGGTCCCACGGGACGTAGAGTCCAACTCGCCAGGAATGTGGTCAAATATTACCGCCGAGATGATAGGTTGGGTTAGGTTAGGTTAAATTACGTTATTGATGTATATGAGGGTTACACGGAGACGTAGAGGCCAACTCGCCAGGAATGTTGTCAAATATTACCGCCGAGATGTTAGGTTGGGTTAGCCTAGCTTATATTATGTTATTCATGTATATAAAGGTCCCACGGTGATGTAGAGGCCAACTCGCCAGGTATGTTGTCAAATATTACCGCCGAGATGTTAGGTTGGGTTAGCCTAGGTTATATTATGTTATTGATGTATATAAAGGTCCCACGGTGACGTAGAGGCCAACTCGCCAGTAATGTTGTCAAATATTACCGCCGAGATGATAGGTTGGGTTAGGTTATCTTATATTACGTTATTGACGTATGTAAAGGTCCAACAGAGACGCAGAGCCCGACAAGCCAGGAATGTGGTCAAATATTACCGCCGAGATGTTAGATTGGGTTAGGCTAGCTTATATTATGTTATGTATGTATATAAAGGTCCCACGGAGACGTAGAGGCCAACTCGCCAGGAATGTTGTCAAATATTACCGCCGAGATGTTAGATTGGGTTAGGTTAGGTTATATTATGTTATTGACGTATGTAAAGGTCCCACGGAGACGCCGAGGCCAACAAGCCAGGAATGTTGTCAAATATTACCGCCGAGATGTTAGATTGGGTTAGGTTAGGTTATATTACGTTATTGATGTATATAAAGGTCCCACGGAGACGTAGAGGCCAACTCACCAGGAATGTGGTCAAATATTACCGCCGAGATGTTAGATTGGGTTAGGCTAGCTTATATTATGTTATTGATGTACATAAAGGTCCCACGGGACGTAGGGGCCAACTCGCCAGGAATGTTGTCAAATATTACCGCCGAGATGTTAGATTGGGTTAGCCTAGCTGATATTATGTTATTGATGTATATAAAGGTCCCACGGTGACGTAGAGGCCAACTCGCCAGGTATGTTGTCAAATATTACCGCCGAGATGTTAGGTTGGGTTAGGCTAGCTTATATTATGTTATTGATGTACATAAAGGTCCCACGGGACGTAGGGCCCAACTCGCCAGGAATGTTGACAAATATTACCGCCGAGATGTTAGATTGGGTTAGCCTAGCTGATATTATGTTATTGATGTATATAAAGGTCCCACGGTGACGTAGAGGCCAACTCGCCAGGTATGTTGTCAAATATTACCGCCGAGATGTTAGGTTGGGTTAGCCCAGCTTATATTATGTTATTGATGTATATAAAGGTCCCACGGGACGTAGAGGCCAACTCGCCAGGAATGTGGTCAAATATTACCGCCGAGATGATAGGTTGGGTTAGGTTAAGTTAAATTACGTTATTGATGTATATGAGGGTTACACGGAGACGTAGAGGCCAACTCGCCAGGAATGTTGTCAAATATTACCGCCGAGATGTTAGATTGGGTTAGCCTAGCTTATATTATGTTATTGATGTATATAAAGGTCCCACGGTGACGTAGAGGCCAACTCGCCAAGTATGTTGTCAAATATTACCGCCGAGATGTTAGGTTGGGTTAGCCTAGCTTATATTATGTTATTGATGTATATAAAGGTCCCACGGTGACGCAGAGGCCAACTCGCCAGTAATGTTGTCAAATATTACCGCCGAGATGATAGGTTGGGTTAGGTTATCTTAAATTACGTTATTGACGTATGTAAAGGTCCCACGGAGACGCAGAGCCCAACAAGCCAGGAATGTTGTCCAATATTACCGCCGAGATGATAGGTTGGTTTAGGTTAGGTTATATTATGTTATTGATGTATATAAAGGTCCCACGGAGACGTAGAGGTCAACTCGCCAGGAATGTGGTCAAATATTACCGCCGAGATGTTACGTTGGGTTAAGTTAGGTTAAATTACGTTATTGATGTATATGAAGGTCAAACGGAGACGTAGAGGCCAACTCGCCAGGAATGTTGTCCAATATTACCGCCGAGATGTTAGATTGGGTTAGGCCAGATTATATTATGTTATTGATGTACATAAAGGTCCCACGGAAACGTAGAGGCCAACTCGCCAGGAATGTGGTCAAATATTACCGCCGAGATGATAGGTTGGGTTAGGTTAGGTTAAATTACGTTATTGATGTATATGAGGGTTACACGGAGACGTAGAGGCCAACTCGCCAGGAATGTTGTCCAATATTACCGCCGAGATGTTAGATTGGGTTAGGCCAGATTATATTATGTTATTGATGTATATAAAGGTCCCACGGGACGTAGAGGCCAACTCGCCAGGAATGTTGTCAAATATTACCGCCGATATGTTAGATTGGGTTAGCCTAGCTGATATTATGTTATTGATGTATATAAAGGTCCCACGGTTACGTAGAGGCCAACTCGCCAGGAATGTTGTCAAATATTACCGCCGAGATGATAGGTTGGTTTAGGTTAGGTTATATTGTGTTATTGATGTATATAAAGGTCCCACGGAGACGTAGAGGCCAACTCGCAAGGAATGTGGTCAAATATTACCGCCGAGATGTTACGTTAGGTTAGGTTAGGTTATGTTACGTTATTGATGTATATAAAGGTCCCACGGTGACGTAGAGGCCAACTCGCCAGGAATGTTGTCAAATATTACCGCCGAGATGATAGGTTGGGTTAGGTTATCTTAAATTACGTTATTGACGTATGTAAAGGTCCCACCGAGGCGCAGAGCCCAAGAAGCCAGGAATGTGGTCAAATATTACCGCCGAGATGTTAGATTGGGTTAGGCTAGCTTATATTATGTTATGTATGTATA
This sequence comes from Xylocopa violacea, assembly GCA_963969225.1. NCBI lineage: Eukaryota > Metazoa > Arthropoda > Insecta > Hymenoptera > Apidae > Xylocopa > Xylocopa violacea. Next base: position 7,514,980 of record CAXAJV010000051.1, read on the forward strand.
TAATGGTCCCACGGAGACGTAGAGGCCAACTCGCCAGGAATGTGGTCAAATATTACCGCCGAGATGATAGGTTGGGTTAGGTTAGGTTAAATTACGTTATTGATGTATATGAAGGTCAAACGGAGACGTAGAGGCCAACTCGCCAGGAATGATGTCCAATATTACCGCCGAGATGATAGGTTGGTTTAGGTTAGGTTATATTATGTTATTGATGTATATAAAGGTCCGACGGAGACGTAGAGGCCAACTCGCCAGGAATGTGGTCAAATATTACCGCCGAGATGTTACGTTGGGTTAGGTTAGGTTATATTACGTTATTGACGTATGTAAAGGTCCCACGGAGACGCAGAGGCCAACAAGCCAGGAATGTTGTCAAATATTACCGCCGAGATGATAGGTTGGGTTAGGTTATCTTATATTACGTTATTGACGTATGTAAAGGTCCCACGGGGACGTAGATGCCAACTCGCCAGGAATGTGGTCAAATATTGCCGCCGAGATGATAGGTTGGGTTAGGTTAGGTTAAATTACGTTATTGATGTATATGAAGGTCAAACGGAGACGTAGAGGCCAACTCGCCAGGAATGTTGTCCAATATTACCGCCGAGATGATAGGTTGGTTTAGGTTAGGTTATATTGTGTTATTGATGTATATAAAGGTCCCACGGAGACGTAGAGGCCAACTCGCCAGGAATGTGGTCAAATATTACCGCCGAGATGTTACGTTGGGTTAGGTTAGGTTATGTTACGTTATTGATGTATATAAAGGTCCCACGGTGACGTAGAGGCCAACTCGCCAGTAATGTTGTCAAATATTACCGCCGAGATGATAGGTTGGGTTAGGTTATCTTAAATTACGTTATTGACGTATGGAAAGGTCCCACGGAGGCGCAGAGCCCAAGAAGCCAGGAATGTGGTCAAATATTACCGCCGAGATGTTAGATTGGGTTAGGCTAGCTTATATTATGTTATGTATGTATATAATGGTCCCACGGAGACGTAGAGGCCAACTCGCCAGGAATGTGGTCAAATATTACCGCCGAGATGATAGGTTGGGTTAGGTTAGGTTAAATTACGTTATTGATGTATATGAAGGTCAAACGGAGACGTAGAGGCCAACTCGCCAGGAATGATGTCCAATATTACCGCCGAGATGATAGGTTGGTTTAGGTTAGGTTATATTATGTTATTGATGTATATAAAGGTCCGACGGAGACGTAGAGGCCAACGCGCCAGGAATGTGGTCAAATATTACCGCCGAGATGTTACGTTGGGTTAGGTTAGGTTATATTACGTTATTGACGTATGTAAAGGTCCCACGGAGACGCAGAGGCCAACAAGCCAGGAATGTTGTCCAATATTACCGCCGAGATGATAGGTTGGTTTAGGTTAGGTTATATTGTGTTATTGATGTATATAAAGGTCCCACGGTGACGTAGAGGCCAACTCGCCAGTAATGTTGTCAAATATTACCGCCGAGATGATAGGTTGGGTTAGGTTATCTTAAATTACGTTATTGACGTATGGAAAGGTCCCACGGAGGCGCAGAGCCCAAGAAGCCAGGAATGTGGTCAAATATTACCGCCGAGATGTTAGATTGGGTTAGGCTAGCTTATATTATGTTATGTATGTATATAATGGTCCCACGGAGACGTAGAGGCCAACTCGCGAGGAATGTGGTCAAATATTACCGCCGAGATGATAGGTTGGGTTAGGTTAGGTTAAATTACGTTATTGATGTATATGAAGGTCAAACGGAGACGTAGAGGCCAACTCGCCAGGAATGATGTCCAATATTACCGCCGAGATGATAGGTTGGTTTAGGTTAGGTTATATTATGTTATTGATGTATATAAAGGTCCCACGGAGACGTAGAGGCCAACTCGCCAGGAATGTGGTCAAATATTACCGCCGAGATGTTACATTGGGTTAGGTTATGTTATATTACGTTATTGATGTATACGAAGGTTCCACGGAGAGGTAGAGGCCAACTCGCCAGGAATGTTGTCAAATATTACCGCCGAGATGATAGGTTGGGTTAGGATATCTTATATTACGTTATTGACGTATGTAAAGGTCCCACGGAGACGCAGACCCCGACAAGCCAGGAATGTGGTCAAGTATTACCGCCGAGATGTTAGATTGGGTTAGGCTAGCTTATATTATGTTATGTATGTATATAAAGGTCCCATGGAGACGTAGAGGCCAACTCGCCAGGAATTTGGTCAAATATTACCGCCGAGATGATAGGTTGGGTTAGGTTAGGTTAAATTACGTTATTGATGTATATGAAGGTCAAACGGAGACGTAGAGGCAAACTCGCCTGGAATGATGTCCAATATTACCGCCGAGATGATAGGATGGTTTAGGTTAGGTTATATTATGTTATTGATGTATATGAAGGTCAAACGGAGACGTAGAGGCCAACTCGCCAGGAATGTTGTCCAATATTACCGCCGAGATGATAGGTTGGTTTAGGTTAGGTTATATTATGTTATTGATGTATATAAAGGTCCGACGGAGACGTAGAGGCCAACTCGCCAGGAATGTGGTCAAATATTACCGCCGAGATGTTACGTTGGGTTAGGTTAGGTTATATTACGTTATTGACGTATGTAAAGGTCCCACGGAGACGCAGAGGCCAACAAGCCAGGAATGTGGTCAAATATTACCGCCGAGATGTTAGGTTGGGTTAGGTTAGGTTAAATTACGTTATTGATGTATATGAGGGTTACACGGAGACGTAGAGGCCAACTCGCCAGGAATGTTGTCAAATATTACCGCCGAGATGTTAGGTTGGGTTAGCCTAGCTTATATTATGTTATTCATGTATATAAAGGTCCCACGGTGACGTAGAGGCCAACTCGCCCGGTATGTTGTCAAATATTACCGCCGAGATGTTAGGTTGGGTTAGCCTAGCTTATATTATGTTATTGATGTATATAAAGGTCCCACGGTGACGTAGAGGCCAACTCGCCAGTAATGTTGTCAAATATTACCGCCGAGATGTTAGATTGGGTTAGGCTAGCTTATATTATGTTATTGATGTACATAAAGGTCCCACGGAGACGTAGAGGCCAAATCGCCAGGAATGTTGTGAAATATTACCGGCGGGATGTTCGGTTCGGTTAGGTTACGTTATATTACGTTATTGATGTATATGAGGGTTACACGGAGACGTAGAGGCCAACTCGCCAGGAATGTTGTCAAATATTACCGCCGAGATGTTAGGTTGGGTTAGGCTAGCTTATATTATGTTATTGATGTATATAAAGGTCCCACGGAGACGTAGAGGCCAACTCGCCAGGAATGTGGTCAAATATTACCGCCGAGATGATAGGTTGGGTTAGGTTAGGTTAAATTACGTTATTGATGTATATGAAGGTCAAACGGATACGTAGAGGCCAACTCGCCAGGAATGTTGTCCAGTATTACCGCCGAGATGATAGGTTGGTTTATGTTAGGTTATATTATGTTATTGATGTATATAAAGGCCCACGGAGACGTAGAGGCCAACTCGCCAGGAATGTGGTCAAATATTACCGCCGAGATGATAGGTTGGGTAAGGTTAGGTTAAATTACGTTATTGATGTATATGAAGGTCAAACGGATACGTAGAGGCCAACTCGCCAGGAATGTTGTCCAGTATTACCGCCGAGATGATAGGTTGGTTTAGGTTAGGTTATATTATGTTATTGATGTATATAAAGGTCCCACGGAGACGTAGAGGCCAACTCGCCAGGAATGTTGTCCAATATTACCGCCGAGATGATAGGTTGGGTTTGGTTAGGTTATATTACGTTATTGACGTATAAAAATGTCCCACGGAGACGCAGAGGCCAACAAGCCAGGAATGTGGTCAAATATTACCGCCGAGATGTTAGATTGGGTTAGGCCAGATTATATTATGTTATTGATGTACATAAAGGTCCCACGGAGACGTAGAGGCCAAATCGCCAGTCATGTTGTCAAATATTACCGCCGACATGTTAGGTCTTGTTAGCTTTGGTTATATTACGTTATTGATGTATATAAAGGTCCCACGGAGACGGAGAAGCCAACCCGCCAGGAATGTTGTGAAATATTACCGGCGAGATGATAGGTTGGGTTAGGTTACGTTATATTACGTTATTGAGGTATATGAGGGTTACACGGAGACGTAGAGGCCAACTCGCCAGGAATGTTGTCAAATATTACCGCCGAGATGTTAGTTTGGGTTAGGCTAGCTTATATTATGTTATTGATGTATCTAAAGGTCCCACGGGACGTACAGGCCAACTCGCCAGGAATGTGGTCAAATATTACCGCCGAGATGATAGGTTGGGATAGATTAGGTTAAATTACGTTATTGATGTATATGAAGGTCAAACGGAGACGTAGAGGCCAACTCGCCAGGAATGCTGTCCAATATTACAGCCGAGATGATAGGTTGGTTTAGGTTAGGTTATATTATGTTATTGATGTATATAAAGGTCCCACGGAGACGTAGAGGCCAACTCGCCAGGAATGTGGTCAAATATTACCGCCGAGATATTACGTTGGGTTAGGTTAGGTTATATTACGTTATTGATGTATACGAAGGTTCCACGGAGACGTAGAGGCCAACTCGCCAGGAATGTTGTCAAATATTACCGCCGAGATGATAGGTTGGTTTAGGTTAGGTTATATTATGTTATTGATGTATATAAAGGTCCCACGGAAACGTAGAGGCCAACTCACCAGGAATGTGGTCAAATATTACCGCAGAGATGTTAGATTGGGTTAGGTTAGGTTATATTACGTTATTGACGTATAAAAATGTCCCACAGAGACGCAGAGGCCAACAAGCCAGTAATGTGGTCAAATATTACCGCCGAGATGTTAGATTGGGTTAGGCCAGATTATATTATGTTATTGATGTACATAAAGGTCCTACGGAGACGTAGAGGCCAAATCGCCAGGCATGTTGTCAAATATTACCGCCGACATGTTAGGTTGGGTTAGCTTTGGTTATATTACGTTATTGATGTATATAAAGGTCCCACGGAGACGTAGAGGCCAACTCGCCAGGAATGTGGTCAAATATTACCGCCGAGATGATAGGTTGGGTTAGGTTAAGTTAAATTACGTTATTGATGTATATGAGGGTTACACGGAGACGTAGAGGCCAACTCGCCAGGAATGTTGTCAAATATTACCGCCGAGATTTTAGATTGGGTTAGCCTAGCTTATATTATGTTATTGATGTATATAAAGGTCCCACGGTGACGTAGAGGCCAACTCGCCAAGTATGTTGTCAAATATTACCGCCGAGATGTTAGGTTGGGTTAGCCTAGCTTATATTATGTTATTGATGTATATAAAGGTCCCACGGTGACGCAGAGGCCAACTCGCCAGTAATGTTGTCAAATATTACCGCCGAGATGATAGGTTGGGTTAGGTTATCTTAAATTACGTTATTGACGTATGTAAAGGTCCCACGGAGACGCAGAGACCAACAAGCCAGGAATGTTGTCCAATATTACCGCCGAGATGATAGGTTGGTTTAGGTTAGGTTAAATTACGTTATTGATGTATATGAAGGTCAAACGGAGACGTAGAGGCAAACTCGCCAGGAATGATGTCCAATATTACCGCCGAGATGATAGGTTGGTTTAGGTTAGGTTATATTATGTTATTGATGTATATGAAGGTCAAACGGAGACGTAGAGGCCAACTCGCCAGGAATGTTGTCCAATATTACCGCCGAGATGATAGGTTGGTTTAGGTTAGGTTATATTATGTTATTGATGTATATAAAGGTCCGACGGAGACGTAGAGGCCAACTCGCCAGGAATGTGGTCAAATATTACCGCCGAGATGTTACGTTGGGTTAGGTTAGGTTATATTACGTTATTGACGTATGTAAAGGTCCCACGGAGACGCAGAGGCCAACAAGCCAGGAATGTTGTCAAATATTACCGCCGAGATGATAGGTTGGGTTAGGTCATCTTATATTACGTTATTGACGTATATAAAGGTCCCACGGAGACGCAGAGCCCAACAAGCCAGGAATGTGGTCAAATATTACCGCCGAGATGTTAGGTTGGGTTAGGTTAGGTTAAATTACGTTATTGATGTATATGAGGGTTACACGGAGACGTAGAGGCCAACTCGCCAGGAATGTTGTCAAATATTACCGCCGAGATGTTAGGTTGGGTTAGCCTAGCTTATATTATGTTATTCATGTATATAAAGGTCCCACGGTGACGTAGAGGCCAACTCGCCCGGTATGTTGTCAAATATTACCGCCGAGATGTTAGGTTGGGTTAGCCTAGCTTATATTATGTTATTGATGTATATAAAGGTCCCACGGTGACGTAGAGGCCAACTCGCCAGTAATGTTGTCAAATATTACCGCCGAGATGTTAGATTGGGTTAGGCTAGCTTATATTATGTTATTGATGTACATAAAGGTCCCACGGAGACGTAGAGGCCAAATCGCCAGGAATGTTGTGAAATATTACCGGCGGGATGTTCGGTTGGGTTAGGTTACGTTATATTACGTTATTGATGTATATGAGGGTTACACGGAGACGTAGAGGCCAACTCGCCAGGAATGTTGTCAAATATTACCGCCGAGATGTTAGGTTGGGTTAGGCTAGCTTATATTATGTTATTGATGTATATAAAGGTCCCACGGAGACGTAGAGGCCAACTCGCCAGGAATGTGGTCAAATATTACCGCCGAGATGATAGGTTGGGTTAGGTTAGGTTAAATTACGTTATTGATGTATATGAAGGTCAAACGGATACGTAGAGGCCAACTCGCCAGGAATGTTGTCCAGTATTACCGCCGAGATGATAGGTTGGTTTAGGTTAGGTTATATTATGTTATTGATGTATATAAAGGCCCACGGAGACGTAGAGGCCAACTCGCCAGGAATGTGGTCAAATATTACCGCCGAGATGATAGGTTGGGTAAGGTTAGGTTAAATTACGTTATTGATGTATATGAAGGTCAAACGGATACGTAGAGGCCAACTCGCCAGGAATGTTGTCCAGTATTACCGCCGAGATGATAGGTTGGTTTAGGTTAGGTTATATTATGTTATTGATGTATATAAAGGTCCCACGGAGACGTAGAGGCCAACTCGCCAGGAATGTTGTCCAATATTACCGCCGAGATGATAGGTTGGGTTTGGTTAGGTTATATTACGTTATTGACGTATAAAAATGTCCCACGGAGACGCAGAGGCCAACAAGCCAGGAATGTGGTCAAATATTACCGCCGAGATGTTAGATTGGGTCAGGCCAGATTATATTATGTTATTGATGTACATAAAGGTCCCACGGAGACGTAGAGGCCAAATCGCCAGTCATGTTGTCAAATATTACCGCCGACATGTTAGGTCTTGTTAGCTTTGGTTATATTACGTTATTGATGTATATAAAGGTCCCACGGAGACGGAGAAGCCAACCCGCCAGGAATGTTGTGAAATATTACCGGCGAGATGATAGGTTGGGTTAGGTTACGTTATATTACGTTATTGAGGTATATGAGGGTTACACGGAGACGTAGAGGCCAACTCGCCAGGAATGTTGTCAAATATTACCGCCGAGATGTTAGTTTGGGTTAGGCTAGCTTATATTATGTTATTGATGTATCTAAAGGTCCCACGGGACGTACAGGCCAACTCGCCAGGAATGTGGTCAAATATTACCGCCGAGATGATAGGTTGGGATAGATTAGGTTAAATTACGTTATTGATGTATATGAAGGTCAAACGGAGACGTAGAGGCCAACTCGCCAGGAATGCTGTCCAATATTACAGCCGAGATGATAGGTTGGTTTAGGTTAGGTTATATTATGTTATTGATGTATATAAAGGTCCCACGGAGACGTAGAGGCCAACTCGCCAGGAATGTGGTCAAATATTACCGCCGAGATATTACGTTGGGTTAGGTTAGGTTATATTACGTTATTGATGTATACGAAGGTTCCACGGAGACGTAGAGGCCAACTCGCCAGGAATGTTGTCAAATATTACCGCCGAGATGACAGGTTGGGTTAGGTTATCTTATATTACGTTATTGACGTATGTAAAGGTCCCACGGAGACGCAGATCCCGACAAGCCAGGAATGTGGTCAAATATTACCGCCGAGATGTTAGATTGGGTTAGGCTAGCTTATATTATGTTATGTATGTATATAAAGGTCCCACGGAGACGTAGAGGCCAACTCGCCAGGAATGTGGTCAAATATTACCGCCGAGATGATAGGTTGGGTTAGGTTAGGTTAAATTACGTTATTGATGTATATGAAGGTCAAACGGAGACGTAGAGGCCAACTCGCCAGGAATGTTGTCCAATATTACCGCCGAGATGATAGGTTGGTTTAGGTTAGGTTATATTATGTTATTGATGTATATAAAGGTCCCACGGAAACGTAGAGGCCAACTCACCAGGAATGTGGTCAAATATTACCGCAGAGATGTTAGATTGGGTTAGGTTAGGTTATATTACGTTATTGACGTATAAAAATGTCCCACAGAGACGCAGAGGCCAACAAGCCAGTAATGTGGTCAAATATTACCGCCGAGATGTTAGATTGGGTTAGGCCAGATTATATTATGTTATTGATGTACATAAAGGTCCTACGGAGACGTAGAGGCCAAATCGCCAGGCATGTTGTCAAATATTACCGCCGACATGTTAGGTTGGGTTAGCTTTGGTTATATTACGTTATTGATGTATATAAAGGTCCCACGGAGACGTAGAGGCCAACTCGCCAGGAATGTGGTCAAATATTACCGCCGAGATGATAGGTTGGGTTAGGTTAAGTTAAATTACGTTATTGATGTATATGAGGGTTACACGGAGACGTAGAGGCCAACTCGCCAGAAATGTTGTCAAATATTACCGCCGAGATTTTAGATTGGGTTAGCCTAGCTTATATTATGTTATTGATGTATATAAAGGTCCCACGGTGACGTAGAGGCCAACTCGCCAAGTATGTTGTCAAATATTACCGCCGAGATGTTAGGTTGGGTTAGCCTAGCTTATATTATGTTATTGATGTATATAAAGGTCCCACGGTGACGCAGAGGCCAACTCGCCAGTAATGTTGTCAAATATTACCGCCGAGATGATAGGTTGGGTTAGGTTATCTTAAATTACGTTATTGACGTATGTAAAGGTCCCACGGAGACGCAGAGACCAACAAGCCAGGAATGTTGTCCAATATTACCGCCGAGATGATAGGTTGGTTTAGGTTAGGTTATATTATGTTATTGATGTATATAAAGGTCCCACGGAGACGTAGAGGTCAACTCGCCAGGAATGTGGTCAAATATTACCGCCGAGATGTTACGTTGGGTTAAGTTAGGTTAAATTACGTTATTGATGTATATGAAGGTCAAACGGAGACGTAGAGGCCAACTCGCCAGGAATGTTGTCCAATATTACCGTCGAGATTTTAGATTGGGTTAGGCCAGATTATATTATGTTATGTATGTATATAAAGGTCCCACGGAGACGTAGAGGCCAACTCGCCAGGAATGTGGTCAAATATTACCGCCGAGATGATAGGTTGGGTTAGGTTAGGTTAAATTACGTTATTGATGTATATGAAGGTCAAACGGAGACGTAGAGGCCAACTCGCCAGGAATGTTGTCCAATATTACCGCCGAAATGATAGGTGGGTTTAGGTTAGGTTATATTATGTTATTGATGTATATAAAGGTCCCACGGAAACGTAGAGGCCAACTCGCCAGGAATGTGGTCAAATATTACCGCCGAGATGATAGGTTGGGTTAGGTTAGGTTAAATTACGTTATTGATGTATATGAGGCTTACACGGAGACGTAGAGGCCAACTCGCCAGGAATGTTGTCAAATATTACCGCCGAGATGTTAGATTGGGTTAGGTTAGGTTATATTATGTTATTGACGTATGTAAAGGTCCCACGGAGACGCAGAGGCCAACAAGCCAGGAATGTTGTCAAATATTACCGCCGAGATGTTAGATTGGGTTAGGCTGGCTTATATTATGTTATGTATGTATATAAAGGTCCCACGGAGACGTAAATGCCAACTCGCCAGGAATGTGGTCAAATATTACCGCCGAGATGATAGGTTGGGTTAGGTTAGGTTAAATTACGTTATTGATGTATATGAAGGTCAAACGGAGACGTAGAGGCCAACTCGCCAGGAATGTTGTCAAATATTACCGCCGAGATGTTAGGTTGGGTTAGGCTAGCTTATATTATGTTATTGATGTATATAAAGGTCCCACGGGACGTAGAGTCCAACTCGCCAGGAATGTGGTCAAATATTACCGCCGAGATGATAGGTTGGGTTAGGTTAGGTTAAATTACGTTATTGATGTATATGAGGGTTACACGGAGACGTAGAGGCCAACTCGCCAGGAATGTTGTCAAATATTACCGCCGAGATGTTAGGTTGGGTTAGCCTAGCTTATATTATGTTATTGATGTATATAAAGGTCCCACGGTGACGTAGAGGCCAACTCGCCAGTAATGTTGTCAAATATTACCGCCGAGATGATAGGTTGGGTTAGGTTATCTTATATTACGTTATTGACGTATGTAAAGGTCCAACAGAGACGCAGAGCCCGACAAGCCAGGAATGTGGTCAAATATTACCGCCGAGATGTTAAATTGGGTTAGGCTAGCTTATATTATGTTATGTATGTATATAAAGGTCCCACGGAGACGTAGAGGCCAACTCGCCAGGAATGTGGTCAAATATTACCGCCGAGATGATAGGTTGGGTTAGGTTAGGTTAAATTACGTTATTGATGTATATGAAGGTCAAACGGAGACGTAGAGGCCAACTCGCCAGGAATGTTGTCCAATATTACCGCCGAGATGTTAGATTGGGTTAGGCCAGATTATATTATGTTATTGATGTACATAAAGGTCCTACGGAGACGTAGAGGCCAAATCGCCAGGCATGTTGTCAAATATTACCGCCGACATGTTAGGTCTTGTTAGCTTCGGTTATATTACGCTATTGATGTATATAAAGGTCCCACGGAGACGGAGAAGCCAACCCGCCAGGAATGTTGTGAAATATTACCGGCGAGATGATAGGTTGGGTTAGGTTACGTTATATTACGTTATTGAGGTATATGAGGGTTACACGGAGACGTAGAGTCCAACTCGCCAGGAATGTTGTCAAATATTACCGCCGAGATGTTAGTTTGGGTTAGGCTAGCTTATATTATGTTATTGATGTATATAAAGGTCCCACGGGACGTACAGGCCAACTCGCCAGGAATGTGGTCAAATATTACCGCCGAGATGATAGGTTGGGATAGATTAGGTTAAATTACGTTATTGATGTATATGAAGGTCAAACGGAGACGTAGAGGCCAACTCGCCAGGAATGCTGTCCAGTATTACCGCCGAGATGATAGGTTGGTTTAGGTTAGGTTATATTATGTTATTGACGTATGTAAAGGTCCCACGGAGACGCAGAGGCCAACAAGCCAGGAATGTTGTCAAATATTACCGCCGAGATGTTAGATTTGGTTAGGCTAGCTTATATTATGTTATGTATGTATATAAAGGTCCCACGGAGACGTAGATGCCAACTCGCCAGGAATGTGGTCAAATATTACCGCCGAGATGATAGGTTGGGTTAGGTTAGGTTAAATTACGTTATTGATGTATATGAAGGTCAAACGGAGACGTAGAGGCCAACTCGCCAGGAATGTTGTCCAATGTTACCGCCGAGATGATAGGATGGTTTAGGTTAGGTTATATTGTGTTATTGATATATATATAAAGGTCCCACGGAGACGTAGAGGCCAACTCGCCAGGAATGTGGTCAAATATTACCGCCGAGATGTTACGTTGGGTTAGGTTAGGTTATGTTATGTTATTGATGTATATAAAGGTCCCACGGTGACGTAGAGGCCAACTCGCCAGGAATGTTGTCAAATATTACCGCCGAGATGTTAGGTTGGGTTAGGTTAGGTTATATTACGTTAGTGACGTATAAAAATGTCCCACGGAGACGCAGAGGCCAACAAGCCAGGAATGTGGTCAAATATTACCGCCGAGATGTTAGATTGGGTTAGGCTAGCTTATATTATGTTATTGATGTATATAAAGGTCCCACGGGACGTAGAGTCCAACTCGCCAGGAATGTGGTCAAATATTACCGCCGAGATGATAGGTTGGGTTAGGTTAGGTTAAATTACGTTATTGATGTATATGAAGGTCAAACGGAGACGTAGAGGCCAACTCGCTAGGAATGTTGTCCAATATTACCGCCGAGATGATAGGTTGGTTTAGGTTAGGTTATATTATGTTATTGATGTATATGAAGGTCAAACGGAGACGTAGAGGCCAACTCGCCAGGAATGTGGTCAAATATTACCGCCGAGATGATAGGTTGGGTTAGGTTAGGTTAAATTACGTTATTGATGTATATGAAGGTCAAACGGAGACGTAGAGGCCAACTCGCCAGGAATGTTGTCCAATATTACCGCCGAGATGATAGGTTGGTTTAGGTTAGGTTATATTATGTTATTGATGTATATAAAGGTCCCACGGAAACGTAGAGGCCAACTCATCAGGAATGTGGTCAAATATTACCGCAGAGATGTTAGATTGGGTTAGGTTAGGTTATATTACGTTATTGACGTATAAAAATGTCCCACGGAGACGCAGAGGCCAACAAGCTAGTAATGTGGTCAAATATTACCGCCGAGATGTTAGATTGGGTTAGGCCAGATTATATTATGTTATTGATGTACATAAAGGTCCTACGGAGACGTAGAGGCCAAATCGCCAGGCATGTTGTCAAATATTACCGCCGACATGTTAGGTTGGGTTAGCTTTGGTTATATTACGTTATTGATGTATATAAAGGTCCCACGGAGACGTAGAGGCCAACTCGCCAGGAATGTGGTCAAATATTACCGCCGAGATGATAGGTTGGGTTAGGTTAGGTTAAATTACGTTATTGATGTATATGAAGGTCAAACGGAGACGTAGAGGCCAACTCGCCAGGAATGTTGTCCAATATTACCGCCGAAATGATAGGTTGGTTTAGGTTAGGTTATATTATGTTATTGATGTATATAGAGGTCCCACGGAAACGTAGAGGCCAACTCGCCAGGAATGTGGTCAAATATTACCGCCGAGATGATAGGTTGGGTTAGGTTAGGTTAAATTACGTTATTGATGTATATGAGGGTTACACGGAGACGTAGAGGCCAACTCGCCAGGAATGTTGTCAAATATTACCGCCGAGATGTTAGATTGGGTTAGGTTAGGTTATATTATGTTATTGACGTATGTAAAGGTCCCACGGAGACGCAGAGTCCAACAAGCCAGGAATGTTGTCAAATATTACCGCCGAGATGTTAGATTGGGTTAGGCTAGCTTATATTATGTTATGTATGTATATCAAGGTCCCACGGAGACGTAGAGGCCAACTCGCCAGGAATGTGGTCAAATATTACCGCCGAGATGTTACGTTGGGTTAGGTTAGGTTATGTTATGTTATTGATGTATATAAAGGTCCCACGGTGACGTAGAGGCCAACTCGCCAGGAATGTTGTCAAATATTACCGCCGAGATGTTAGGTTGGGTTAGGTTAGGTTATATTACGTTATTGACGTATAAAAATGTCCCACGGAGACGCAGAGGCCAACAAGCCAGGAATGTGGTCAAATATTACCGCCGAGATGTTAGATTGGGTTAGGCTAGCTTATATCATGTTATTGATGTACATAAAGGTCCCACGGAGACGTAGAGGCCAAATCGCCAGGAATGTTGTCAAATATTACCGCCGTCATGTTAGGTTGGGTTAGCTTTGGTTATATTACGTTATTGATGTATATAAAGGTCCCACGGAGACGGAGAAGCCAACTCGCCAGGAATGTTGTGAAATATTACCGGCGGGATGTTAGGTTGGGTTAGGTTACGTTATATTACGTTATTGATGTATATGAGGGTTACACTGAGACGGAGAGGCCAACTCGCCAGGAATGTTGTCAAATATTACCGCCGAGATGTGAGGTTGGGTTAGGCTAGCTTATATTATGTTATTGATGTATATAAAGGTCCCACGGGACGTAGAGTCCAACTCGCCAGGAATGTGGTCAAATATTACCGCCGAGATGATATGTTGGGTTAGGTTAGGTTAAATTACGTTATTGATGTATATGAGGGTTACACGGAGACGTAGAGGCCAACTCGCCAGGAATGTTGTCAAATATTACCGCCGAGATGTTAGGTTGGGTTAGCCTAGCTTATATTATGTTATTCATGTATATAAAGGTCCCACGGTGACATAGAGGCCAACTCGCCAGGAATGTTGTCAAATATTACCGCCGAGATGTTAGGTTGGGTTAGGTTAGGTTATATTACGTTATTGACGTATAAAAACGTCCCACGGAGACGCAGAGGCCAACAAGCCAGGAATGTGGTCAAATATTACCGCCGAGATGTTAGATTGGGTTAGGCTAGCTTATATTATGTTATTGATGTACATAAAGGTCCCACAGAGACGTAGAGGCCAAATCGCCAGGAATATTGTCAAATATTACCGCCGACATGTTAGGTTGGGTTAGCTTTGGTTATATTACGTTATTGATGTATATAAAGGTCCCACGGAGACGGAGAAGCCAACTCGCCAGGAATGTTGTGAAATATTACCGGCGGGATGTTAGGTTGGGTTAGGTTACGTTATATTACGTTATTGATGTATATGAGGGTTACACTGAGACGTAGAGGCCAACTCGCCAGGAATGTTGTCAAATATTACCGCCGAGATGTTAGGTTGGGTTAGGCTAGCTTATATTATGTTATTGATGTATATAAAGGTCCCACGGGACGTAGAGTCCAACTCGCCAGGAATGTGGTCAAATATTACCGCCGAGATGATAGGTTGGGTTAGGTTAGGTTAAATTACGTTATTGATGTATATGAGGGTTACACGGAGACGTAGAGGCCAACTCGCCAGGAATGTTGTCAAATATTACCGCCGAGATGTTAGGTTGGGTTAGCCTAGCTTATATTATGTTATTGATGTATATAATGGTCCCACGGTGACGTAGAGGCCAACTCGCCAGTAATGTTGTCAAATAGTACCGCCGAGATGATAGGTTGGTTTAGGTTATCTTATATTACGTTATTGACGTATGTAAAAGTCCAACAGAGACGCAGAGCCCGACAAGCCAGGAATGTGGTCAAATATTACCGCCGAGATGTTAGATTGGGTTAGGCTAGCTTATATTATGTTATGTATGTATATAAAGGTCCCACGGAGACGTAGAGGCCAACTCGCCAGGAATGTGGTCAAATATTACCGCCGAGATGATAGGTTGGGTTAGGTTAGGTTAAATTACGTTATTGATGTATATGAAGGTCAAACGGAGACGTAGAGGCCAACTCGCTAGGACTGTTGTCCAATATTACCGCCGAGATGATAGGTTGGTTTAGGTTAGGTTATATTATGTTATTGATGTATATGAAGGTCAAACGGAGACGTAGAGGCCAACTCGCCAGGAATGTGGTCAAATATTACCGCCGAGATGATAGGTTGGGTTAGGTTAGGTTAAATTACGTTATTGATGTATATGAAGGTCAAACGGAGACGTAGAGGCCAACACGCCAGGAATGTTGTCCAATATTACCGCCGAGATGATAGGTTGGTTTAGGTTAGGTTATATTATGTTATTGATGTATATAAAGGTCCCACGGAAACGTAGAGGCCAACTCATCAGGAATGTGGTCAAATATTACCGCAGAGATGTTAGATTGGGTTAGGCTAGCTTATATTATGTTATGTATGTATATAAAGGTCCCACGGAGACGTAGAGGCCAACTCGCCAGGAATGTGGTCAAATATTACCGCCGAGATGTTAGATTGGGTTAGGCCAGATTATATTATGTTATTGATGTACATAAAGGTCCTACGGAGACGTAGAGGCCAAATCGCCAGGCATGTTGTCAAATATTACCGCCGACATGTTAGGTTGGGTTAGCTTTGGTTATATTACGTTATTGATGTATATAAAGGTCCCACGGAGACGTAGAGGCCAACTCGCCAGGAATGTGGTCAAATATTACCGCCGAGATGATAGGTTGGGTTAGGTTAGGTTAAATTACGTTATTGATGTATATGAAGGTCAAACGGAGACGTAGAGGCCAACACGCCAGGAATGTTGTCCAATATTACCGCCGAGATGATAGGTTGGTTTAGGTTAGGTTATATTATGTTATTGATGTATATAAAGGTCCCACGGAAACGTAGAGGCCAACTCATCAGGAATGTGGTCAAATATTACCGCAGAGATGTTAGATTGGGTTAGGCTAGCTTATATTATGTTATTGATGTATATAAAGGTCCCACGGGACGTACAGGCCAACTCGCCAGGAATGTGGTCAAATATTACCGCCGAGATGATAGGTTGGGATAGATTAGGTTAAATTACGTTATTGATGTATATGAAGGTCAAACGGAGACGTAGAGGCCAACTCGCCAGGAATGCTGTCCAGTATTACCGCCGAGATGATAGGTTGGTTTAGGTTAGGTTATATTATGTTATTGACGTATGTAAAGGTCCCACGGAGACGCAGAGGCCAACAAGCCAGGAATGTTGTCAAATATTACCGCCGAGATGTTAGATTTGGTTAGGCTAGCTTATATTATGTTATGTATGTATATAAAGGTCCCACGGAGACGTAGATGCCAACTCGCCAGGAATGTGGTCAAATATTACCGCCGAGATGATAGGTTGGGTTAGGTTAGGTTAAATTACGTTATTGATGTATATGAAGGTCAAACGGAGACGTAGAGGCCAACTCGCCAGGAATGTTGTCCAATGTTACCGCCGAGATGATAGGATGGTTTAGGTTAGGTTATATTGTGTTATTGATATATATATAAAGGTCCCACGGAGACGTAGAGGCCAACTCGCCAGGAATGTGGTCAAATATTACCGCCGAGATGTTACGTTGGGTTAGGTTAGGTTATGTTATGTTATTGATGTATATAAAGGTCCCACGGTGACGTAGAGGCCAACTCGCCAGGAATGTTGTCAAATATTACCGCCGAGATGTTAGGTTGGGTTAGGTTAGGTTATATTACGTTAGTGACGTATAAAAATGTCCCACGGAGACGCAGAGGCCAACAAGCCAGGAATGTGGTCAAATATTACCGCCGAGATGTTAGATTGGGTTAGGCTAGCTTATATTATGTTATTGATGTATATAAAGGTCCCACGGGACGTAGAGTCCAACTCGCCAGGAATGTGGTCAAATATTACCGCCGAGATGATAGGTTGGGTTAGGTTAGGTTAAATTACGTTATTGATGTATATGAAGGTCAAACGGAGACGTAGAGGCCAACTCGCTAGGAATGTTGTCCAATATTACCGCCGAGATGATAGGTTGGTTTAGGTTAGGTTATATTATGTTATTGATGTATATGAAGGTCAAACGGAGACGTAGAGGCCAACTCGCCAGGAATGTGGTCAAATATTACCGCCGAGATGATAGGTTGGGTTAGGTTAGGTTAAATTACGTTATTGATGTATATGAAGGTCAAACGGAGACGTAGAGGCCAACTCGCCAGGAATGTTGTCCAATATTACCGCCGAGATGATAGGTTGGTTTAGGTTAGGTTATATTATGTTATTGATGTATATAAAGGTCCCACGGAAACGTAGAGGCCAACTCATCAGGAATGTGGTCAAATATTACCGCAGAGATGTTAGATTGGGTTAGGTTAGGTTATATTACGTTATTGACGTATAAAAATGTCCCACGGAGACGCAGAGGCCAACAAGCTAGTAATGTGGTCAAATATTACCGCCGAGATGTTAGATTGGGTTAGGCCAGATTATATTATGTTATTGATGTACATAAAGGTCCTACGGAGACGTAGAGGCCAAATCGCCAGGCATGTTGTCAAATATTACCGCCGACATGTTAGGTTGGGTTAGCTTTGGTTATATTACGTTATTGATGTATATAAAGGTCCCACGGAGACGTAGAGGCCAACTCGCCAGGAATGTGGTCAAATATTACCGCCGAGATGATAGGTTGGGTTAGGTTAGGTTAAATTACGTTATTGATGTATATGAAGGTCAAACGGAGACGTAGAGGCCAACTCGCCAGGAATGTTGTCCAATATTACCGCCGAAATGATAGGTTGGTTTAGGTTAGGTTATATTATGTTATTGATGTATATAGAGGTCCCACGGAAACGTAGAGGCCAACTCGCCAGGAATGTGGTCAAATATTACCGCCGAGATGATAGGTTGGGTTAGGTTAGGTTAAATTACGTTATTGATGTATATGAGGGTTACACGGAGACGTAGAGGCCAACTCGCCAGGAATGTTGTCAAATATTACCGCCGAGATGTTAGATTGGGTTAGGTTAGGTTATATTATGTTATTGACGTATGTAAAGGTCCCACGGAGACGCAGAGTCCAACAAGCCAGGAATGTTGTCAAATATTACCGCCGAGATGTTAGATTGGGTTAGGCTAGCTTATATTATGTTATGTATGTATATCAAGGTCCCACGGAGACGTAGAGGCCAACTCGCCAGGAATGTGGTCAAATATTACCGCCGAGATGTTACGTTGGGTTAGGTTAGGTTATGTTATGTTATTGATGTATATAAAGGTCCCACGGTGACGTAGAGGCCAACTCGCCAGGAATGTTGTCAAATATTACCGCCGAGATGTTAGGTTGGGTTAGGTTAGGTTATATTACGTTATTGACGTATAAAAATGTCCCACGGAGACGCAGAGGCCAACAAGCCAGGAATGTGGTCAAATATTACCGCCGAGATGTTAGATTGGGTTAGGCTAGCTTATATCATGTTATTGATGTACATAAAGGTCCCACGGAGACGTAGAGGCCAAATCGCCAGGAATGTTGTCAAATATTACCGCCGTCATGTTAGGTTGGGTTAGCTTTGGTTATATTACGTTATTGATGTATATAAAGGTCCCACGGAGACGGAGAAGCCAACTCGCCAGGAATGTTGTGAAATATTACCGGCGGGATGTTAGGTTGGGTTAGGTTACGTTATATTACGTTATTGATGTATATGAGGGTTACACTGAGACGGAGAGGCCAACTCGCCAGGAATGTTGTCAAATATTACCGCCGAGATGTGAGGTTGGGTTAGGCTAGCTTATATTATGTTATTGATGTATATAAAGGTCCCACGGGACGTAGAGTCCAACTCGCCAGGAATGTGGTCAAATATTACCGCCGAGATGATATGTTGGGTTAGGTTAGGTTAAATTACGTTATTGATGTATATGAGGGTTACACGGAGACGTAGAGGCCAACTCGCCAGGAATGTTGTCAAATATTACCGCCGAGATGTTAGGTTGGGTTAGCCTAGCTTATATTATGTTATTCATGTATATAAAGGTCCCACGGTGACATAGAGGCCAACTCGCCAGGAATGTTGTCAAATATTACCGCCGAGATGTTAGGTTGGGTTAGGTTAGGTTATATTACGTTATTGACGTATAAAAACGTCCCACGGAGACGCAGAGGCCAACAAGCCAGGAATGTGGTCAAATATTACCGCCGAGATGTTAGATTGGGTTAGGCTAGCTTATATTATGTTATTGATGTACATAAAGGTCCCACAGAGACGTAGAGGCCAAATCGCCAGGAATATTGTCAAATATTACCGCCGACATGTTAGGTTGGGTTAGCTTTGGTTATATTACGTTATTGATGTATATAAAGGTCCCACGGAGACGGAGAAGCCAACTCGCCAGGAATGTTGTGAAATATTACCGGCGGGATGTTAGGTTGGGTTAGGTTACGTTATATTACGTTATTGATGTATATGAGGGTTACACTGAGACGTAGAGGCCAACTCGCCAGGAATGTTGTCAAATATTACCGCCGAGATGTTAGGTTGGGTTAGGCTAGCTTATATTATGTTATTGATGTATATAAAGGTCCCACGGGACGTAGAGTCCAACTCGCCAGGAATGTGGTCAAATATTACCGCCGAGATGATAGGTTGGGTTAGGTTAGGTTAAATTACGTTATTGATGTATATGAGGGTTACACGGAGACGTAGAGGCCAACTCGCCAGGAATGTTGTCAAATATTACCGCCGAGATGTTAGGTTGGGTTAGCCTAGCTTATATTATGTTATTGATGTATATAATGGTCCCACGGTGACGTAGAGGCCAACTCGCCAGTAATGTTGTCAAATAGTACCGCCGAGATGATAGGTTGGTTTAGGTTATCTTATATTACGTTATTGACGTATGTAAAAGTCCAACAGAGACGCAGAGCCCGACAAGCCAGGAATGTGGTCAAATATTACCGCCGAGATGTTAGATTGGGTTAGGCTAGCTTATATTATGTTATGTATGTATATAAAGGTCCCACGGAGACGTAGAGGCCAACTCGCCAGGAATGTGGTCAAATATTACCGCCGAGATGATAGGTTGGGTTAGGTTAGGTTAAATTACGTTATTGATGTATATGAAGGTCAAACGGAGACGTAGAGGCCAACTCGCTAGGACTGTTGTCCAATATTACCGCCGAGATGATAGGTTGGTTTAGGTTAGGTTATATTATGTTATTGATGTATATGAAGGTCAAACGGAGACGTAGAGGCCAACTCGCCAGGAATGTGGTCAAATATTACCGCCGAGATGATAGGTTGGGTTAGGTTAGGTTAAATTACGTTATTGATGTATATGAAGGTCAAACGGAGACGTAGAGGCCAACACGCCAGGAATGTTGTCCAATATTACCGCCGAGATGATAGGTTGGTTTAGGTTAGGTTATATTATGTTATTGATGTATATAAAGGTCCCACGGAAACGTAGAGGCCAACTCATCAGGAATGTGGTCAAATATTACCGCAGAGATGTTAGATTGGGTTAGGCTAGCTTATATTATGTTATGTATGTATATAAAGGTCCCACGGAGACGTAGAGGCCAACTCGCCAGGAATGTGGTCAAATATTACCGCCGAGATGTTAGATTGGGTTAGGCCAGATTATATTATGTTATTGATGTACATAAAGGTCCTACGGAGACGTAGAGGCCAAATCGCCAGGCATGTTGTCAAATATTACCGCCGACATGTTAGGTTGGGTTAGCTTTGGTTATATTACGTTATTGATGTATATAAAGGTCCCACGGAGACGTAGAGGCCAACTCGCCAGGAATGTGGTCAAATATTACCGCCGAGATGATAGGTTGGGTTAGGTTAGGTTAAATTACGTTATTGATGTATATGAAGGTCAAACGGAGACGTAGAGGCCAACTCGCCAGGAATGTTGTCCAATATTACCGCCGAAATGATAGGTTGGTTTAGGTTAGGTTATATTATGTTATTGATGTATATAAAGGTCCCACGGAAACGTAGAGGCCAACTCGCCAGGAATGTGGTCAAATATTACCGCCGAGATGATAGGTTGGGTTAGGTTAGGTTAAATTACGTTATTGATGTATATGAGGGTTACACTGAGACGTAGAGGCCAACTCGCCAGGAATGTTGTCAAATATTACCGCCGAGATGTGAGGTTGGGTTAGGCTAGCTTATATTATGTTATTGATGTATATAAAGGTCCCACGGGACGTAGAGTCCAACTCGCCAGGAATGTGGTCAAATATTACCGCCGAGATGATAGGTTGGGTTAGGTTAGGTTAAATTACGTTATTGATGTATATGAGGGTTACACGGAGACGTAGAGGCCAACTCGCCAGGAATGTTGTCAAATATTACCGCCGAGATGTTAGGTTGGGTTAGGTTAGGTTATATTACGTTATTGACGTATAAAAATGTCCCACGGAGACGCAGAGGCCAACTCGCCAGGAATGTGGTCAAATATTACCGCCGAGATGAGAGGTTGGGTTAGGTTACGTTATATTACGTTATTGATGTATATGAGGGTTACACTGAGACGTAGAGGCCAACTCGCCAGGAATGTTGTCAAATATTACCGCCGAGATGTTAGGTTGGGTTAGGCTAGCTTATATTATGTTATTGATGTACATAAAGGTCCCACGGAGACGTAGAGGCCAAATCGCCAGGAATGTTGTCAAATATTACCGCCGACATGTTAGGTTGGGTTAGCTTTGGTTATATTACGTTATTGATGTATATAAAGGTCCCACGGAGACGGAGAAGCCAACTCGCCAGGAATGTTGTGAAATATTACCGGCGGGATGTTAGGTTGGGTTAGGTTACGTTATATTACGTTTTGATGTATATGAGGGTTACACTGAGACGTAGAGGCCAACTCGCCAGGAATGTTGTCAAATATTACCGCCGAGATGTTAGGGTGGGTTAGGCTAGCTTATATTATGTTATTGATGTATATAAAGGTCCCACGGGACGTAGAGTCCAACTCGCCAGGAATGTGGTCAAATATTACCGCCGAGATGATAGGTTGGGTTAGGTTAGGTTAAATTACGTTATTGATGTATATGAGGGTTACACGGTGACGTAGAGGCCAACTCGCCAGGTATGTTGTCAAATATTACCGCCGAGATGTTAGGTTGGGTTAGCCTAGCTTATATGATGTTATTGATGTATATAAAGGTCCCACGGTGACGTAAAGGCCAACTCGCCACTAATGTTGTCAAATATTACCGCCGAGATGATAGGTTGGGTTAGGTTATCTTATATTACGTTATTGACGTATGTAAAGGTCCAACAGAGACGCAGAGCCCGACAAGCCAGGAATGTGGTCAAATATTACCGCCGAGATGTTAGATTGGGTTAGGCTAGCTTATATTATGTTATGTATGTATATAAAGGTCCCACGGAGACGTAGAGGCCAACTCGCCAGGAATGTGGTCAAATATTACCGCCGAGATGAGAGGTTGGGTTAGGTTAGGTTAAATTACGTTATTGATGTATATGAAGGTCAAACGGAGACGTAGAGGCCAACTCGCTAGGAATGTTGTCCAATATTACCGCCGAGATGATAGGTTGGTTTAGGTTAGGTTATATTATGTTATTGATGTATATGAAAGTCAAACGGAGACGTAGAGGCCAACTCGCCAGGAATGTGGTAAAATATTACCGCCGAGATGATAGGTCGGGTTAGGTTAGGTTAAATTACGTTATTGATGTATATGAAGGTCAAACGGAGACGTAGAGGCCAACTCGCCAGGAATGTTGTCCAATATTACCGCCGAGATGATAGGTTGGTTTAGGTTAGGTTATATTATGTTATTGATGTATATAAAGGTCCCACGGAAACGTAGAGGCCAACTCACCAGGAATGTGGTCAAATATTACCGCGGAGATGTTAGATTGGGTTAGGTTAGGTTATATTACGTTATTGACGTATAAAAATGTCCCACGGAGACGCAGAGGCCAACAAGCCAGGAATGTGGTCAAATATTACCGGCGAGATGTTAGATTGGGTTAGGCCAGAATATATTATGTTATTGATGTACATAAAGGTCCTACGGAGACGTAGAGGTCAAATCGCCAGGCATGTTGTCAAATATTACCGCCGACATGTTAGGTTGGGTTAGCTTTGGTTATATTACGTTATTGATGTATATAAAGGTCCCACGGAGACGTAGAGGCCAACTCGCCAGGAATGTGGTCAAATATTACCGCCGAGATGATAGGTTGGGTTAGGTTAGGTTAAATTACGTTATTGATGTATATGAAGGTCAAACGGAGACGTAGAGGCCAACTCGCCAGGAATGTTGTCCAATATTACCGCCGAGATGATAGGTTGGTTTAGGTTAGGTTATATTATGTTATTGATGTATATAAAGGTCCCACGGAGACGTAGAGGCCAACTCGCCAGGAATGTGGTCAAATATTACCGCCGAGATGATAGGTTGGGTTAGGTTAGGTTAAATTACGTTATTGATGTATATGAAGGTCAAACGGAGACGAATAGGCCAACTCGCCAAGAATGTTGTCCAATATTACCGCCGAAATGATAGGTTGGTTTAGGTTAGGTTATATTATGTTATTGATGTATATAAAGGTCCCACGGAAACGTAGAGGCCAACTCGCCAGGAATGTGGTCAAATATTACCGCCGAGATGTTACGTTGGGTTAGGTTAGGTTATATTACGTTATTGATGTATACGGAGGTTCCACGGAGACGTAGAGGCCAACTCGCCAGAAATGTTGTCAAATATTACCGCCGAGATGACAGGTTGGGTTAGGTTATCTTATATAACGTTATTGACGTATGTAAAGGTCCCACGGAGAAGCAGAGCCCGACAAGCCAGGAATGTGGTCAAATATTACCGCCGAGATGTTAGATTGGGGTAGGCTAGCTTATATTATGTTATGTATGTATATAAAGGTCCCACGGAGACGTAGAGGCCAAATCGCCAGGAATGTTGTCAAATATTACCGCCGACATGTTAGGTTGGGTTAGCTTTGGTTATATTACGTTATTGATGTATATAAAGGTCCCACGGAGACGGAGAAGCCAACTCGCCAGGAATGTTGTGAAATATTACCGGCGGGATGTTAGGTTGGGTTAGGTTACGTTATATTACGTTATTGATGTATATGAGGGTTACACTGAGACGTAGAGGCCAACTCGCCAGGAATGTTGTCAAATATTACCGCCGAGATGTAAGGTTGGGTTAGGCTAGCTTATATTATGTTATTGATGTATATAAAGGTCCCACGGGACGTAGAGTCCAACTCGCCAGGAATGTGGTCAAATATTACCGCCGAGATGATAGGTTGGGTTAGGTTAGGTTAAATTACGTTATTGATGTATATGAGGGTTACACGGAGACGTAGAGGCCAACTCGCCAGGAATGTTGTCAAATATTACCGCCGAGATGTTAGGTTGGGTTAGCCTAGCTTATATTATGTTATTCATGTATATAAAGGTCCCACGGTGACGTAGAGGCCAACTCGCCAGGAATGTTGTCAAATATTACCGCCGAGATGTTAGGTTGGGTTAGGTTAGGTTATATTACGTTATTGACGTATAAAAATGTCCCACGGAGACGCAGAGGCCAACAAGCCAGGAATGTGGTCAAATATTACCGCCGAGATGTTAGATAGGGTTAGGCTAGCTTATATTATGTTATTGATGTACATAAAGGTCCCACGGAGACGTAGAGGCCAAATCGCCAGGAATGTTGTCAAATATTACCGCCGACATGTTAGGTTGGGTTAGCTTTGGTTATATTACGTTATTGATGTATATAAAGGTCCCACGGAGACGGAGAAGCCAACTCGCCAGGAATGTTGTGAAATATTACCGGCGGGATGTTAGGTTGGGTTAGGTTACGTTATATTACGTTATTCATGTATATGAGGGTTACACTGAGACGTAGAGGCCAACTCGCCAGGAATGTTGTCAAATATTACCGCCGAGATGATAGGTTGGGTTAGGTTAGGTTAAATTACGTTATTGATGTATATGAGGGTTACACGGAGACGTAGAGGCCAACTCGCCAGGAATGTTGTCAAATATTACCGCCGAGATGTTAGGTTGGGTTAGCCTAGCTTATATTATGTTATTCATGTATATAAAGGTCCCACGGTGACGTAGAGGCCAACTCGCCAGGAATGTTGTCAAATATTACCGCCGAGATGTTAGGTTGGGTTAGGTTAGGTTATATTACGTTATTGACGTATAAAAATGTCCCACGGAGACGCAGAGGCCAACAAGCCAGGAATGTGGTCAAATATTACCGCCGAGATGTTAGATTGGGTTAGGCTAGCTTATATTATGTTATTGATGTACATAAAGGTCCCACGGAGACGTAGAGGCCAAATCGCCAGGAATGTTGTCAAATATTACCGCCGACATGTTAGGTTGGGTTAGCTTTGGTTATATTACGTTATTGATGTATATAAAGGTCCCACGGAGACGGAGAAGCCAACTCGCCAGGAATGTTGTGAAATATTACCGGCGGGATGTTAGGTTGGGTTAGGTTACGTTATATTACGTTATTGATGTACATGAGGGTTACACTGAGACGTAGAGGCCAACTCGCCAGGAATGTTGTCAAATATTACCGCCGAGATGTTAGGTTGGGTTAGGCTAGCTTATATTATGTTATTGATGTATATAAAGGTCTCACGGGACGTAGAGTCCAACTCGCCAGGAATGTGGTCAAATATTACCGCCGAGATGATAGGTTGGGTTAGGTTAGGTTAAATTACGTTATTGATGTATATGAGGGTTACACGGAGACGTAGAGGCCAACTCGCCAGGAATGTTGTCAAATATTACCGCCGAGATGTTAGGTTGGGTTAGCCTAGCTTATATTATGTTATTCATGTATATAAAGGTCCCACGGTGACGTAGAGGCCAACTCGCCAGGAATGTTGTCAAATATTACCGCCGAGATGTTAGGTTGGGTTAGGTTAGGTTATATTACGTTATTGACGTATAAAAATGTCCCACGGAGACGCAGAGGCCAACAAGCCACGAATGTGGTCAAATATTACCGCCGAGATGTTAGATTGGGTTAGGCTAGCTTATATTATGTTATTGATGTACATAAAGGTCCCACGGAGACGTAGAGGCCAAATCGCCAGGAATGTTGTCAAATATTACCGCCGACATGTTAGGTTGGGTTAGCTTTGGTTATATTACGTTATTGATGTATATAAAGGTCCCACGGAGACGGAGAAGCCAACTCGCCAGGAATGTTGTGAAATATTACCGGCGGGATGTTAGGTTGGGTTAGGTTACGTTATATTACGTTATTGATGTATATGAGGGTTACACTGAGACGTAGAGGCCAACTCGCCAGGAATGTTGTCAAATATTACCGCCGAGATGTTAGGTTGGGTTAGGCTAGCTTATATTATGTTATTGATGTATATAAAGGTCCCACGGGACGTAGAGTCCAACTCGCCAGGAATGTGGTCAAATATTACCGCCGAGATGATAGGTTGGGTTAGGTTAGGTTAAATTACGTTATTGATGTATATGAGGGTTACACGGAGACGTAGAGGCCAACTCGCCAGGAATGTTGTCAAATATTACCGCCGAGATGTTAGGTTGGGTTAGCCTAGCTTATATTATGTTATTCATGTATATAAAGGTCCCACGGTGACGTAGAGGCCAACTCGCCAGGAATGTTGTCAAATATTACCGCCGAGATGTTAGGTTGGGTTAGGTTAGGTTATATTACGTTATTGACGTATAAAAATGTCCCACGGAGACGCAGAGGCCAACAATCCAGGAATGTGGTCAAATATTACCGCCGAGATGTTAGATTGGGTTAGGCTAGCTTATATTATGTTATTGATGTACATAAAGGTCCCACGGAGACGTAGAGGCCAAATCGCCAGGAATGTTGTCAAATATTACCGCCGACATGTTAGGTTGGGTTAGCTTTGGTTATATTACGTTATTGATGTATATAAAGGTCCCACGGAGACGGAGAAGCCAACTCGCCAGGAATGTTGTGAAATATTACCGGCGGGATGTTAGGTTGGGTTAGGTTACGTTATATTACGTTATTGATGTATATGAGGGTTACACTGAGACGTAGAGGCCAACTCGCCAGGAATGTTGTCAAATATTACCGCCGAGATGTTAGGTTGGGTTAGGCTAGCTTATATTATGTTATTGATGTATATAAAGGTCCCACGGGACGTAGAGTCCAACTCGCCAGGAATGTGGTTAAATATTACCGCCGAGATGATAGGTTGGGTTAGGTTAGGTTAAATTACGTTATTGATGTATATGAGGGTTACACGGAGACGTAGAGGCCAACTCGCCAGGAATGTTGTCAAATATTACCGCCGAGATGTTAGGTTGGGTTAGCCTAGCTTATATTATGTTATTCATGTATATAAAGGTCCCACGGTGACGTAGAGGCCAACTCGCCAGGAATGTTGTCAAATATTACCGCCGAGATGTTAGGTTGGCTTAGGTTAGGTTATATTACGTTATTGACGTATAAAAATGTCCCGCGGAGACGCAGAGGCCAACAAGCCAGGAATGTGGTCAAATATTACCGCCGAGATGTTAGATTGGGTTAGGCTAGCTTATATTATGTTATTGATGTACATAAAGGTCCCACGGAGACGTAGAGGCCAAATCGCCAGGAATGTTGTCAAATATTACCGCCGACATGTTAGGTTGGGTTAGCTTTGGTTATATTACGTTATTGATGTATATAAAGGTCCCACGGAGACGGAGAAGCCAACTCGCCAGGAATGTTGTGAAATATTACCGGCGGGATGTTAGGTTGGGTTAGGTTACGTTATATTACGTTATTGATGTATATGAGGGTTACACTGAGACGTAGAGGCCAACTCGCCAGGAATGTTGTCAAATATTACCGCCGAGATGATAGGTTGGGTTAGGTTAGGTTAAATTACGTTATTGATGTATATGAGGGTTACACGGAGACGTAGAGGCCAACTCGCCAGGAATGTTGTCAAATATTACCGCCGAGATGTTAGGTTGGGTTAGCCTAGCTTATATTATGTTATTCATGTATATAAAGGTCCCACGGTGACGTAGAGGCCAACTCGCCAGTAATGTTGTCAAATATTACCGCCGAGATGATAGGTTGGGTTAGGTTATCTTATATTACGTTATTGACGTATGTAAAGGACCAACAGAGACGCAGAGCCCGACAAGCCAGGAATGTGGTCAAATATTACCGCCGAGATGTTAGATTGGGTTAGGCTAGCTTATATTATGTTATATATGTATATAAAGGTCCCACGGAGACGTAGAGGCCAACTCGCCAGGAATGTGGTCAAATATTACCGCCGAGATGATAGGTTGGGTTAGGTTAGGTTAAATTACGTTATTGATGTATATGAAGGTCAAACGGAGACGTAGAGGCCAACTCGCTAGGAATGTTGTCCAATATTACCGCCGAGATGATAGGTTGGTTTAGGTTAGGTTATATTATGTTATTGATGTATATGAAGGTCAAACGGAGACGTAGAGGCCAACTGGCCAGGAATGTGGTCAAATATTACCGCCGAGATGATAGGTTGGGTTAGGTTAAGTTAAATTACGTTATTGATGTATATGAGGGTTACACGGAGACGTAGAGGCCAACTCGCCAGGAATGTTGTCAAATATTACCGCCGAGATGTTAGATTGGGTTAGCCTAGCTTATATTACGTTAATGATGTATATAAAGGTCCCACGGAGACGGAGAAGCCAACTCGCCAGGAATGTTGTGAAATATTACCGGCGGGATGTTAGGTTGGGTTAGGTTACGTTATATTACGTTATTGATGTATATGAGGGTTACACGGAGACGTAGAGGCCAACTCGCCAGGAATGTTGTCAAATATTACCGCCGAGATGTTAGGTTGGGTTAGGCTAGCTTATATTATGTTATTGATGTATATAAAGGTCCCACGGGACGTAGAGGCCAACTCGCCAGGAATGTGGTCAAATATTACCGCCGAGATGATAGGTTGGGTTAGGTTAAGTTAAATTACGTTATTGATGTATATGAGGGTTACACGGAGACGTAGAGGCCAACTCGCCAGGAATGTTGTCAAATATTACCGCCGAGATGTTAGATTGGGTTAGCCTAGCTTATATTATGTTATTGATGTATATAAAGGTCCCACGGTGACGTAGAGGCCAACTCGCCAAGTATGTTGTCAAATATTACCGCCGAGATGTTAGGTTGGGTTAGCCTAGCTTATATTATGTTATTGATGTATATAAAGGTCCCACGGTGACGCAGAGGCCAACTCGCCAGTAATGTTGTCAAATATTACCGCCGAGATGATAGGTTGGGTTAGGTTATCTTAAATTACGTTATTGACGTATGTAAAGGTCCCACGGAGACGCAGAGCCCAACAAGCCAGGAATGTTGTCCAATATTACCGCCGAGATGATAGGTTGGTTTAGGTTAGGTTATATTATGTTATTGATGTATATAAAGGTCCCACGGAGACGTAGAGGTCAACTCGCCAGGAATGTGGTCAAATATTACCGCCGAGATGTTACGTTGGGTTAAGTTAGGTTAAATTACGTTATTGATGTATATGAAGGTCAAACGGAGACGTAGAGGCCAACTCGCCAGGAATGTTGTCCAATATTACCGCCGAGATGTTAGATTGGGTTAGGCCAGATTATATTATGTTATTGATGTACATAAAGGTCCTACGGAGACGTAGAGGCCAAATCGCCAGGCATGTTGTCAAATATTACCGCCGACATGTTAGGTTGGGTTAGCTTTGGTTATATTACGTTATTGATGTATATAAAGGTCCCACGGAGACGTAGAGGCCAACTCGCCAGGAATATGGTCAAATATTACCGCCGAGATGATAGGTTGGGTTAGGTTAGGTTAAATTACGTTATTGATGTATATGAAGGTCAAACGGAGACGTAGAGGCCAACTCGCCAGGAATGTTGTCCAGTATTACCGCCGAGATGATAGGTTGGTTTAGGTTAGGTTATATTATGTTATTGATGTATATAAAGGTCCCACGGAGACGTAGAGGCCAACTCGCCAGGAATGTTGTCCAATATTACCGCCGAGATGATAGGTTGGGTTTGGTTAGGTTATATTACGTTATTGACGTATAAAAATGTCCCACGGAGACGCAGAGGCCAACAAGCCAGGAATGTGGTCAAATATTACCGCCGAGATGATAGGTTGGGTTAGGTTAGGTTAAATTACGTTATTGATGTATATGAAGGTCAAACGGAGACGTAGAGGCCAACTCGCCAGGAATGTTGTCCAATATTACCGCCGAGATGATAGCTTGGTTTAGGTTAGGTTATATTACGTTATTGATGTATATAAAGGTCCCACGGAAACGTAGAGGCCAACACGCCAGGAATGTGGTCAAATATTACCGCCGAGATGATAGGTTGGGTTAGGTTAGGTTAAATTACGTTATTGATGTATATGAGGGTTACACGGAGACGTAGAGGCCAACTCGCCAGGAATGTTGTCAAATATTACCGCCGAGATGTTAGATTGGGTTAGGTTAGGTTATATTATGTTATTGACGTATGTAAAGGTCCCACGGAGACGCAGAGGCCAACAAGCCAGGAATGTTGTCAAATATTACCGCCGAGATGTTAGATTGGGTTAGGTTACGTTATATTACGTTATTGATGTATATGAGGGTTACATGGAGACGTAGAGGCCAACTCGCCAGGAATGTTGTCAAATATTACCGCCGAGATGTTAGGTTGGGTTAGGCTAGCTTATATTATGTTATTGATGTATATAAAGTGTCCCACGGGACGTAGAGGCCAACTCGCCAGGAATGTCGTCAAATATTACCGCCGAGATGTTAGATTGGGTTAGCCTAGCTGATATTATGTTATTGATGTATATAAAGGTCCAACGGTGACGTAGAGACCAACTCGCCAGGTATGTTGTCAAATATTACCGCCGAGATGTTAGGTTGGGTTAGCCCAGCTTTTATTATGTTATTGATGTATATAAAGGTCCCACGGTGACGCAGAGGCCAACTCGCCAGTAATGTTGTCAAATATTACCGCCGAGATGATAGGTTGGGTTAGGTTATCTTAAATTACGTTATTGACGTATGTAAAGGTCCCACGGAGACGCAGAGCCCAACAAGCCAGGAATGTTGTCCAATATTACCGCCGAGATGATAGGTTGGTTTAGGTTAGGTTATATTATGTTATTGATGTATATAAAGGTCCCACGGAGACGTAGAGGTCAACTCGCCAGGAATGTGGTCAAATATTACCGCCGAGATGTTACGTTGGGTTAAGTTAGGTTATATTACGTTATTGATGTATACGAAGGTTCCACGGAGACGTAGAGGCCAACTCGCCAGGAATGTTGTCAAATATTACCGCCGAGATGATAGGTTGGGTTAGGTTATCTTATATTACGTTATTGACGTATGTAAATGTCCCACAGAGACGCAGAGCCCAACAAGCCAGGAATGTGGTCAAATATTACCGCCGAGATGTTAGATTGGGTTAGGCTAGCTTATATTATGTTATGTATGTATATAAAGGTCCCACGGAGACGTAGAGGCCAACTCGCCAGGAATGTGGTCAAATATTACCGCCGAGATGATAGGTTGGGTTAGGTTAGGTTAAATTACGTTATTGATGTATATGAAGGTCAAACGGATACGTAGAGGCCAACTCGCCAGGAATGTTGTCCAGTATTACCGCCGAGATGATAGGTTGGTTTAGGTTAGGTTATATTATGTTATTGATGTATATAAAGGTCCCACGGAGACGTAGAGGCCAACTCGCCAGGAATGTTGTCAAATATTACCGCCGAGATGTTAGGTTGGGTTAGGCTAGCTTATATTATGTTATTGATGTATATAAAGGTCCCACGGGACGTACAGGCCAAATCGCCAGGAATGTTGTCAAATATTACCGCCGACATGTTAGGTTGGGTTAGCTTTGGTTATATTACGTTATTGATGTATATGTAGGTCCCACGGAGACGGAGAAGCCAACTCGCCAGGAATGTTGTGAAATATTACCGGCGGGATGTTAGGTTGGGTTAGGTTACGTTATATTACGTTATTGATGTATATGAGGGTTACATGGAGACGTAGAAGCCAACTCGCCAGGAATGTTGTCCAGTATTACCGCCGAGATGTTACGTTGGTTTAGGTTAGGTTATAGTATGTTATTGATGTATATGAAGGTCAAACGGAGACGTAGAGGCCAACTGGCCAGGAATGTGGTCAAATATTACCGCCGAGATGATAGGTTGGGTTAGGTTAAGTTAAATTACGTTATTGATGTATATGAGGGTTACACGGAGACGTAGAGGCCAACTCGCCAGGAATGTTGTCAAATATTACCGCCGAGATGTTAGATTGGGTTAGCCTAGCTTATATTACGTTAATGATGTATATAAAGGTCCCACGGAGACGGAGAAGCCAACTCGCCAGGAATGTTGTGAAATATTACCGGCGGGATGTTAGGTTGGGTTAGGTTACGTTATATTACGTTATTGATGTATATGAGGGTTACACGGAGACGTAGAGGCCAACTCGCCAGGAATGTTGTCAAATATTACCGCCGAGATGTTAGGTTGGGTTAGGCTAGCTTATATTATGTTATTGATGTATATAAAGGTCCCACGGGACGTAGAGGCCAACTCGCCAGGAATGTGGTCAAATATTACCGCCGAGATGATAGGTTGGGTTAGGTTAAGTTAAATTACGTTATTGATGTATATGAGGGTTACACGGAGACGTAGAGGCCAACTCGCCAGGAATGTTGTCAAATATTACCGCCGAGATGTTAGATTGGGTTAGCCTAGCTTATATTATGTTATTGATGTATATAAAGGTCCCACGGTGACGTAGAGGCCAACTCGCCAAGTATGTTGTCAAATATTACCGCCGAGATGTTAGGTTGGGTTAGCCTAGCTTATATTATGTTATTGATGTATATAAAGGTCCCACGGTGACGCAGAGGCCAACTCGCCAGTAATGTTGTCAAATATTACCGCCGAGATGATAGGTTGGGTTAGGTTATCTTAAATTACGTTATTGACGTATGTAAAGGTCCCACGGAGACGCAGAGCCCAACAAGCCAGGAATGTTGTCCAATATTACCGCCGAGATGATAGGTTGGTTTAGGTTAGGTTATATTATGTTATTGATGTATATAAAGGTCCCACGGAGACGTAGAGGTCAACTCGCCAGGAATGTGGTCAAATATTACCGCCGAGATGTTACGTTGGGTTAAGTTAGGTTAAATTACGTTATTGATGTATATGAAGGTCAAACGGAGACGTAGAGGCCAACTCGCCAGGAATGTTGTCCAATATTACCGCCGAGATGTTAGATTGGGTTAGGCCAGATTATATTATGTTATTGATGTACATAAAGGTCCTACGGAGACGTAGAGGCCAAATCGCCAGGCATGTTGTCAAATATTACCGCCGACATGTTAGGTTGGGTTAGCTTTGGTTATATTACGTTATTGATGTATATAAAGGTCCCACGGAGACGTAGAGGCCAACTCGCCAGGAATATGGTCAAATATTACCGCCGAGATGATAGGTTGGGTTAGGTTAGGTTAAATTACGTTATTGATGTATATGAAGGTCAAACGGAGACGTAGAGGCCAACTCGCCAGGAATGTTGTCCAGTATTACCGCCGAGATGATAGGTTGGTTTAGGTTAGGTTATATTATGTTATTGATGTATATAAAGGTCCCACGGAGACGTAGAGGCCAACTCGCCAGGAATGTTGTCCAATATTACCGCCGAGATGATAGGTTGGGTTTGGTTAGGTTATATTACGTTATTGACGTATAAAAATGTCCCACAGAGACGCAGAGGCCAACAAGCCAGGAATGTGGTCAAATATTACCGCCGAGATGATAGGTTGGGTTAGGTTAGGTTAAATTACGTTATTGATGTATATGAAGGTCAAACGGAGACGTAGAGGCCAACTCGCCAGGAATGTTGTCCAATATTACCGCCGAGATGATAGCTTGGTTTAGGTTAGGTTATATTACGTTATTGATGTATATAAAGGTCCCACGGAAACGTAGAGGCCAACACGCCAGGAATGTGGTCAAATATTACCGCCGAGATGATAGGTTGGGTTAGGTTAGGTTAAATTACGTTATTGATGTATATGAGGGTTACACGGAGACGTAGAGGCCAACTCGCCAGGAATGTTGTCAAATATTACCGCCGAGATGTTAGATTGGGTTAGGTTAGGTTATATTATGTTATTGACGTATGTAAAGGTCCCACGGAGACGCAGAGGCCAACAAGCCAGGAATGTTGTCAAATATTACCGCCGAGATGTTAGATTGGGTTAGGTTACGTTATATTACGTTATTGATGTATATGAGGGTTACATGGAGACGTAGAGGCCAACTCGCCAGGAATGTTGTCAAATATTACCGCCGAGATGTTAGGTTGGGTTAGGCTAGCTTATATTATGTTATTGATGTATATAAAGTGTCCCACGGGACGTAGAGGCCAACTCGCCAGGAATGTCGTCAAATATTACCGCCGAGATGTTAGATTGGGTTAGCCTAGCTGATATTATGTTATTGATGTATATAAAGGTCCAACGGTGACGTAGAGACCAACTCGCCAGGTATGTTGTCAAATATTACCGCCGAGATGTTAGGTTGGGTTAGCCCAGCTTATATTATGTTATTGATGTATATAAAGGTCCCACGGTGACGCAGAGGCCAACTCGCCAGTAATGTTGTCAAATATTACCGCCGAGATGATAGGTTGGGTTAGGTTATCTTAAATTACGTTATTGACGTATGTAAAGGTCCCACGGAGACGCAGAGCCCAACAAGCCAGGAATGTTGTCCAATATTACCGCCGAGATGATAGGTTGGTTTAGGTTAGGTTATATTATGTTATTGATGTATATAAAGGTCCCACGGAGACGTAGAGGTCAACTCGCCAGGAATGTGGTCAAATATTACCGCCGAGATGTTACGTTGGGTTAAGTTAGGTTATATTACGTTATTGATGTATACGAAGGTTCCACGGAGACGTAGAGGCCAACTCGCCAGGAATGTTGTCAAATATTACCGCCGAGATGATAGGTTGGGTTAGGTTATCTTATATTACGTTATTGACGTATGTAAATGTCCCACAGAGACGCAGAGCCCAACAAGCCAGGAATGTGGTCAAATATTACCGCCGAGATGTTAGATTGGGTTAGGCTAGCTTATATTATGTTATGTATGTATATAAAGGTCCCACGGAGACGTAGAGGCCAACTCGCCAGGAATGTGGTCAAATATTACCGCCGAGATGATAGGTTGGGTTAGGTTAGGTTAAATTACGTTATTGATGTATATGAAGGTCAAACGGATACGTAGAGGCCAACTCGCCAGGAATGTTGTCCAGTATTACCGCCGAGATGATAGGTTGGTTTAGGTTAGGTTATATTATGTTATTGATGTATATAAAGGTCCCACGGAGACGTAGAGGCCAACTCGCCAGGAATGTTGTCAAATATTACCGCCGAGATGTTAGGTTGGGTTAGGCTAGCTTATATTATGTTATTGATGTATATAAAGGTCCCACGGGACGTACAGGCCAAATCGCCAGGAATGTTGTCAAATATTACCGCCGACATGTTAGGTTGGGTTAGCTTTGGTTATATTACGTTATTGATGTATATAAAGGTCCCACGGAGACGGAGAAGCCAACACGCCAGGAATGTTGTGAAATATTACCGGCGGGATGTTAGGTTGGGTTAGGTTACGTTATATTACGTTATTGATGTATATGAGGGTTACATGGAGACGTAGAAGCCAACTCGCCAGGAATGTTGTCCAGTATTACCGCCGAGATGTTACGTTGGGTTAGGTTAGGTTATGTTATGTTATTGATGTATATAAAGGTCCCACGGTGACGTAGAGGCCAACTCGCCAGGAATGTTGTCAAATATTACCGCCGAGATGTTAGGTTGGGTTAGGTTAGGTTATATTACGTTATTGACGTATAAAAATGTCCCACGGAGACGCAGAGGCCATCAAGCCAGGAATGTGGTCAAATATTACCGCCGAGATGTTAGATTGGGTTAGGCTAGCTTATATCATGTTATTGATGTACATAAAGGTCCCACGGAGACGTAGAGGCCAAATCGCCAGGAATGTTGTCAAATATTACCGCCGACATGTTAGGTTGGGTTAGCTTTGGTTATATTACGTTATTGATGTATATAAAGGTCCCACGGAGACGGAGAAGCCAACTCGCCAGGAATGTTGTGAAATATTACCGGCGGGATGTTAGGTTGGGTTAGGTTACGTTATATTACGTTATTGATGTATATGAGGGTTACACTGAGACGTAGAGGCCAACTCGCCAGGAATGTTGTCAAATATTACCGCCGAGATGTGAGGTTGGGTTAGGCTAGCTTATATTATGTTATTGATGTATATAAAGGTCCCACGGGACGTAGAGTCCAACTCGCCAGGAATGTGGTCAAATATTACCGCCGAGATGATATGTTGGGTTAGGTTAGGTTAAATTATGTTATTGATGTATATGAGGGTTACACGGAGACGTAGAGGCCAACTCGCCAGGAATGTTGTCAAATATTACCGCCGAGATGTTAGGTTGGGTTAGCCTAGCTTATATTATGTTATTCATGTATATAAAGGTCCCACGGTGACGTAGAGGCCAACTCGCCAGGAATGTTGTCAAATATTACCGCCGAGATGTTAGGTTGGGTTAGGTTAGGTTATATTACGTTATTGACGTATAACAATGTCCCACGGAGACGCAGAGGCCAACAAGCCAGGAATGTGGTCAAATATTACCGCCGAGATGTTAGATTGGGTTAGGCTAGCTTATATTATGTTATTGATGTACATAAAGGTCCCACGGAGACGTAGAGGCCAAATCGCCAGGAATATTGTCAAATATTACCGCCGACATGTTAGGTTGGGTTAGCTTTGGTTATATTACGTTATTGATGTATATAAAGGTCCCACGGAGACGGAGAAGCCAACTCGCCAGGAATGTTGTGAAATATTACCGGCGGGATGTTAGGTTGGGTTAGGTTACGTTATATTACGTTATTGATGTATATGAGGGTTACACTGAGACGTAGAGGCCAACTCGCCAGGAATGTTGTCAAATATTACCGCCGAGATGTTAGGTTGGGTTAGGCTAGCTTATATTATGTTATTGATGTATATAAAGGTCCCACGGGACGTAGAGTCCAACTCGCCAGGAATGTGGTCAAATATTACCGCCGAGATGATAGGTTGGGTTAGGTTAGGTTAAATTACGTTATTGATGTATATGAGGGTTACACGGAGACGTAGAGGCCAACTCGTCAGGAATGTTGTCAAATATTACCGCCGAGATGTTAGGTTGGGTTAGCCTAGCTTATGTTATGTTATTCATGTATATAAAGGTCCCACGGTGACGTAGAGGCCAACTCGCCAGGAATGTTGTCAAATATTACCGCCGAGATGTTAGGTTGGGTTAGGTTAGGTTATATTACGTTATTGACGTATAAAAATGTCCCACGGAGACGCAGAGGCCAACAAGCCAGGAATGTGGTCAAATATTACCGCCGAGATGTTAGATTGGGTTAGGCTAGCTTATATTATGTTATTGATGTACATAAAGGTCCCACGGAGACGTAGAGGCCAAATCGCCAGGAATGTTGTCAAATATTACCGCCGACATGTTAGGTTGGGTTAGCTTTGGTTATATTACGTTATTGATGTATATAAAGGTCCCACGGAGACGGAGAAGCCAACTCGCCAGGAATGTTGTGAAATATTACCGGCGGGATGTTAGGTTGGGTTAGGTTACGTTATATTACGTTATTGATGTATATGAGGGTTACACTGAGACGTAGAGGCCAACTCGCCAGGAATGTTGTCAAATATTACCGCCGAGATGTTAGGTTGGGTTAGGCTAGCTTATATTATGTTATTGATGTATATAAAGGTCCCACGGGACGTAGAGTCCAACTCGCCAGGAATGTGGTCAAATATTACCGCCGAGATGATAGGTTGGGTTAGGTTAGGTTAAATTACGTTATTGATGTATATGAAGGTCAAACGGAGACGTAGAGGCCAACTCGCCAAGAATGTTGTCCAATATTACCGCCGAAATGATAGGTTGGTTTAGGTTAGGTTATATTATGTTATTGATGTATATAAAGGTCCCACGGAAACGTAGAGGCCAACTCGCCAGGAATGTGGTCAAATATTACCGCCGAGATGTTACGTTGGGTTAGGTTAGGTTATATTACGTTATTGATGTATACGGAGGTTCCACGGAGACGTAGAGGCCAACTCGCCAGGAATGTTGTCAAATATTACCGCCGAGATGACAGGTTGGGTTAGGTTATCTTATATTACGTTATTGACGTATGTAAAGGTCCCACGGAGAAGCAGAGCCCGACAAGCCAGGAATGTGGTCAAATATTACCGCCGAGATGTTAGATTGGGTTAGGCTAGCTTATATTATGTTATGTATGTATATAAAGGTCCCACGGAGACGTAGAGGCCAAATCGCCAGGAATGCTGTCAAATATTACCGCCGACATGTTAGGTTGGGTTAGCTTTGGTTATATTACGTTATTGATGTATATGAGGGTTACACGGAGACGTAGAGTCCAACTCGCCAGGAATGTTGTCAAATATTACCGCCGAGATGTTAGGTTGGGTTAGCCTAGCTTATATTATGTTATTCATGTATATAAAGGTCCCACGGGGACGTAGAGGCCAACTCGCCAGGAATGTTGTCAAATATTACCGCCGAGATGTTAGGTTGGGTTAGGTTAGGTTATATTACGTTATTGACGTATAAAAATGTCCCACGGAGACGCAGAGGCCAACAAGCCAGGAATGTGGTCAAATATTACCGCCGAGATGTTAGATTGGGTTAGGCTAGCTTATATTATGTTATTGATGTACATAAAGGTCCCACGGAGACGTAGAGGCCAAATCGCCAGGAATGTTGTCAAATATTACCGCCGACATGTTAGGTTGGGTTAGCTTTGGTTATATTACGTTATTGATGTATATAAAGGTCCCACGGAGACGGAGAAGCCAACTCGCCAGGAATGTTGTGAAATATTACCGGCGGGATGTTAGGTTGGGTTAGGTTACGTTATATTACGTTATTGTTGTATATGAGGGTTACACTGAGACGTAGAGGCCAACTCGCCAGGAATGTTGTCAAATATTACCGCCGAGATGTTAGGTTGGGTTAGGCTAGCTTATATTATGTTATTGATGTATATAAAGGTCCCACGGGACGTAGAGTCCAACTCGCCAGGAATGTGGTCAAATATTACCGCCGAGATGATAGGTTGGGTTAGGTTAGGTTAAATTACGTTATTGATGTATATGAGGGTTACACGGAGACGTAGAGGCCAACTCGCCAGGAATGTTGTCAAATATTACCGCCGAGATGTTAGGTTGGGTTAGCCTAGCTTATATTATGTTATTCATGTATATAAAGGTCCCACGGTGACGTAGAGGCCAACTCGCCAGTAATGTTGTCAAATATTACCGCCGAGATGATAGGTTGGGTTAGGTTATCTTATATTACGTTATTGACGTATGTAAAGGACCAACAGAGACGCAGAGCCCGACAAGCCAGGAATGTGGTCAAATATTACCGCCGAGATGTTAGATTGGGTTAGGCTCGCTTATATTATGTTATGTATGTATATAAAGGTCCCACGGAGACGTAGAGGCCAACTCGCCAGGAATGTGGTCAAATATTACCGCCGAGATGATAGGTTGGGTTAGGTTAGGTTAAATTACGTTATTGATGTATATGAAGGTCAAACGGAGACGTAGAGGCCAACTCGCTAGGAATGTTGTC
This sequence comes from Xylocopa violacea, assembly GCA_963969225.1. Lineage (NCBI taxonomy): Eukaryota > Metazoa > Arthropoda > Insecta > Hymenoptera > Apidae > Xylocopa > Xylocopa violacea. The sequence goes on from CAXAJV010000051.1 coordinate 7,555,224, forward strand.
CAATATTACCGCCGAGATGATAGGTTGGTTTAGGTTAGGTTATATTATGTTATTGATGTATATGAAGGTCAAACGGAGACGTAGAGGCCAACTCGCCAGGAATGTGGTCAAATATTACCGCCGAGATGATAGGTTGGGTTAGGTTTAGTTAAATTACGTTATTGATGTATATGAGGGTTACACGGAGACGTAGAGGCCAACTCGCCAGGAATGTTGTCAAATATTACCGCCGAGATGTTAGATTGGGTTAGCCTAGCTTATATTACGTTAATGATGTATATAAAGGTCCCACGGAGACGGAGAAGCCAACTCGCCAGGAATGTTGTGAAATATTACCGGCGGGATGTTAGGTTGGGTTAGGTTACGTTATATTACGTTATTGATGTATATGAGGGTTACACGGAGACGTAGAGGCCAACTCGCCAGGAATGTTGTCAAATATTACCGCCGAGATGTTAGGTTGGGTTAGGCTAGCTTATATTATGTTATTGATGTATATAAAGGTCCCACGGGACGTAGAGGCCAACTCGCCAGGAATGTGGTCAAATATTACCGCCGAGATGATAGGTTGGGTTAGGTTAGGTTAAATTACGTTATTGATGTATATGAGGGTTACACGGAGACGTAGAGGCCAACTCGCCAGGAATGTTGTCAAATATTACCGACGAGATGTTAGATTGGGTTAGGTTAGGTTATATTACGTTATTGACGTATGCAAAGGTCTCACGGAGACGCAGAGGCCAACTCACTAGGAATGTGGTCAAATATTACCGCCGAGATGTCAGGTTGGGTTAGGTTAGGTTATATTACGTTATTGACGTATAAAAATGTCCCACGGAGACGCAGAGGCCATCAAGCCAGGAATGTGGTCAAATATTACCGCCGAGATGTTAGATTGGGTTAGGCTAGCTTATATCATGTTATTGATGTACATAAAGGTCCCACGGAGACGTAGAGGCCAAATCGCCAGGAATGTTGTCAAATATTACCGCCGACATGTTAGGTTGGGTTAGCTTTGGTTATATTACGTTATTGATGTATATAAAGGTCCCACGGAGACGGAGAAGCCAACTCGCCAGGAATGTTGTGAAATATTACCGGCGGGATGTTAGGTTGGGTTAGGTTACGTTATATTACGTTATTGATGTATATGAGGGTTACACTGAGACGTAGAGGCCAACTCGCCAGGAATGTTGTCAAATATTACCGCCGAGATGTGAGGTTGGGTTAGGCTAGCTTATATTATGTTATTGATGTATATAAAGGTCCCACGGGACGTAGAGTCCAACTCGCCAGGAATGTGGTCAAATATTACCGCCGAGATGATATGTTGGGTTAGGTTAGGTTAAATTACGTTATTGATGTATATGAGGGTTACACGGAGACGTAGAGGCCAACTCGCCAGGAATGTTGTCAAATATTACCGCCGAGATGTTAGGTTGGGTTAGCCTAGCTTATATTATGTTATTCATGTATATAAAGGTCCCACGGTGACGTAGAGGCCAACTCGCCAGGAATGTTGTCAAATATTACCGCCGAGATGTTAGGTTGGGTTAGGTTAGGTTATATTACGTTATTGACGTATAAAAATGTCCCACGGAGACGCAGAGGCCAACAAGCCAGGAATGTGGTCAAATATTACCGCCGAGATGTTAGATTGGGTTAGGCTAGCTTATATTATGTTATTGATGTACATAAAGGTCCCACGGAGACGTAGAGGCCAAATCGCCAGGAATATTGTCAAATATTACCGCCGACATGTTAGGTTGGGTTAGCTTTGGTTATATTACGTTATTGATGTATATAAAGGTCCCACGGAGACGGAGAAGCCAACTCGCCAGGAATGTTGTGAAATATTACCGGCGGGATGTTAGGTTGGGTTAGGTTACGTTATATTACGTTATTGATGTATATGAGGGTTACACTGAGACGTAGAGGCCAACTCGCCAGGAATGTTGTCAAATATTACCGCCGAGATGTTAGGTTGGGTTAGGCTAGCTTATATTATGTTATTGATGTATATAAAGGTCCCACGGGACGTAGAGTCCAACTCGCCAGGAATGTGGTCAAATATTACCGCCGAGATGATAGGTTGGGTTAGGTTAGGTTAAATTACGTTATTGATGTATATGAGGGTTACACGGAGACGTAGAGGCCAACTCGTCAGGAATGTTGTCAAATATTACCGCCGAGATGTTAGGTTGGGTTAGCCTAGCTTATGTTATGTTATTCATGTATATAAAGGTCCCACGGTGACGTAGAGGCCAACTCGCCAGGAATGTTGTCAAATATTACCGCCGAGATGTTAGGTTAGGTTAGGTTAGGTTATATTACGTTATTGACGTATAAAAATGTCCCACGGAGACGCAGAGGCCAACAAGCCAGGAATGTGGTCAAATATTACCGCCGAGATGTTAGATTGGGTTAGGCTAGCTTATATTATGTTATTGATGTACATAAAGGTCCCACGGAGACGTAGAGGCCAAATCGCCAGGAATGTTGTCAAATATTGCCGCCGACATGTTAGGTTGGGTTAGCTTTGGTTATATTACGTTATTGATGTATATAAAGGTCCCACGGAGACGGAGAAGCCAACTCGCCAGGAATGTTGTGAAATATTACCGGCGGGATGTTAGGTTCGGTTAGGTTACGTTATATTACGTTATTGATGTATATGAGGGTTACACTGAGACGTAGAGGCCAACTCGCCAGGAATGTTGTCAAATATTACCGCCGAGATGTTAGGTTGGGTTAGGCTAGCTTATATTATGTTATTGATGTATATAAAGGTCCCACGGGACGTAGAGTCCAACTCGCCAGGAATGTGGTCAAATATTACCGCCGAGATGATAGGTTGGGTTAGGTTAGGTTAAATTACGTTATTGATGTATATGAAGGTCAAACGGAGACGTAGAGGCCAACTCGCCAAGAATGTTGTCAAATATTACCGCCGAGATGTTAGGTTGGGTTAGGCTAGCTTATATTATGTTATTGATGTATATAAAGGTCCCACGGGACGTAGAGTCCAACTCGCCAGGAATGTGGTCAAATATTACCGCCGAGATGATAGGTTGGGTTAGGTTAGGTTAAATTACGTTATTGATGTATATGAGGGTTACACGGAGACGTAGAGGCCAACTCGCCAGGAATGTTGTCAAATATTACCGCCGAGATGTTAGGTTGGGTTAGGCTAGCTTATATTATGTTATTGATGTATATAAAGGTCCCACGGGACGTAGAGTCCAACTCGCCAGGAATGTGGTCAAATATTACCGCCGAGATGATAGGTTGGGTTAGGTTAGGTTAAATTACGTTATTGATGTATATGAGGGTTACACGGAGACGTAGAGGCCAACTCGCCAGGAATGTTGTCAAATATTACCGCCGAGATGTTAGGTTGGGTTAGCCTAGCTTATATTATGTTATTCATGTATATAAAGGTCCCACGGTGACGTAGAGGCCAACTCGCCAGTAATGTTGTCAAATATTACCGCCGAGATGATAGGTTGGGTTAGGTTATCTTATATTACGTTATTGACGTATGTAAAGGACCAACAGAGACGCAGAGCCCGACAAGCCAGGAATGTGGTCAAATATTACCGCCGAGATGTTAGATTGGGTTAGGCTCGCTTATATTATGTTATGTATGTATATAAAGGTCCCACGGAGACGTAGAGGCCAACTCGCCAGGAATGTGGTCAAATATTACCGCCGAGATGATAGGTTGGGTTAGGTTAGGTTAAATTACGTTATTGATGTATATGAAGGTCAAACGGAGACGTAGAGGCCAACTCGCTAGGAATGTTGTCCAATATTACCGCCGAGATGATAGGTTGGGTTAGGTTAGGTTAAATTACGTTATTGATGTATATGAGGGTTACACGGAGACGTAGAGGCCAACTCGCCAGGAATGTTGTCAAATATTACCGCCGAGATGTTAGGTTGGGTTAGCCTAGCTTATATTATGTTATTCATGTATATAAAGGTCCCACGGTGACGTAGAGGCCAACTCGCCAGTAATGTTGTCAAATATTACCGCCGAGATGATAGGTTGGGTTAGGTTATCTTATATTACGTTATTGACGTATGTAAAGGACCAACAGAGACGCAGAGCCCGACAAGCCAGGAATGTGGTCAAATATTACCGCCGAGATGTTAGATTGGGTTAGGCTCGCTTATATTATGTTATGTATGTATATAAAGGTCCCACGGAGACGTAGAGGCCAACTCGCCAGGAATGTGGTCAAATATTACCGCCGAGATGATAGGTTGGGTTAGGTTAGGTTAAATTACGTTATTGATGTATATGAAGGTCAAACGGAGACGTAGAGGCCAACTCGCTAGGAATGTTGTCCAATATTACCGCCGAGATGATAGGTTGGTTTAGGTTAGGTTATATTATGTTATTGATGTATAGGAAGGTCAAACGGAGACGTAGAGGCCAACTCGCCAGGAATGTGGTCAAATATTACCGCCGAGATGATAGGTTGGGTTAGGTTTAGTTAAATTACGTTATTGATGTATATGAGGGTTACACGGAGACGTAGAGGCCAACTCGCCAGGAATGTTGTCAAATATTACCGCCGAGATGATAGGTTGGGTTAGGTTATCTTATATTACGTTATTGACGTATGTAAATGTCCCACAGAGACGCAGAGCCCAACAAGCCAGGAATGTGGTCAAATATTACCGCCGAGATGTTAGATTGGGTTAGGCTAGCTTATATTATGTTATGTATGTATATAAAGGTCCCACGGAGACGTAGAGGCCAACTCGCCAGGAATGTGGTCAAATATTACCGCCGAGATGATAGGTTGGGTTAGGTTAGGTTAAATTACGTTATTGATGTATATGAAGGTCAAACGGATACGTAGAGGCCAACTCGCCAGGAATGTTGTCCAGTATTACCGCCGAGATGATAGGTTGGTTTAGGTTAGGTTATATTATGTTATTGATGTATATAAAGGTCCCACGGAGACGTAGAGGCCAACTCGCCAGGAATGTTGTCAAATATTACCGCCGAGATGTTAGGTTGGGTTAGGCTAGCTTATATTATGTTATTGATGTATATAAAGGTCCCACGGGACGTACAGGCCAAATCGCCAGGAATGTTGTCAAATATTACCGCCGACATGTTAGGTTGGGTTAGCTTTGGTTATATTACGTTATTGATGTATATAAAGGTCCCACGGAGACGGAGAAGCCAACTCGCCAGGAATGTTGTGAAATATTACCGGCGGGATGTTGGGTTGGGTTAGGTTACGTTATATTACGTTATTGATGTATATGAGGGTCAAACGGAGACGTAGAGGCCAACTCGCCAGGAATGTTGTCCAATATTACCGCCGAGATGATAGGTTGGTTTAGGTTAGGTTATATTATGTTATTGATGTATATAAAGGTCCCACGGAAACGTAGAGGCCAACTCGCCAGGAATGTGGTCAAATATTACCGCCGAGATGATAGGTTGGGTTAGGTTAGGTTAAATTACGTTATTGATGTATATGAGGGTTACACGGAGACGTAGAGACCAACTCGCCAGGAATGTTGTCAAATATTACCGCCGAGATGTTAGATTGGGTTAGGTTAGGTTATATTACGTTATTGCCGTATGCAAAGGTCCCACGGAGACGCAGAGGCCAACTCACTAGGAATGTGGTCAAATATTACCGCCGAGATGTTAGGTTGGGTTAGGTTAGGTTATATTACGTTATTGACGTATAAAAATGTCCCACGGAGACGCAGAGGCCAACAAGCCAGGAATGTGGTCAAATATTACCGCCGAGATGTTAGATTGGGTTAGGATAGATTATATTATGTTATTGATGTACATAAAGGTCCCACGGAGACGTAGAGGCCAAATCGCCAGGCATGTTGTCAAATATTACCGCCGTCATGTTAGGTTGGGTTAGCATTGGTTATATTACGTTATTGATGTATATAAAGGTCCCACGGAGACGGAGAAGCCAACTCGCCAGGAATGTTGTGAAATATTACCGGCGAGATGATAGGTTGGGTTAGGTTACGTTATATTACGTTATTGATGTATATGAGGGTTACACGGAGACGTAGAGGCCAACTCGCCAGGAATGTTGTCAAATATTACCGCCGAGATGTTAGATTGGGTTAGGCTAGCTTATATTATGTTATGTATGTATATAATGGTCCCACGGAGACGTAGAGTCCAACTCGCCAGGAATGTGGTCAAATATTACCGCCGAGATGTTAGATTGGGTTAGCCTAGCTGATATTATGTTATTGATGTATATAAAGGTCCCACGGTGACGTAGAGGCCAACTCGCCAGGTATGTTGTCAAATATTACCGCCGAGATGTTAGGTTGGGTTAGCCCAGCTTATATTATGTTATTGATGTATATAAAGGTCCCACGGTGACGAAGAGGCCAACTCGCCAGTAATGTTGTCAAATATTACCGCCGAGATGATAGGTTGGGTTAGGTTATCTTAAATTACGTTATTGACGTATGTAAAGGTCCCACGGAGACGCAGAGCCCAACAAGCCAGGAATGTTGTCCAATATTACCGCCGCGATGATAGGTCGGGTTAGGTTATCTTATATTACGTTATTGACGTATGTAAAGGTCCCACGGATACGCAGAGCCCAACAAGCCAGGAATGTGGTTAAATATTACCGCCGAGATGTTAGATTGCGTTAGGCTAGCTTATACTATGTTATGTATGTATATAATTGTCCCACGGAGACGCAGAGGCCAACTCACCAGGAATGTGGTCAAATATTACCGCCGAGATGTTAGGTTGGGTTAGGTTAGGTTATATTACGTTATTGACGTATAAAAATGTCCCACGGAGACGCAGAGGCCAACAAGCCAGGAATGTGGTCAAATATTACCGCCGAGATGTTAGATTGGGTTAGGCTAGATTATATTTTGTTATTGATGTACATAAAGGTCCCACGGAGACGTAGAGGCCAAATCGCCAGGCATGTTGTCAAATATTACCGCCGACATGTTAGGTTGGGTTAGCTTTTGTTATATTACGTTATTGATGTATATAAAGGTCCCACGGAGACGGAGAAGCCAACTCGCCAGGAATGTTGTGAAATATTACCGGCGAGATGATAGGTTGGGTTAGGTACGTTATATTACGTTATTGATGTATATGAGGGTTACACGGAGACGTAGAGGCCAACTCGCCAGGAATGTTGTGAAATATTACCGTCGAGATGATAGGTTGGGTTAGGTTACCTTAAATTACGTTATTGACGTATGTAAAGGTCCCGCGGAGACGCAGAGCCCTACAAGACAGGAATGTGGTCAAATATTACCGCCGAGATGATAGGTTGGGTTAGGTTAGGTTAAATTACCTTATTGATGTATATGAAGGTCAAACGGAGACGTAGAGGCCAACTCGCCAGGAATGTTGTCCAATATTACCGCCGAGATGATAGGTCGGGTTAGGTTATCTTATATTACGTTATTGACGTATGTAAAGGTCCCACGGAGACGCAGAGCCCAACAAGCCAGGAATGTGGTCAAATATTACCGCCGAGATGTTAGATTGGGTTAGGCTAGCTTATATTATGTTATGTATGTATATAATGGTCCCACGGAGACGTAGAGGCCAACTCGCCAGGAATGTGGTCAAATATTACCGCCGAGATGATAGGTTGGGTTAGGTTAGGTTAAATTACGTTATTGATGTATATGAAGGTCAAACGGAGACGTAGAGGCCAACTCGCCAGGAATGTTGTCCAATATTACCGCCGAGATGATAGGTTGGTTTAGGATAGGTTATATTATGTTATTGATGTATATAAAGGTCCCACGGAAACGTAGAGGCCAACTCGCCAGGAATGTGGTCAAATATTACCGCCGAGATGATAGGTTGGGTTAGGTTAGGTTAAATTACGTTATTGATGTATATGAGGGTTACACGGAGACGTAGAGGCCAACTCGCCAGGAATGTTGTCAAATATTACCGCCGAGATGTTAGATTGGGTTAGGTTAGGTTATATTACGTTATTGACGTATGCAAAGGTCCCACGGAGACGCAGAGGCCAACTCACTAGGAATGTGGTCAAATATTACCGCCGAGATGTCAGGTTGGGTTAGGTTAGGTTATATTACGTTATTGACGTATAAAAATGTCCCACGGAGACGCAGAGGCCAACAAGCCAGGAATGTGGTCAAATATTACCGCCGAGATGTTAGATTGGGTTAGGCTAGATTATATTATGTTATTGATGTACATAAAGGTCCCACGGAGACGTAGAGGCCAAATCGCCAGGCATGTTGTCAAATATTACCGCCGACATGTTAGGTTGGGTTAGCATTGGTTATATTACGTTATTGATGTATATAAAGGTCCCACGGAGACGGAGAAGCCAACTCGCCAGGAATGTTGTGAAATATTACCGGCGTGATGATAGGTTGGGTTAGGTTACGTTATATTACGTTATTGATGTATATGAGGGTTACACGGAGACGTAGAGGCCAACTCGCCAGGAATGTTGTCAAATATTACCGCCGAGATGTTAGATTGGGTTAGGCTAGCTTATATTATGTTATGTATGTATATAATGGTCCCACGGAGACGTAGAGTCCAACTCGCCAGGAATGTGGTCAAATATTACCGCCGAGGTGATAGGTTGGGTTAGGTTAGGTTAAATTACGTTATGGATGTATATGAAGGTCAAACGGAGACGTACGGGCCAACTCGCAGGAATGTTGTCCAATATTACCGCCGAGATAATAGGTTGGGTTAGGTTACCTTAAATTACGTTATTGACGTATGTAAAGGTCCCGCGGAGACGCAGAGCCCTACAAGACAGGAATGTGGTCAAATATTACCGCCGAGATGATAGGTTGGGTTAGGTTAGGTTAAATTACGTTATTGATGTATATGAAGGTCAAACGGAGACGTAGAGGCCAACTCGCCAGGAATGCTGTCCAATATTACCGCCGAGATGATAGGTCGGGTTAGGTTACCTTATATTACGTTATTGACGTATGTAAAGGTCCCACGGAGACGCAGAGCCCAACAAGCCAGGAATGTGGTCAAATATTACCGCCGAGATGTTAGATTGGGTTAGGCTAGCTTATATTATGTTATGTATGTATATAATGGTCCCACGGAGACGTAGAGGCCAACTCGCCAGGAATGTGGTCAAATATTACCGGCGAGATGATAGGTTGGGTTAGGTTAGGTTAAATTACGTTATTGATGTATATGAAGGTCAAACGGAGACGTAGAGGCCAACTCGCCAGGAATGTTGTCCAATATTACCGCCGAGATGATAGGTTGGTTTAGGTTAGGTTATATTATGTTATTGATGTATATAAAGGTCCCACGGAAACGTAGAGGCCAACTCGCCAGGAATGTGGTCAAATATTACCGCCGAGATGATAGGTTGGGTTAGGTTAGGTTAAATTACGTTATTGATGTATATGAGGGTTACACGGAGACGTAGAGGCCAACTCGCCAGGAATGTTGTCAAATATTACCGCCGAGATGTTAGATTGGGTTAGGTTAGGTTATATTACGTTATTGACGTATGCAAAGGTCCCACGGAGACGCAGAGGCCAACTCACTAGGAATGTGGTCAAATATTACCGCCGAGATGTTAGGTTGGGTTAGCTTTGGTTATATTACGTTATTGATGCATATAAAGGTCCCACGGAGACGTAGAGGCCAACACGCCAGGAATGTGGTCAAATATTACCGCCGAGATGTTACGTTGGGTTAGGATAGATTATATTATGTTATTGATGTACATAAAGGTCCCACGGAGACGTAGAGGCCAAATCGCCAGGCATGTTGTCAAATATTACCGCCGACATGTTAGGTTGGGTTAGCATTGGTTATATTACGTTATTGATGTATATAAAGGTCCCACGGAGACGGAGAAGCCAACTCGCCAGGAATGTTGTGAAATATTACCGGCGAGATGATAGGTTGGGTTAGGTTACGTTATATTACGTTATTGATGTATATGAGGGTTACACGGAGACGTAGAGGCCAACTCGCCAGGAATGTTGTCAAATATTACCGCCGAGATGTTAGATTGGGTTAGGCTAGCTTATATTATGTTATGTATGTATATAATGGTCCCACGGAGACGTAGAGTCCAACTCGCCAGGAATGTGGTCAAATATTACCGCCGAGGTGATAGGTTGGGTTAGGTTAGGTTAAATTACGTTATGGATGTATATGAAGGTCAAACGGAGACGTACGGGCCAACTCGCCAGGAATGTTGTCCAATATTACCGCCGAGATAATAGGTTGGGTTAGGTTATCTTAAATTACGTTATTGACGTATGTAAAGGTCCCGCGGAGACGCATAGCCCAACAAGACAGGAATGTGGTCAAATATTACCGCCGAGATGATAGGTTGGGATAGGTTAGGTTATATTACGTTATTGATGTATATAAAGGTCCCACGGAGACCTAGAGGCCAACTCACCAGGAATGTGGTCAAATATTACCGCCGAGATGTTAGATTGGGTTAGGTTAGGTTATATTACATTATTGACGTATAAAAATGTCCCACGGAGACGCAGAGGCCAACAAGCCAGGAATGAGGTCAAATATTACCGCCGAGATGTTAGATTGGGTTAGGCTAGATTATATTATGTTATTGATGTACATAAAGGTCCCACGGAGACGTAGAGGCCAAATCGCCAGGCATGTTGTCAAATATTACCGCCGACATGTTAGGTTGGGTTAGCTTTGGTTATATTACGTTATTGATGCATATAAAGGTCCCACGGAGACGTAGAGGCCAACTCGCCAGGAATGTGGTCAAATATTACCGCCGAGATGTTACGTTGGGTTAGGTTAGGTTATATTACGTTATTGATGTATACGAAGGTTCCACGGAGACGTAGAGGCCAACTCGCCAGGAATGTTGTCAAATATTACCGCGGAGATGATAGGTTGGGTTAGGTTATCTTATATTACGTTATTGACGTATGTAAAGGTCCCACGGAGACGTAGAGGCCAACTCGCCAGGAATGTTGTCAAATATTACCGCCGAGATGTTAGATTGGGTTAGGCTAGCTTATATTATGTTATGTATGTATATAATGGTCCCACGGAGACGTAGAGTCCAACTGGCCAGGAATGTGGTCAAATATTACCGCCGAGGTGATAGGTTGGGTTAGGTTAGGTTAAATTACGTTATGGATGTATATGAAGGTCAAACGGAGACGTACGGGCCAACTCGCCAGGAATGTTGTCCAATATTACCGCCGAGATGATAGGTTGGTTTAGGTTAGGTTATATTACGTTATTGATGTATATAAAGGTCCCACGGAGACGTAGAGTCCAACTCGCCAGGAATGTGGTCAAATATTACCGCCGAGATGTTAGATTGGGTTAGGTTAGGTTATATTACGTTATTGACGTATAAAAATGTCCCACGGAGACGCAGAGGCCAACAAGCCAGGAATGAGGTCAAATATTACCGCCGAGATGTTAGATTGGGTTAGGCTAGATTATATTATGTTATTGATGTACATAAAGGTCCCACGGAGACGTAGAGGCCAAATCGCCAGGCATGTTGTCAAATATTACCGCCGACATGTTAGGTTGGGTTAGCTTTGGTTATATTACGTTATTGATGCATATAAAGGTCCCACGGAGACGTAGAGGCCAACTCGCCAGGAATGTGGTCAAATATTACCGCCGAGATGTTACGTTGGGTTAGGTTAGGTTATATTACGTTATTGATGTATACGAAGATTCCACGGAGACGTAGAGGCCAACTCGCCAGGAATGTTGTCAAATATTACCGCCGAGATGTTAGGTTGGTTTAGGTTAGGTTATATTATGTTATTGATGTATATAAAGGTCCCACGGAGACGTAGAGTCCAACTCGCCAGGAATGTGGTCAAATATTACCGCCGAGATGTTACGTTGGGTTAGGTTAGGTTATATTACGTTATTGATGTATACGAAGGTTCCACGGAGACGTAGAGGCCAACTCGCCAGGAATGTTGTCAAATATTACCGCGGAGATGATAGGTTGGGTTAGGTTATCTTATATTACGTTATTGACGTATGTAAAGGTCCCACGGAGACACAGAGCCCGACAAGCCAGGAATGTGGTCAAATATTACCACCGAGATGTTAGATTTGGTTAGGCTCGCTTATATTATGTTATGTATGTATATAAAGGTCCCACGGAGACGTAGAGGCCAACTCGCCAGGAATGTGGTCAAATATTACCGCCGAGATGTTACGTTGGGTTAGGTTAGGTTATATTACGTTATTGATGTATACGAAGATTCCACGGAGACGTAGAGGCCAACTCGCCAGGAATGTTGTCAAATATTACCGCCGAGATGTTAGGTTGGTTTAGGTTAGGTTATATTATGTTATTGATGTATATAAAGGTCCCACGGAGACGTAGAGTCCAACTCGCCAGGAATGTGGTCAAATATTACCGCCGAGATGTTACGTTGGGTTAGGTTAGGTTATATTACGTTATTGATGTATACGAAGGTTCCACGGAGACGTAGAGGCCAACTCGCCAGGAATGTTGTCAAATATTACAGCGGAGATGATAGGTTGGGTTAGGTTATCTTATATTACGTTATTGACGTATGTAAAGGTCCCACGGAGACACAGAGCCCGACAAGCCAGGAATGTGGTCAAATATTACCACCGAGATGTTAGATTTGGTTAGGCTCGCTTATATTATGTTATGTATGTATATAAAGGTCCCACGGAGACGTAGAGGCCAACTCGCCAGGAATGTGGTCAAATATTACCGCCGAGATGATAGGTTGGGTTAGGTTAGGTTGAATTACGTTATTGATGTATATGAAGGTCAAACGGAGACGTAGAGGCCAACTCGCCAGGAATGTTGTCAAATATTACCGCCGACATGTTAGGTTGGGTTAGTTTTGGTTACATCACGTTATTGATGTATATAAAAGTCCCACGGAGACGGAGAAGCCAACTTGCCAGGAATGTTGTCAAATATTACCGCCGAGATGTTAGATTGGGTTAGGTTAGGTTATATTACGTTATTGACGTTTAAAAATGTCCCACGGAGACGCAGAGGCCAACAAGCCAGGATTGTGGTCAAATATTACCGCCGAGATGTTAGATTGGGTTAGGCTAGCTTATATTATGTTATTGATGTACATAAAGGTCCCACGGAGACGTAGAGGCCAACTCGCCAGGAATGTTGTCAAATATTACCGCCGACATGTTAGGTTGGGTTAGCTTTGGTTATATTACGTTATTGATGTATATAAAGGTCCCACGGAGACGGAGAAGCCAACTCGCCAGGAATGTTGTGAAATATTACCGGCGAGATGTTAGGTTGGGTTAGGTTACGTTATATTACGTTATTGATGTATATGAGGGTTACACGGAGACGTAGAGGCCAACTCTCCAGGAATGTGGTCAAATATTACCACCGAGATGATAGGTTGGGTTAGGTTAGGTTAAATTACGTTATTGATGTATATGAAGGTCAAACGGAGACGTAGAGGCCAACTCGCCAGGAATGTGGTCAAATATTACCGCCGAGATGATAGATTGGGTTAGGCTAGGTTAAATTACGTTATTGATGTATATGAGGGTTACACGGAGACGTAGAGGCCAACTCGCCAGGAATCTTGTCAAATATTAGCGCCGAGATGTTAGATTGGGTTAGGTTAGGTTATATTACGTTATTGACGTATGTAAAGGTCCAACGGAGACGCAGAGGCCAACAAGCCAGGAATGTTGTCAAATATTACCGCCGAGATGATAGGTTGGGTTAGGTTATCTTATATTACGTTATTGACGTATGTAAAGGTCCCACGGAGACGCAGAGCCCAACAAGCCAGGAATGTGGTCAAATATTACCGCCGAGATGTTAGATTGGGTTAGGCTAGCTTATATTATGTTATGTATGTATATAATGGTCCCACGGAGACGTAGAGTCCAACTCGCCAGGAATGTGGTCAAATATTACCGCCGAGGTGATAGGTTGGGTTAGGTTAGGTTAAATTACGTTATGGATGTATATGAAGGTCAAACGGAGACGTACGGGCCAACTCGCCAGGAATGTTGTCCAATATTACCGCCGAGATAATAGGTTGGGTTAGGTTATCTTAAATTACGTTATTGACATATGTAAAGGTCCCGCGGAGACGCAGAGCCCAACAAGACAGGAATGTGGTCAAATATTACCGCCGAGATGATAGGTTGGGTTAGGTTAGGTTATATTACGTTATTGATGTATATAAAGGTCCCACGGAGACCTAGAGGCCAACTCACCAGGAATGTGGTCAAATATTACCGCCGAGATGTTAGATTGGGTTAGGTTAGGTTATATTACGTTATTGACGTATAAAAATGTCCCACGGAGACGCAGAGGCCAACAAGCCAGGAATGAGGTCAAATATTACCGCCGAGATGTTAGATTGGGTTAGGCTAGATTATATTATGTTATTGATGTACATAAAGGTCCCACGGAGACGTAGAGGCCAACTCGCCAGGCATGTTGTCAAATATTACCGCCGACATGTTAGGTTGGGTTAGCTTTGGTTATATTACGTTATTGATGCATATAAAGGTCCCACGGAGACGTAGAGGCCAACTCGCCAGGAATGTGGTCAAATATTACCGCCGAGATGTTACGTTGGGTTAGGTTAGGTTATATTACGTTATTGATGTATACGAAGGTTCCACGGAGACGTAGAGGCCAACTCGCCAGGAATGTTGTCAAATATTACCGCGGAGATGATAGGTTGGGTTAGGTTATCTTATATTACGTTATTGACGTATGTAAAGGTCCCACGGAGACACAGAGCCCGACAAGCCAGGAATGTGGTCAAATATTACCACCGAGATGTTAGATTTGGTTAGGCTCGCTTATATTATGTTATGTATGTATATAAAGGTCCCACGGAGACGTAGAGGCCAACTCGCCAGGAATGTGGTCAAATATTACCGCCGAGATGATAGGTTGGGTTAGGTTAGGTTGAATTACGTTATTGATGTATATGAAGGTCAAACGGAGACGTAGAGCCCAACTCGCCAGGAATGTTGTCCAATATTACCGCCGAGATGATAGGTTGGTTTAGGTTAGGTTATATTATGTTATTGATGTATATAAAGGTCCCACGGAAACGTAGAGGCCAACTCGCCAGGAATGTAGTCAAATATTACCGCCGAGATGATAGGTTGGGTTAGGTTAGGTTAAATTACGTTATTGATGTATATGAGGGTTACACGAAGAGGTAGAGGCCAACTCGCCAGAAATGTTGTCAAATATTACCGCCGAGATGTTAGGTTGGGTTAGGCTAGCTTATATTATGTTATTGTTGTATATAAAGGTCCCACGGGACGTAGAGGCCAACTCGCCAGGAATGTGGTCATATATTACCGCCGAGATGATAGGTTGGGTTAGGTTAGGTTAAGTTACGTTATTGATGTATATGAGGGTTACACGGAGATGTAGAGGCCAACTCGCCAGGAATGTTGTCAAATATTACCGCCGACATGTTAGGTTGGGTTAGTTTTGGTTACATCACGTTATTGATGTATATAAAAGTCCCACGGAGACGGAGAAGCCAACTTGCTAGGAATGTTGTCAAATATTACCGCCGAGATGTTAGATTGGGTTAGGTTAGGTTATATTACGTTATTGACGTTTAAAAATGTCCCACGGAGACGCAGAGGCCAACAAGCCAGGATTGTGGTCAAATATTACCGCCGAGATGTTAGATTGGGTTAGGCTAGCTTATATTATGTTATTGATGTACATAAAGGTCCCACGGAGACGTAGAGGCCAACTCGCCAGGAATGTTGTCAAATATTACCGCCGACATGTTAGGTTGGGTTAGCTTTGGTTATATTACGTTATTGATGTATATAAAGGTCCCACGGAGACGGAGAAGCCAACTCGCCAGGAATGTTGTGAAATATTACCGGCGAGATGTTAGGTTGGGTTAGGTTACGTTATATTACGTTATTGATGTATATGAGGGTTACACGGAGACGTAGAGGCCAACTCTCCAGGAATGTGGTCAAATATTACCACCGAGATGATAGGTTGGGTTAGGTTAGGTTAAATTACGTTATTGATGTATATGAAGGTCAAACGGAGACGTAGAGGCCAACTCGCCAGGAATGTGGTCAAATATTACCGCCGAGATGATAGATTGGGTTAGGCTAGGTTAAATTACGTTATTGATGTATATGAGGGTTACACGGAGACGTAGAGGCCAACTCGCCAGGAATCTTGTCAAATATTACCGCCGAGATGTTAGATTGGGTTAGGTTAGGTTATATTACGTTATTGACGTATGTAAAGGTCCAACGGAGACGCAGAGGCCAACAAGCCAGGAATGTTGTCAAATATTACCGCCGAGATGATAGGTTGGGTTAGGTTATCTTATATTACGTTATTGACGTATGTAAAGGTCCCACGGAGACGCAGAGCCCAACAAGCCAGGAATGTGGTCAAATATTACCGCCGAGATGTTAGATTGGGTTAGGCTAGCTTATATTATGTTATGTATGTATATAATGGTCCCACGGAGACGTAGAGGCCAACTCGCCAGGAATGTTGTCAAATATTACCGCCGAGATGATAGGTTGGTTTAGGTTAGGTTATATTATGTTATTGATGTATATAAAGGTCCCACGGAGACGTAGAGGCCAAATCGCCAGGAATGTTGTCAAATATTACCGCCGACATGTTAGGTTGGCTTAGCTTTGGTTATATTATGTTATTGATGTATATAAAGGTCCCACGGAGACGGAGAAGCCAACTCGCCAGGAATGTTTTAAAATATTACCGGCGAGATGTTAGATTGGGTTAGGTTAGGTTATATTACGTTATTGACGTATGTAAAGGTCCCACGGAGACGCAGAGGCCAACAAGCCAGGAATGTTGTCAAATATTACCGCCGAGATGATAGGTCGGTTTAGGTTACGTTATATTACGTTATTGATGTATATGAGTGTTACACGGAGATGTAGAGGCCAACTCGCCAGGAATGTTGTCAAATATTACCGCCGACATGTTAGGTTGGGTTAGCTTTGGTTACATTACGTTATTGATGTATATAAAAGTCCCACGGAGACGGAGAAGCCAACTTGCCAGGAATGTTGTCAAATATTACCGCCGAGATGTTAGATTGGGTTAGGTTAGGTTATATTACGTTATTGACGTATAAAAATGTCCCACGGAGACGCAGAGGCCAACAAGCCAGGAATGTGGTCAAATATTACCGCCGAGATGTTAGATTGGGTTAGGCTAGCTTATATTATGTTATTGATGTACATAAAGGTCCCACACAGACGTAGAGGCCAAATCGCCAGGAATGTTGTCAAATATTACCGCCGACATGTTACGTTGGGTTAGCTTTGGTTATATTACGTTATTGATGTATATAAAGGTCCCACGGAGACGGAGAAGCCAACTCGCCAGGAATGTTGTGAAATATTACCGGCGAGATGTTAGGTTGGGTTAGGTTAGGTTATATTACGTTATTGATGTATATGAGGGTTACACGGAGACGTAGAGGCCAACTTGCCAGGAATGTTGTCAAATATTACCGCCGAGATGTTATGTTGGGTTAGGCTAGCTTATATTATGTTATTGATGTATATAAAGGTCGCACGGAGACGCAGAGCCCAACAAGCCAGGAATGCGGTCAAATATTACAGCCGAGATGTTAGATTGGGTTAGGCTAGCTTATATTATGTTATGTATGTATATAAAGGTCCCACGGAGACGTAGAGGCCAACTCGCCAGGAATTTGGTCAAATATTTCCGCCGAGATGATAGGTTGGGTTAGGTTAGGTTAAATTACGTTATTGATGTTTATGAGGGTTACACGGAGACGTAGAGGCCAACTCGCCAGGAATGTTGTCCAATATTACCGCCGAGATGATAGGTTGGTTTAGGTTAGGTTATATTATGTTATTGATGTATATAAAGGTCCCACGGAGACGTAGAGGCCAACTCGCCAGGAATGTGGTCAAATATTACCGCCGAGATGTTACGTTGGGTTAGGTTAGGTTATATTACGTTATTGATGTATACGAAGGTTCCACGGAGACGTAGAGGCCAACTCGCCAGGAATGTTGTCAAATATTACCGCCGAGATGATAGGTTGGGTTAGGTTATCTTATATTACGTTATTGACGTATGTAAAGGTCCCACGGAGACGCAGAGCCCGACAAGCCAGGAATGGGGTCAAATATTACCGCCGAGATGTTAGATTGGGTTAGGCTAGCTTATATATTGTTATGTATGTATATAAAGGTCCCACGGAGACGTAGAGGCCAACTCGCCAGGAATTTGGTCAAATATTACCGCCGAGATGATAGGTTGGGTTAGGTTAGGTTAAATTACGTTATTGATGTATATGAAGGTCAAACGGAGACGTAGAGGCCAACTCGCAAGGAATGTTGTCCAATATTACCGCCGAGATGATAGGTTGGTTTAGGTTAGGTTATATTATGTTATTGATGTATATAAAGGTCCCACGGAAACGTAGAGGCCAACTCGCCAGGAATGTGGTCAAATATTACCGCCGAGATGATAGGTTGGGTTAGGTTAGGTTAAATTACGTTATTGATGTATATGAGGGTTACACGGAGACGTAGATGCCAACTCGCCAGGAATCTTGTCAAATATTACCGTCGAGATGTTAGATTGGGTTAGGTTAGGTTATATTACGTTATTGACGTATGTAAAGGTTCCACGGAGACGCAGAGGCCAACAAGCCAGGAATGTTGTCAAATATTACCGCCGAGATGATAGGTTGGGTTAGGTTATCTTATATTACGTTATTGACGTATGTAAAGGTCCCACGGAGACGCAGAGCCCAACAAGCCAGGAATGTGGTCAAATATTACCGCCGAGATGTTAGATTGTGTTAGGCTAGCTTATATTATGTTATGTATGTATATAATGGTCCCACGGAGACGTAGAGGCCAACTCGCCAAGGAATGTTGTCCAATATTACCGCCGAGATGATAGGTTGGTTTAGGTTAGGTTATATTATGTTATTGATGTATATAAAGGTCCCACGGAGACGTAGAGGCCAAATCGCCAGGAATGTTGTCAAATATTACCGCCGACATGTTAGGTTGGCTTAGCTTTGGTTATATTACGTTATTGATGTATATAAAGGTCCCACGGAGACGGAGAAGTCAACTCGCCAGGAATGTTGTCCAATATTACCGCCGAGATGATAGGTTGGTTTAGGTTAGGTTATATTATGTTATTGATGTATATAAAGGTCCCACGGAGACGTAGAGGCCAACTCGCCAGGAATGTGGTCAAATATTACCGCCGAGATGTTTCGTTGGGTTAGGTTAGGTTATATTACGTTATTGATGTATACGAAGGTTCCACGGAGACGTAGAGGCCAACTCGCCAGGAATGTGGTCAAATATTACCGCCGAGATGTTACGTTGGGTTAGGTTAGGTTATGTTACGTTATTGATGTATATAAAGGTCCCACGGTGACGTAGAGGCCAACTCGCCAGGAATGTTGTCAAATATTACCGCCGAGATGTTAGGTTGGGTTAGGTTAGGTTATATTACGTTATTGACGTATGTAAAGGTCCCGCAGAGACGCAGAGCCCGACAAGCCAGGAATGTGGTCAAATCTTACCGCCGAGATGTTAGATTGGGTTAGGCTAGCTTATATTATGTTATGTATGTATATAAAGGTCCCACGGAGACGCAGAGGCCTACTCGCCAGGAATGTTGTCCAATATTACCGCCGAGATGTTAGATTGGGTTAGCCTAGCTTATATTATGTTATTGATGTATATAAAGGTCCCACGGTGACGTAGAGGCCAACTCGCCAGGTATGTTGTCAAATATTACCGCCGAGATGTTAGGTTGGGTTAGCCTAGCTTATATTATGTTATTGATGTATATAAAGGTCCCACGGTGACGTAGAGGCCAACTCGCCAGTAATGTTGTCAAATATTACCGCCGAGATGATAGGTTGGGTTAGGTTATCTTAAATTACGTTATTGACGTATGTAAAGGTCCCACGGAGACGCAGAGCCCAAGAAGCCAGGAATGTGGTCAAATATTACCGCCGAGATGTTAGATTGGTTTAGGCTAGCTTATATTATGTTATGTATGTATATAATGGTTCCACGGAGACGTAGAGGCCAACTCGCCAGGAATGTGGTCAAATATTACCGCCGAGATGTTACGTTGGGTTAGGTTAGGTTATATTACGTTATTGATGTATACGAAGGTTCCACGGAGACGTAGAGGCCAACTCGCCAGGAATGTTGTCAAATATTACCGCCGAGATGATAGGTTGGGTTAGGTTATCTTATATTACATTATTGACGTATGTAAAGGTCCCACGGAGACGCAGAGCCCGACAAGCCAGGAATGGGGTCAAATATTACCGCCGAGATGTTAGATTGGGTTAGGCTAGCTTATATATTGTTATGTATGTATATAAAGGTCCCACGGAGACGTAGAGGCCAACTCGCCAGGAATTTGGTCAAATATTACCGCCGAGATGATAGGTTGGGTTAGGTTAGGTTAAATTACGTTATTGATGTATATGAAGGTCAAACGGAGACGTACAGGCCAACTCGCCAGGAATGTTGTCCAATATTACCGCCGAGATGATAGCTTGGTTTAGGTTAGGTTATATTATGTTATTGATGTATATAAAGGTCCCACGGAAACGTAGAGGCCAACTCGCCAGGAATGTGGTCAAATATTACCGCCGAGATGATAGGTTGGGTTAGGTTAGGTTAAATTACGTTATTGATGTATATGAGGGTTACACGGAGACGTAGAGGCCAACTCGCCAGGAATCTTGTCAAATATTACCGTCGAGATGTTAGATTGGGTTAGGTTAGGTTATATTACGTTATTGACGTATGTAAAGGTCCTACGGAGACGCAGAGCCCAACAAGCCAGGAATGTCGTCAAATATTACCGCCGAGATGTTAGATTGGGTTAGGCTAGCTTATATTATGTTATGTATGTATATAAAGGTCCCACGGAGACGTAGATGCCAACTCGCCAGGAATGTGGTCAAATATTACCGCCGAGATGATAGGTTGGGTTAGGTTAGGTTAACTTACGTTATTGACGTATATGAAGGTCAAACGGAGACGTAGAGGCCAACTCGCCAGGAATGTTGTCCAATATTACCGCCGAGATGATAGGTTGGTTTAGGTTAGGTTATATTACGTTATTGATGTATATAAAGGTCCCACGGAGACGTAGAGGCCAACAAGACAGGAATGTGGTCAAATATTACCGCCGAGATGATAGGTTGGGTTAGGTTATCTTATATTACGTTATTGACGTATGTAAAGGTCCCACGGAGACGCAGAGCCCAACAAGCCAGGAATGTGGTCAAATATTACCGCCGAGATGTTAGATTGTGTTAGGCTAGCTTATATTATGTTATGTATGTATATAAAGGTCCCACGGAGACGTAGAGGCCAAATCGCCAGGAATGTTGTCAAATATTACCGCCGACATGTTAGGTTGGCTTAGCTTTGGTTATATTACGTTATTGATGTATATAAAGGTCCCACGGAGACGGAGAAGCCAACTCGCCAGGAATGTTGTGAAATATTACCGGCGAGATGATAGGTTGGGTTAGGTTACGTTATATTACGTTATTGATATATATGAGCGTTACACGGAGACGTAGAGGCCAACTCGCCAGTAATGTTGTCAAATATTACCGCCGAGATGTTAGGTTGGGTTAGGCTAGCTTATATTATGTTATTGTTGTATATAAAGGTCCCAAAGGACGTAGAGGCCAACTCGCCAGGAATGTTGTCAAATATTACCGCCGAGATGATAGGTTGGGTTAGGTTATCTTAAATTACGTTATTGACGTATGTAAAGGTCCCACGGAGACGCAGAGCCCAAGAAGCCAGGAATGTGGTCAAATATTACCGCCGAGATGTTAGATTGGGTTAGGCTAGCTTATATTATGTTACGTATGTATATAATGGTTCCACGGAGACGTAGAGGCCAACTCGCCAGGAATGTGGTCAAATATTACCGCCGAGATGATAGGTTGGGTTAGGTTAGGTTAAATTACGTTATTGATGTATATGAGGGTTACACGGAGACGTAGAGGCCAACTCGCCAGGAATCTTGTCAAATATTACCGTCGAGATGTTAGATTGGGTTAGGTTAGGTTATATTACGTTATTGACGTATGTAAAGGTCCCACGGAGACGCAGAGCCCAACAAGCCAGGAATGTGGTCAAATATTACCGCCGAGATGTTAGATTGGGTTAGGCTAGCTTATATTATGTTATGTATGTATATAAAGGTCCCACGGAGACGCAGAGGCCAACTCGCCAGGAATGTTGTCCAATATTACCGCCGAGATGTTAGATTGGGTTAGCCTAGCTTATATTATGTTATTGATGTATATAAAGGTCCCACGGAGACGTAGAGGCCAACTCGCCAGGAATGTGGTCAAATATTACCGCCGAGATGATAGGTTGGGTTAGGTTAGGTTAAATTACGTTATTGATGTATATGAAGGTCAAACGGAGACGTAGAGGCCAACTCGCCAGGAATGTTGTCCAATATTACCGCCGAGATGATAGGTTGGTTTAGGTTAGGTTATATTATGTTATTGATGTATATAAAGGTCCCACGGAGACGTAGAGGCCAACTCGCCAGGAATGTGGTCAAATATTACCGCCGAGATGTTACGTTGGGTCAGGTTAGGTTATATTACGTTATTGATGTATATAAAGGTCCCACGGAGACGTAGAGGCCAACAAGACAGGAATGTGGTCAAATATTACCGCCGAGATGATAGGTTGGGTTAGGTTAGGTTAAATTACGTTATTGATGTTTATGAGGGTTACACGGAGACGTAGAGGCCAACTCGCCAGGAATGTTGTCAAGTATTACCGCCGAGATGTTAGATTGGGTTAGGTTAGGTTATATTACGTTATTGATGTATATAAAGGTCCCACGCAGACGTAGAGGTCAACTCACCAGGAATGTGGTCAAATATTACCGCCGAGTTGTTAGATTGGGTTAGGTTAGGTTATATTACGTTATTGACGTATAAAAATGTCCCACGGAGACGCAGAGGCCAACAAGCCAGGAATGTGGTCAAATATTACCGCCGAGATGTTAGATTGGGTTAGGCTAGCTTATATTATGTTATTGATGTACATAAAGGTCCCACGGAGACGTAGAGGCCAAATCGCCAGGAATGTTGTCAAATATTACCGCCGACATGTTACGTTGGGTTAGCTTTGGTTATATTACGTTATTGATGTATATAAAGGTCCCACGGAGACGGAGAAGCCAACTCGCCAGGAATGTTGTGAAATATTACCGACGAGATGTTAGGTTGGGTTAGATTACGTTATATTACGTTATTGATGTATATGAGGGTTACACGGAGACGTAGAGGCCAACTCGCCAGGAATGTTGTCAAATATTACCGCCGAGATGTTAGGTTGGGTTAGGCTAGCTTATATTATGTTATTGATGTATATAAAGGTCGCACGGGACGTAGAGGCCAACTCGCCAGGAATGTGGTCAAATATTACCGCCGAGATGATAGGTTGGGTTAGGTTAGGTTAAATTACGTTATTGATGTATATGAGGGTTACACGGAGACGTAGAGGCCAACTCGCCAGGAATCTTGTCAAATATTACCGTCGAGATGTTAGATTGGGTTAGGTTAGGTTATATTACGTTATTGACGTATGTAAAGGTCCCGCAGAGACGCAGAGCCCGACAAGCCAGGAATGTGGTCAAATCTTACCGCCGAGATGTTAGATTGGGTTAGGCTAGCTTATATTATGTTATGTATGTATATAAAGGTTCCACGGAGACGCAGAGGCCAACTAGCCAGGAATGTTGTCCAATATTACCGCCGAGATGTTAGATTGGGTTAGCCTAGCTTATATTATGTTATTGATGTATATAAAGGTCCCACGGTGACGTAGAGGCCAACTCGCCAGGTATTTTGTCAAATATTACCGCCGAGATGTTAGGTTGGGTTAGCCTAGCTTATATTATGTTATTGATGTATATAAAGGTCCCACGGTGACGTAGAGGCCAACTCGCCAGTAATGTTGTCAAATATTACCGCCGAGATGATAGGTTGGGTTAGGTTATCTTATATTACATTATTGACGTATGTAAAGGTCCCACGGAGACGCAGAGCCCGACAAGCCAGGAATGGGGTCAAATCTTACCGCCGAGATGTTAGATTGGGTTAGGCTAGCTTATATTATGTTATGTATGTATATAAAGGTCCCACGGAGACGCAGAGGCCAACTCGCCAGGAATGTTGTCCAATATTACCGCCGAGATGTTAGATTGGGTTAGCCTAGCTTATATTATGTTATTGATGTATATAAAGGTCCCACGGAGACGTAGAGGCCAACTCGCCAGGAATGTGGTCAAATATTACCGCCGAGATGATAGGTTGGGTTAGGTTAGGTTAAATTACGTTATTGATGTATATGAAGGTCAAACGGAGACGTAGAGGCCAACTCGCCAGGAATGTTGTCCAATATTACCGCCGAGATGATAGGTTGGTTTAGGTTAGGTTATATTATGTTATTGATGTATATAAAGGTCCCACGGAGACGTAGAGGCCAACTCGCCAGGAATGTGGTCAAATATTACCGCCGAGATGTTACGTTGGGTTAGGTTAGGTTATATTACGTTATTGATGTATATAAAGGTCCCACGGAGACGTAGAGGCCAACAAGACAGGAATGTGGTCAAATATTACCGCCGAGATGATAGGTTGGGTTAGGTTAGGTTAAATTACGTTATTGATGTTTATGAGGGTTACACGGAGACGTAGAGGCCAACTCGCCAGGAATGTTGTCAAGTATTACCGCCGAGATGTTAGATTGGGTTACGTTAGGTTATATTACGTTATTGATGTATATAAAGGTCCCACGGAGACGTAGAGGTCAACTCACCAGGAATGTGGTCAAATATTACCGCCGAGTTGTTAGATTGGGTTAGGTTAGGTTATATTACGTTATTGACGTATAAAAATGTCCCACGGAGACGCAGAGGCCAACAAGCCAGGAATGTGGTCAAATATTACCGCCGAGATGTTAGATTGGGTTAGGCTAGCTTATATTATGTTATTGATGTACATAAAGGTCCCACGGAGACGTAGAGGCCAAATCGCCAGGAATGTTGTCAAATATTACCGCCGACATGTTACGTTGGGTTAGCTTTGGTTATATTACGTTATTGATGTATATAAAGGTCCCACGGAGACGGAGAAGCCAACTCGCCAGGAATGTTGTGAAATATTACCGGCGAGATGTTAGGTTGGGTTAGATTACGTTATATTACGTTATTGATGTATATGAGGGTTACACGGAGACGTAGAGGCCAACTCGCCAGGAATGTTGTCAAATATTACCGCCGAGATGTTAGGTTGGGTTAGGCTAGCTTATATTATGTTATTGATGTATATAAAGGTCGCACGGGACGTAGAGGCCAACTCGCCAGGAATGTGGTCAAATATTACCGCCGAGATGATAGGTTGGGTTAGGTTAGGTTAAATTACGTTATTGATGTATATGAGGGTTACACGGAGACGTAGAGGCCAACTCGCCAGGAATCTTGTCAAATATTACCGTCGAGATGTTAGATTGGGTTAGGTTAGGTTATATTACGTTATTGACGTATGTAAAGGTCCCGCAGAGACGCAGAGCCCGACAAGCCAGGAATGTGGTCAAATCTTACCGCCGAGATGTTAGATTGGGTTAGGCTAGCTTATATTATGTTATGTATGTATATAAAGGTTCCACGGAGACGCAGAGGCCAACTAGCCAGGAATGTTGTCCAATATTACCGCCGAGATGTTAGATTGGGTTAGCCTAGCTTATATTATGTTATTGATGTATATAAAGGTCCCACGGTGACGTAGAGGCCAACTCGCCAGGTATTTTGTCAAATATTACCGCCGAGATGTTAGGTTGGGTTAGCCTAGCTTATATTATGTTATTGATGTATATAAAGGTCCCACGGTGACGTAGAGGCCAACTCGCCAGTAATGTTGTCAAATATTACCGCCGAGATGATAGGTTGGGTTAGGTTATCTTAAATTACGTTATTGACGTATGTAAAGGTCCCACGGAGACGCAGAGCCCAAGAAGCCAGGAATGTGGTCAAATATTACCGCCGAGATGTTAGATTGGGTTAGGCTAGCTTATATTATGTTATGTATGTATATAATGGTTCCACGGAGACGTAGAGGCCAACTCGCCAGGAATGTGGTCAAATATTACCGCCGAGATGTTACGTTGGGTTAGGTTAGGTTATATTACGTTATTGATGTATACGAAGGTTCCACGGAGACGTAGAGGCCAACTCGCCAGGAATGTTGTCAAATATTACCGCCGAGATGATAGGTTGGGTTAGGTTATCTTATATTACATTATTGACGTATGTAAAGGTCCCACGGAGACGCAGAGCCCGACAAGCCAGGAATGGGGTCAAATATTACCGCCGAGATGTTAGATTGGGTTAGGCTAGCTTATATATTGTTATGTATGTATATAAAGGTCCCACGGAGACGTAGAGGCCAACTCGCCAGGAATTTGGTCAAATATTACCGCCGAGATGATAGGTTGGGTTAGGTTAGGTTAAATTACGTTATTGATGTATATGAAGGTCAAACGGAGACGTAGAGGCCAACTCGCCAGTAATGTTGTCAAATATTACCGCCGAGATGTTAGGTTGGGTTAGGCTAGCTTATATTATGTTATTGTTGTATATAAAGGTCCCACGGGACGTAGAGGCCAACTCGCCAGGAATGTTGTCAAATATTACCGCCGAGATGTTAGATTGGGTTAGCCTAGCTTATATTGTGTTATTGATGTATATAAAGGTCCCACGGTGACGTAGAGGCCAACTCGCCAGGTATGTTGTCAAATATTACCGCCGAGATGTTAGGTAGGGTTAGCCTAGCTTATATTATGTTATTGATGTATATAAAGGTCCCACGGTAACGTAGAGGCCAACTCGACAGTAATGTTGTCAAATATTACCGCCGAGATGATAGGTTGGGTTAGGTTATCTTAAATTACGTTATTGACGTATGTAAAGGTCCCACGGAGACGCAGAGCCCAAGAAGCCAGGAATGTGGTCAAATATTACCGCCGAGATGTTAGATTGGGTTAGGCTAGCTTATATTATGTTATTGATGTACATAAAGGTCCCACGGAGACGTCGATGCCAAATCGCCAGGTATGTTGTCAAATATTACCGCCGAGATGTTAGGTTGGGTTAGCCTAGCTTATATTATGTTATTGATGTATATAAAGGTCCCACGGTGACGTAGAGGCCAACTCGCCAGGTATGTTGTCAAATATTACCGCCGAGATGTTAGGTAGGGTTAGCCTAGCTTATATTATGTTATTGATGTATATAAAGGTCCCACGGTAACGTAGAGGCCAACTCGACAGTAATGTTGTCAAATATTACCGCCGAGATGATAGGTTGGGTTAGGTTATCTTAAATTACGTTATTGACGTATGTAAAGGTCCCACGGAGACGCAGAGCCCAAGAAGCCAGGAATGTGGTCAAATATTACCGCCGAGATGTTAGATTGGGTTAGGCTAGCTTATATTATGTTATGTATGTATATAATGGTTCCACGGAGACGTAGAGGCCAACTCGCCAGGAATGTGGTCAAATATTACCGGCGAGATGATAGGTTGGGTTAGGTTAGGTTAAATTACGTTATTGATGTATATGAAGGTCAAACGGAGACGTAGAGGCCAACTCGCCAGGAATGTTGTCCAATATTACCGCCGAGATGATAGGTTGGTTTAGGTTAGGTTATATTATGTTATTGATGTATATAAAGGTCCCACGGAGACGTAGAGGCCAACTCGCCAGGAATGTGGTCAAATATTACCGCCGAGATGTTACGTTGGGTTAGGTTAGGTTATATTACGTTATTGATGTATACGAAGGTTCCACGGAGACGTAGAGGCCAACTCGCCAGGAATGTTGTCAAATATTACCGCCGAGATGATAGGTTGGGTTAGGTTATCTTATATTACATTATTGACGTATGTAAAGGTCCCACGGAGACGCAGAGCCCGACAAGCCAGGAATGGGGTCAAATATTACCGCCGAGATGTTAGATTGGGTTAGGCTAGCTTATATATTGTTATGTATGTATATAAAGGTCCCACGGAGACGTAGAGGCCAACTCGCCAGGAATTTGGTCAAATATTACCGCCGAGATGATAGGTTGGGTTAGGTTAGGTTAAATTACGTTATTGATGTATATGAAGGTCAAACGGAGACGTAGAGGCCAACTCGCCAGGAATGTTGTCCAATATTACCGCCGAGATGATAGCTTGGTTTAGGTTAGGTTATATTATGTTATTGATGTATATAAAGGTCCCACGGAAACGTAGAGGCCAACTCGCCAGGAATGTGGTCAAATATTACCGCCGAGATGATAGGTTGGGTTAGGTTAGGTTAAATTACGTTATTGATGTATATGAGGGTTACACGGAGACGTAGAGGCCAACTCGCCAGGAATCTTGTCAAATATTACCGTCGAGATGTTAGATTCGGTTAGGTTAGGTTACATTACGTTATTGACGTATGTAAAGGTCCCACGGAGACGCAGAGCCCAACAAGCCAGGAATGTCGTCAAATATTACCGCCGAGATGTTAGATTGGGTTAGGCTAGCTTATATTATGTTATGTATGTATATAAAGGTCCCACGGAGACGTAGATGCCAACTCGCCAGGAATGTGGTCAAATATTACCGCCGAGATGATAGGTTGGGTTAGGTTAGGTTAACTTACGTTATTGATGTATATGAAGGTCAAACGGAGACGTAGAGGCCAACTCGCCAGGAATGTTGTCCAATATTACCGCCGAGATGATAGGTTGGTTTAGGTTAGGTTATATTATGTTATTGATGTATATAAAGGTCCCACGGAGACGTAGAGGCCAACTCGCCAGGAATGTGGTCAAATATTACCGCCGAGATGTTACGTTGTGTTAGGTTAGGTTATGTTACGTTATTGATGTATATAAAGGTCCCACGGTGACGTAGAGGCCAACTCGCCAGGAATGTTGTCAAATATTACCGCCGAGATGTTAGGTTGGGTTAGGTTAGGTTATATTACGTTATTGATGTATATAAAGGTCCCACGGAGACGTAGAGGCCAACAAGACAGGAATGTGGTCAAATATTACCGCCGACATGTTACGTTGGGTTAGCTTTGGTTATATTACGTTATTGACGTATGTAAAGGTCCCGCAGAGACGCAGAGCCCGACAAGCCAGGAATGTGGTCAAATCTTACCGCCGAGATGTTAGATTGGGTTAGGCTAGCTTATATTATGTTATATATGTATATAAAGGTCCCACGGAGACGCAGAGGCCAACTCGCCAGGAATGTTGTCCAATATTACCGCCGAGATGTTAGATTGGGTTAGCCTAGCTTATATTATGTTATTGATGTATATAAAGGTCCCACGGTGACGTAGAGGCCAACTCGCCAGGTATTTTGTCAAATATTACCGCCGAGATGTTAGGTTGGGTTAGCCTAGCTTATATTATGTTATTGATGTATACGAAGGTTCCACGGAGACGTAGAGGCCAACTCGCCAGTAATGTTGTCAAATATTACCGCCGAGATGATAGGTTGGGTTAGGTTATCTTAAATTACGTTATTGACGTATGTAAAGGTCCCACGGGGACGCAGAGCCCAAGAAGCCAGGAATGTGGTCAAATATTACCGCCGAGATGTTAGATTGGGTTAGGCTAGCTTATATTATGTTATGTATGTATATAATGGTTCCACGGTGACGTAGAGGCCAACTCGCCAGGAATGTGGTCAAATATTACCGGCGAGATGATAGGTTGGGTTAGGTTAGTTTAAATTACGTTATTGATGTATATGAAGGTCAAACGGAGACGTAGAGGCCAACTCGCCAGGAATGTTGTCCAATATTACCGCCGAGATGATAGGTTGGTTTAGGTTAGGTTATATTATGTTATTGATGTATATAAAGGTCCCACGGAGACGTAGAGGCCAACTCGCCAGGAATGTGGTCAAATATTACCGCCGAGATGTTACGTTGGGTTAGGTTAGGTTATATTACGTCATTGATGTATACGAAGGTTCCACGGAGACGTAGAGGCCAACTCGCCAGGAATGTTGTCAAATATTACCGCCGAGATGATAGGTTGGGTTAGGTTATCTTATATTACGTTATTGACGTATGTAAAGGTCCCACGGAGACGCAGAGCCCGACAAGCCAGGAATGGGGTCAAATATTACCGCCGAGATGTTAGATTGGGTTAGGCTAGCTTATATATTGTTATGTATGTATATAAAGGTCCCACGGAGACGTAGAGGCCAACTCGCCAGGAATTTGGTCAAATATTACCGCCGAGATGATAGGTTGGGTTAGGTTAGGTTAAATTACGTTATTGATGTATATGAAGGTCAAACGGAGACGTAGAGGCCAACTCGCCAGGAATGTTGTCCAATATTACCGCCGAGATGATAGGTTGGTTTAGGTTAGGTTATATTATGTTATTGATGTATATAAAGGTCCCACGGAAACGTAGAGGCCAACTCGCCAGGAATGTGGTCAAATATTACCGCCGAGATGATAGGTTGGGTTAGGTTAGGTTAAATTACGTTATTGATGTATATGAGGGTTACACGGAGACGTAGAGGCCAACTCGCCAGGAATCTTGTCAAATATTACCGTCGAGATGTTAGATTGGGTTAGGTTAGGTTATATTACGTTATTGACGTATGTAAAGGTTCCACGGAGACGCAGAGGCCAACAAGCCAGGAATGTTGTCAAATATTACCGCCGAGATGATAGGTTGGGTTAGGTTATCTTATATTACGTTATTGACGTATGTAAAGGTCCCACGGAGACGCAGAGCCCAACAAGCCAGGAATGTGGTCAAATATTACCGCCGAGATGTTAGATTGTGTTAGGCTAGCTTATATTATGTTATGTATGTATATAATGGTCCCACGGAGACGTAGAGGCCAACTCGCCAAGGAATGTTGTCCAATATTACCGCCGAGATGATAGGTTGGTTTAGGTTAGGTTATATTATGTTATTGATGTATATAAAGGTCCCACGGAGACGTAGAGGCCAAATCGCCAGGAATGTTGTCAAATATTACCGACGACATGTTAGGTTGGCTTAGCTTTGGTTATATTACGTTATTGATGTATATAAAGGTCCCACGGAGACGGAAAAGCCAACTCGCCAGGAATGTTGTGAAATATTACCGGCGAGATGATAGGTTGGGTTAGGTTACGTTATATTACGTTATTGATGTATATGAGCGTTACACGGAGACGTAGAGGCCAACTCGCCAGTAATGTTGTCAAATATTACCGCCGAGATGTTAGGTTGGGTTAGGCTAGCTTATATTATGTTATTGTTGTATATAAAGGTCCCACGGGACGTAGAGGCCAACTCGCCAGGAATGTTGTCAAATATTACCGCCGAGATGTTAGATTGGGTTAGCCTAGCTTATATTGTGTTATTGATGTATATAAAGGTCCCACGGTGACGTAGAGGCCAACTCGCCAGGTATGTTGTCAAATATTACCGCCGAGATGTTAGGTAGGGTTAGCCTAGCTTATATTATGTTATTGATGTATATAAAGGTCCCACGGTGACGTAGAGGCCAACTCGCCAGTAATGTTGTCAAATATTACCGCCGAGATGATAGGTTGGGTTAGGTTATCTTAAATTACGTTATTGACGTATGTAAAGGTCCCACGGAGACGCAGAGCCCAAGAAGCCAGGAATGTGGTCAAATATTACCGCCGAGATGTTAGATTGGGTTAGGCTAGCTTATATTATGTTATGTATGTATATAATGGTCCCACGGAGACGTAGAGGCCAACTCGCCAGGAATGTGGTCAAATATTACCGCCGAGATGATAGGTTGGGTTAGGTTAGGTTAAATTACGTTATTGATGTATATGAAGGTCAAACGGAGACGTAGAGGCCAACTCGCCAGGAATGTTGTCCAATATTACCGCCGAGATGATAGGTTGGTTTAGGTTAGGTTATATTATGTTATTGATGTATATAAAGGTCCCACGGAAACGTAGAGGCCAACTCGCCAGGAATGTGGTCAAATATTACCGCCGAGATGATAGGTTGGGTTAGGTTAGGTTAAATTACGTTATTGATGTATATGAGGGTTACACGGAGACGTAGAGGCCAACTCGCCAGGAATCTTGTCAAATATTACCGTCGAGATGTTAGATTGGGTTAGGTTAGGTTATATTACGTTATTGACGTATGTAAAGGTTCCACGGAGACGCAGAGGCCAACAAGCCAGGAATGTTGTCAAATATTACCGCCGAGATGATAGGTTGGGTTAGGTTATCTTATATTACGTTATTGACGTATGTAAAGGTCCCACGGAGACGCAGAGCCCAACAAGCCAGGAATGTGGTCAAATATTACCGCCGAGATGTTAGATTGTGTTAGGCTAGCTTATATTATGTTATGTATGTATATAATGGTCCCACGGAGACGTAGAGGCCAACTCGCCAAGGAATGTTGTCCAATATTACCGCCGAGATGATAGGTTGGTTTAGGTTAGGTTATATTATGTTATTGATGTATATAAAGGTCCCACGGAGACGTAGAGGCCAAATCGCCAGGAATGTTGTCAAATATTACCGACGACATGTTAGGTTGGCTTAGCTTTGGTTATATTACGTTATTGATGTATATAAAGGTCCCACGGAGACGGAAAAGCCAACTCGCCAGGAATGTTGTGAAATATTACCGGCGAGATGATAGGTTGGGTTAGGTTACGTTATATTACGTTATTGATGTATATGAGCGTTACACGGAGACGTAGAGGCCAACTCGCCAGTAATGTTGTCAAATATTACCGCCGAGATGTTAGGTTGGGTTAGGCTAGCTTATATTATGTTATTGTTGTATATAAAGGTCCCACGGGACGTAGAGGCCAACTCGCCAGGAATGTTGTCAAATATTACCGCCGAGATGTTAGATTGGGTTAGCCTAGCTTATATTGTGTTATTGATGTATATAAAGGTCCCACGGTGACGTAGAGGCCAACTCGCCAGGTATGTTGTCAAATATTACCGCCGAGATGTTAGGTAGGGTTAGCCTAGCTTATATTATGTTATTGATGTATATAAAGGTCCCACGGTGACGTAGAGGCCAACTCGCCAGTAATGTTGTCAAATATTACCGCCGAGATGATAGGTTGGGTTAGGTTATCTTAAATTACGTTATTGACGTATGTAAAGGTCCCACGGAGACGCAGAGCCCAAGAAGCCAGGAATGTGGTCAAATATTACCGCCGAGATGTTAGATTGGGTTAGGCTAGCTTATATTATGTTATGTATGTATATAATGGTCCCACGGAGACGTAGAGGCCAACTCGCCAGGAATGTGGTCAAATATTACCGCCGAGATGATAGGTTGGGTTAGGTTAGGTTAAATTACGTTATTGATGTATATGAAGGTCAAACGGAGACGTAGAGGCCAACTCGCCAGGAATGTTGTCCAATATTACCGCCGAGATGATAGGTTGGTTTAGGTTAGGTTATATTATGTTATTGATGTATATAAAGGTCCCACGGAGACGTAGAGGCCAACTCGCCAGGAATGTGGTCAAATATTACCGCCGAGATGTTACGTTGGGTTAGGTTAGGTTAAATTACGTTATTGATGTATACGAAGGTTCCACGGAGACGTAGAGGCCAACTCGCCAGGAATGTGGTCAAATATTACCGCCGAGATGTTACGTTGGGTTAGGTTAGGTTATGATACGTTATTGATGTATATAAAGGTCCCACGGAGACGTAGAGGCCAACAAGACAGGAATGTGGTCAAA
The DNA here is from genome assembly GCA_963969225.1 of Xylocopa violacea. Taxonomy (NCBI): domain Eukaryota; kingdom Metazoa; phylum Arthropoda; class Insecta; order Hymenoptera; family Apidae; genus Xylocopa; species Xylocopa violacea. The sequence goes on from CAXAJV010000051.1 coordinate 7,589,113, forward strand.
TATTACCGCCGAGATGATAGGTTGGGTTAGGTTAGGTTAAATTACGTTATTGATGTTTATGAGGGTTACAAAGAGACGTAGAGGCCAACTCGCCAGGAATATTGTCAAGTATTACCGCCGACATGTTACGTTGGGTTAGCTTTGGTTATATTACGTTATTGATGTATATAAAGGTCCCACGGAGACGGAGAAGCCAACTCGCCAGGAATGTTGTGAAATATTACCGGCGAGATGTTAGGTTGGGTTAGGTTACGTTATATTACGTTATTGATGTATATGAGGGTTACACGGAGACGTAGAGGTCAACTCGCCAGGAATCTTGTCAAATATTACCGTCGAGATGTTAGATTGGGTTAGGTTAGGTTATATTACGTTATTGACGTATGTAAAGGTCCCGCAGAGACGCAGAGCCCGACAAGCCAGGAATGTGGTCAAATCTTACCGCCGAGATGTTAGATTGGGTTAGGCTAGCTTATATTATGTTATGTATGTATATAAAGGTCCCACGGAGACGCAGAGGCCAACTCGCCAGGAATGTTGTCCAATATTACCGCCGAGATGTTAGATTGGGTTAGCCTAGCTTATATTATGTTATTGATGTATATAAAAGTCCCACGGTGACGTAGAGGCCAACTCGCCAGGTATGTTGTCAAATATTACCGCCGAGATGTTAGGTTGGGTTAGCCTAGCTTATATTATGTTATTGATGTATATAAAGGTCCCACGGTGACGTAGAGGCCAACTCGCCAGTAATGTTGTCAAATATTACCGCCGAGATGATAGGTTGGGTTAGGTTATCTTAAATTACGTTATTGACGTATGTAAAGGTCCCACGGAGACGCAGAGCCCAAGAAGCCAGGAATGTGGTCAAATATTACCGCCGAGATGTTAGATTGGGTTAGGCTAGCTTATATTATGTTATGTATGTATATAATGGTTCCACGGAGACGTAGAGGCCAACTCGCCAGGAATGTGGTCAAATATTACCGGCGAGATGATAGGTTGGGTTAGGTTAGGTTAAATTACGTTATTGATGTATATGAAGGTCAAACGGAGACGTAGAGGCCAACTCGCCAGGAATGTTGTCCAATATTACCGCCGAGATGATAGGTTGGTTTAGGTTAGGTTATATTATGTTATTGATGTATATAAAGGTCCCACGGAAACGTAGAGGCCATCTCGCCAGGAATGTGGTCAAATATTACCGCCGAGATGATAGGTTGGGTTAGGTTAGGTTAAATTACGTTATTGATGTATATGAGGGTTACACGGAGACGTAGAGGCCAACTCGCCAGGAATCTTGTCAAATATTACCGTCGAGATGTTAGATTGGGTTAGGTTAGGTTATATTACGTTATTGACGTATGTAAAGGTTCCACGGAGACGCAGAGGCCAACAAGCCAGGAATGTTGTCAAATATTACCGCCGAGATGATAGGTTGGGTTAGGTTATCTTATATTACGTTATTGACGTATGTAAAGGTCCCACGGAGACGCAGAGCCCAACAAGCCAGGAATGTGGTCAAATATTACCGCCGAGATGTTAGATTGTGTTAGGCTAGCTTATATTATGTTATGTATGTATATAATGGTCCCACGGAGACGTAGAGGCCAACTCGCCAAGGAATGTTGTCCAATATTACCGCCGAGATGATAGGTTGGTTTAGGTTAGGTTATATTATGTTATTGATGTATATAAAGGTCCCACGGAGACGTAGAGGCCAAATCGCCAGGAATGTTGTCAAATATTACCGACGACATGTTAGGTTGGCTTAGCTTTGGTTATATTACGTTATTGATGTATATAAAGGTCCCACGGAGACGGAAAAGCCAACTCGCCAGGAATGTTGTGAAATATTACCGGCGAGATGATAGGTTGGGTTAGGTTACGTTATATTACGTTATTGATGTATATGAGCGTTACACGGAGACGTAGAGGCCAACTCGCCAGTAATGTTGTCAAATATTACCGCCGAGATGTTAGGTTGGGTTAGGCTAGCTTATATTATGTTATTGTTGTATATAAAGGTCCCACGGGACGTAGAGGCCAACTCGCCAGGAATGTTGTCAAATATTACCGCCGAGATGTTAGATTGGGTTAGCCTAGCTTATATTGTGTTATTGATGTATATAAAGGTCCCACGGTGACGTAGAGGCCAACTCGCCAGGTATGTTGTCAAATATTACCGCCGAGATGTTAGGTAGGGTTAGCCTAGCTTATATTATGTTATTGATGTATATAAAGGTCCCACGGTGACGTAGAGGCCAACTCGCCAGTAATGTTGTCAAATATTACCGCCGAGATGATAGGTTGGGTTAGGTTATCTTAAATTACGTTATTGACGTATGTAAAGGTCCCACGGAGACGCAGAGCCCAAGAAGCCAGGAATGTGGTCAAATATTACCGCCGATATGTTAGATTGGGTTAGGCTAGCTTATATTATGTTATGTATGTATATAATGGTCCCACGGAGACGTAGAGGCCAACTCGCCAGGAATGTGGTCAAATATTACCGCCGAGATGATAGGTTGGGTTAGGTTAGGTTAAATTACGTTATTGATGTATATGAAGGTCAAACGGAGACGTAGAGGCCAACTCGCCAGGAATGTTGTCCAATATTACCGCCGAGATGATAGGTTGATTTAGGTTAGGTTATATTATGTTATTGATGTATATAAAGGTCCCACGGAGACGTAGAGGCCAACTCGCCAGGAATGTGGTCAAATATTACCGCCGAGATGTTACGTTGGGTTAGGTTAGGTTATATTACGTTATTGATGTATACGAAGGTTCCACGGAGACGTAGAGGCCAACTCGCCAGGAATGTGGTCAAATATTACCGGCGAGATGATAGGTTGGGTTAGGTTAGGTTAAATTACGTTATTGATGTATATGAAGGTCAAACGGAGACGTAGAGGCCAACTCGCCAGGAATGTTGTCCAATATTACCGCCGAGATGATAGCTTGGTTTAGGTTAGGTTATATTATGTTATTGATGTATATAAAGGTCCCACGGATACGTAGAGGCCAACTCGCCAGGAATGTGGTCAAATATTACCGCCGAGATGATAGGTTGGGTTAGGTTAGGTTAAATTACGTTATTGATGTATATGAGGGTTACACGGAGACGTAGAGGCCAACTCGCCAGGAATCTTGTCAAATATTACCGTCGAGATGTTAGATTGGGTTAGGTTAGGTTATATTACGTTATTGACGTATGTAAAGGACCCACGGAGACGCAGAGCCCAACAAGCCAGGAATGTCGTCAAATATTACCGCCGAGATGTAAGATTGGGTTAGGCTAGCTTATATTATGTTATGTATGTATATAAAGGTCCCACGGAGACGTAGATGCCAACTCGCCAGGAATGTGGTCAAATATTACCGCCGAGATGATAGGTTGGGTTAGGTTAGGTTAACTTACGTTATTGATGTATATGAAGGTCAAACGGAGACGTAGAGGCCAACTCGCCAGGAATGTTGTCCAATATTACCGCCGAGATGATAGGTTGGTTTAGGTTAGGTTATATTATGTTATTGATGTATATAAAGGTCCCACGGAGACGTAGGGGCCAACTCGCCAGGAATGTGGTCAAATATTACCGCCGAGATGTTACGTTGGGTTAGGTTAGGTTATGTTACGTTATTGATGTATATAAAGGTCCCACGGTGACGTAGAGGCCAACTCGCCAGGAATGTTGTCAAATATTACCGCCGAGATGTTAGGTTGGGTTAGGTTAGGTTATATTACGTTATTGATGTATATAAAGGTCCCACGGAGACGTAGAGGCCAACAAGACAGGAATGTGGTCAAATATTACCGCCGACATGTTACGTTGGGTTAGCTTTGGTTATATTACGTTATTGATGTATATAAAGGTCCCACGGAGACGGAGAAGCCAACTCGCCAGGAATGTTGTGAAATATTACCGGCGAGATGTTAGGTTGGGTTAGGTTAGGTTAAATTACGTTATTGATGTATATGAAGGTCAAACGGAGACGTAGAGGCCAACTCGCCAGGAATGTTGTCCAATATTACCGCCGAGATGATAGGTTGGTTTAGGTTAGGTTATATTATGTTATTGATGTATATAAAGGTCCCACGGAGACGTAGAGGCCAAATCGCCAGGAATGTTGTCAAATATTACCGACGACATGTTAGGTTGGCTTAGCTTTGGTTATATTACGTTATTGATGTATATAAAGGTCCCACGGAGACGGAAAAGCCAACTCGCCAGGAATGTTGTGAAATATTACCGGCGAGATGATAGGTTGGGTTAGGTTACGTTATATTACGTTATTGACGTATAAAAATGTCCCACGGAGACGCAGAGGCCAACAAGCCAGGAATGTGGTCAAATATTACCGCCGAGATGTTAGATTGGGTTAGGCTAGCTTATATTATGTTATTGTTGTATATAAAGGTCCCACGGGACGTAGAGGCCAACTCGCCAGGAATGTTGTCAAATATTACCGCCGAGATGTTAGATTGGGTTAGCCTAGCTTATATTGTGTTATTGATGTATATAAAGGTCCCACGGTGACGTAGAGGCCAACTCGCCAGGTATGTTGTCAAATATTACCGCCGAGATGTTAGATTGGGTTAGGCTAGCTTATATATTGTTATGTATGTATATAAAGGTCCCACGGAGACGTAGAGGCCAACTCGCCAGGAATGTGGTCAAATATTACCGCCGAGATGTTACGTTGGGTTCGGTTAGGTTATATTACGTCATTGATGTATACGAAGGTTCCACGGAGACGTAGAGGCCAACTCGCCAGGAATGTGGTCAAATATTACCGCCGAGATGATAGGTTGGGTTAGGTTAGGTTAAATTACGTTATTGATGTATATGAGGGTTACACGGAGACGTAGAGGCCAACTCGCCAGGAATCTTGTCAAATATTACCGTCGAGATGTTAGATTGGGTTAGGTTAGGTTATATTACGTTATTGACGTATGTAAAGGTTCCACGGAGACGCAGAGGCCAACAAGCCAGGAATGTTGTCAAATATTACCGCCGAGATGATAGGTTGCGTTAGGTTATCTTATATTACGTTATTGACGTATGTAAAGGTCCCACGGAGACGCAGAGCCCAACAAGCCAGGAATGTGGTCAAATATTACCGCCGAGATGTTAGATTGTGTTAGGCTAGCTTATATTATGTTATGTATGTATATAATGGTCCCACGGAGACGTAGAGGCCAACTCGCCAAGGAATGTTGTCCAATATTACCGCCGAGATGATAGGTTGGTTTAGGTTAGGTTATATTATGTTATTGATGTATATAAAGGTCCCACGGAGACGTAGAGGCCAAATCGCCAGGAATGTTGTCAAATATTACCGACGACATGTTGGGTTGGCTTAGCTTTGGTTATATTACGTTATTGATGTATATAAAGGTCCCACGGAGACGGAAAAGCCAACTCGCCAGGAATGTTGTGAAATATTACCGGCGAGATGATAGGTTGGGTTAGGTTACGTTATATTACGTTATTGACGTATAAAAATGTCCCACGGAGACGCAGAGGCCAACAAGCCAGGAATGTGGTCAAATATTACCGCCGAGATGTTAGATTGGATTAGGCTAGCTTATATTATGTTATTGTTGTATATAAAGGTCCCACGGGACGTAGAGGCCAACTCGCCAGGAATGTTGTCATATATTACCGCCGAGATGTTAGATTGGGTTAGCCTAGCTTATATTGTGTTATTGATGTATGTAAAGGTCCCACGGTGACGTAGAGGCCAACTTGCCAGTAATGTTGTCAAATATTACCGCCGAGATGATAGGTTGGGTTAGGTTATCTTAAATTACGCTATTGACGTATGTAAAGGTCCCACGGAGACGCAGAGCCCAAGAAGCCAGGAATGTGGTCAAATATTACCGCCGAGATGTTACGTTGGGTTCGGTTAGGTTATATTACGTCATTGATGTATACGAAGGTTCCACGGAGACGTAGAGGCCAACTCGCCAGGAATGTGGTCAAATATTACCGCCGAGATGATAGGTTGGGTTAGGTTAGGTTAAATTACGTTATTGATGTATATGAGGGTTACACGGAGACGTAGAGGCCAACTCGCCAGGAATCTTGTCAAATATTACCGTCGAGATGTTAGATTGGGTTAGGTTAGGTTATATTACGTTATTGACGTATGTAAAGGTTCCACGGAGACGCAGAGGCCAACAAGCCAGGAATGTTGTCAAATATTACCGCCGAGATGATAGGTTGCGTTAGGTTATCTTATATTACGTTATTGACGTATGTAAAGGTCCCACGGAGACGCAGAGCCCAACAAGCCAGGAATGTGGTCAAATATTACCGCCGAGATGTTAGATTGTGTTAGGCTAGCTTATATTATGTTATGTATGTATATAATGGTCCCACGGAGACGTAGAGGCCAACTCGCCAAGGAATGTTGTCCAATATTACCGCCGAGATGATAGGTTGGTTTAGGTTAGGTTATATTATGTTATTGATGTATATAAAGGTCCCACGGAGACGTAGAGGCCAAATCGCCAGGAATGTTGTCAAATATTACCGACGACATGTTGGGTTGGCTTAGCTTTGGTTATATTACGTTATTGATGTATATAAAGGTCCCACGGAGACGGAAAAGCCAACTCGCCAGGAATGTTGTGAAATATTACCGGCGAGATGATAGGTTGGGTTAGGTTACGTTATATTACGTTATTGACGTATAAAAATGTCCCACGGAGACGCAGAGGCCAACAAGCCAGGAATGTGGTCAAATATTACCGCCGAGATGTTAGATTGGATTAGGCTAGCTTATATTATGTTATTGTTGTATATAAAGGTCCCACGGGACGTAGAGGCCAACTCGCCAGGAATGTTGTCATATATTACCGCCGAGATGTTAGATTGGGTTAGCCTAGCTTATATTGTGTTATTGATGTATGTAAAGGTCCCACGGTGACGTAGAGGCCAACTTGCCAGTAATGTTGTCAAATATTACCGCCGAGATGATAGGTTGGGTTAGGTTATCTTAAATTACGCTATTGACGTATGTAAAGGTCCCACGGAGACGCAGAGCCCAAGAAGCCAGGAATGTGGTCAAATATTACCGCCGAGATGTTAGATTGGGTTAGGCTAGCTTATATTATGTTATGTGTGTATATAATGGTCCCACGGAGACGTAGAGGCCAACTCGCCAGGAATGTGGTCAAATATTACCGCCGAGATGATAGGTTGGGTTAGGTTAGGTTAAATTACGTTATTGATGTATATGAAGGTCAAACGGAGACGTAGAGGCCAACTCGCCAGGAATGTTGTCCAATATTACCGCCGAGATGATAGGTTGGTTTAGGTTAGGTTATATTATGTTATTGATGTATATAAAGGTCCCACGGAGACGTAGAGGCCAACTCGCCAGGAATGTGGTCAAATATTACCGCCGAGATGTTACGTTGGGTTAGGTTAGGTTATATTACGTTATTGATGTATGTAAAGGTCCCACGGTGACGTAGAGGCCAACTTGCCAGTAATGTTGTCAAATATTACCGCCGAGATGATAGGTTGGGTTAGGTTATCTTAAATTACGCTATTGACGTATGTAAAGGTCCCACGGAGACGCAGAGCCCAAGAAGCCAGGAATGTGGTCAAATATTACCGCCGAGATGTTAGATTGGGTTAGGCTAGCTTATATTATGTTATGTGTGTATATAATGGTCCCACGGAGACGTAGAGGCCAACTCGCCAGGAATGTGGTCAAATATTACCGCCGAGATGATAGGTTGGGTTAGGTTAGGTTAAATTACGTTATTGATGTATATGAAGGTCAAACGGAGACGTAGAGGCCAACTCGCCAGGAATGTTGTCCAATATTACCGCCGAGATGATAGGTTGGTTTAGGTTAGGTTATATTATGTTATTGATGTATATAAAGGTCCCACGGAGACGTAGAGGCCAACTCGCCAGGAATGTGGTCAAATATTACCGCCGAGATGTTACGTTGGGTTAGGTTAGGTTATATTACGTTATTGATGTATACGAAGGTTCCAAGGAGACGTAGAGGCCAACTCGACAGGAATGTTGTCAAATATTACCGCCGAGATGATAGGTTTGGTTAGGTTATCTTATATTACGTTATTGACGTATGTAAAGGTCCCACGGAGACGCAGAGCCCGACAAGCCAGGAATGTGGTCAAATATTACCGCCGAGATGTTAGATTGGGTTAGGCTAGCTTACATTATGTTATGTATGTATATAAAGGTCCCACGGAGACGTAGAGGCCAACTCGCCAGGAATTTGGTCAAATATTACCGCCGAGATGATAGGTTGGGTTAGGTTAGGTTAAATTACGTTATTGATGTATATGAAGGTCAAACGGAGACGTAGAGTCCAACTCGCCAGGAATGTTGTCCAATATTACCGCCGAGATGATAGGTTGGTTTAGGTTAGGTTATATTATGTTATTGATGTATATAAAGGTCCCACGGAAACGTAGAGGCCAACTCGCCAGGAATGTGGTCAAATATTACCGCCGAGATGATAGGTTGGGTTAGGTTAGGTTAAATTACGTTATTGATGTATATGAGGGTTACACGGAGACGTAGAGGTCAACTCGCCAGGAATGTTGTCCAATATTACCGCCGAGATGATAGGTTGGTTTAGGTTAGGTTATATTATGTTATTGATGTATATAAAGGTCCCACGGAGACGTAGAGGCCAACTCGCCAGGAATGTGGTCAAATATTACCGCCGAGATGTTACGTTGGGTTAGGTTAGGTTATGTTACGTTATTGATGTATATAAAGGTCCCACGGTGACGTAGAGGCCAACTCGCCAGGAATGTTGTCAAATATTACCGCCGAGATGTTAGGTTGGGTTAGGTTAGGTTATATTACGTTATTGATGTATATAAAGGTCCCACGGAGACGTAGAGGCCAACAAGACAGGAATGTGGTCAAATATTACCGCCGAGATGTTAGGTTGGGTTAGGCTAGCTTATATTATGTTATTGATGTATATAAAGGTCGCACGGGACGTAGAGGCCAACTCGCCAGGAATGTGGTCAAATATTACCGCCGAGATGATAGGTTGGATTAGGTTAGGTTAAATTACGTTATTGATGTATATGAGGGTTACACGGAGACGTAGAGGCCAACTCGCCAGGAATCTTGTCAAATATTACTGTCGAGATGTTAGATTGGGTTAGGTTAGGTTATATTACGTTATTGACGTATGTAAAGGTCCCACAGAGACGCAGAGCCCGACAAGCCAGGAATGTGGTCAAATCTTACCGCCGAGATGTTAGATTGGGTTAGGCTAGCTTATATTATGTTATGTATGTATATAAAGGTCCCACGGAGACGCAGAGGCCAACTCGCCAGGAATGTTGTCCAATATTACCGCCGAGATGATAGGTTGGTTTAGGTTAGGTTATATTATGTTATTGATGTATATAAAGGTCCCACGGAGACGTAGAGGCCAACTCGCCAGGAATGTGGTCAAATATTACCGCCGAGATGTTACGTTGGGTTAGGTTAGGTTATGTTACGTTATTGATGTATATAAAGGTCCCACGGTGACGTAGAGGCCAACTCGCCAGGAATGTTGTCAAATATTACCGCCGAGATGTTAGGTTGGGTTAGGTTAGTTTATATTACGTTATTGATGTATATAAAGGTCCCACGGAGACGTAGAGGCCAACAAGACAGGAATGTGGTCAAATATTACCGCCGAGATGATAGGTTGGGTTAGGTTAGGTTAAATTACGTTATTGATGTTTATGAGGGTTACACGGAGACGTAGAGGCCAAATCGCCAGGAATGTTGTCAAATATTACCGCCGAGATGTTAGATTGGGTTAGGTTAGGTTATATTACGTTATTGATGTATATAAAGGTCCCACGGAGACGTAGAGGCCAACTCACCAGGAATGTGGTCAAATATTACCGCCGAGATGTTAGATTGTGTTAGGTTAGGTTATATTACGTTATTGACGTATAAAAATGTCCCACAGAGACGCAGAGGCCAACAAGCCAGGAATGTGGTCAAATATTACCGCCGAGATGTTAGATTGGGTTAGGCTAGCTTATATTATGTTATTGATGTACATAAAGGTCCCACGGAGACGTAGAGGCCAAATCGCCAGGAATGTTGTCAAATATTACCGCCGACATGTTACGTTGGGTTAGCTTTGGTTATATTACGTTATTGATGTATATAAAGGTCCCACGGAGACGGAGAAGCCAACTCGCCAGGAATGTTGTGAAATATTACCGGCGAGATGTTAGGTTGGGTTAGGTTACGTTATATTACGTTATTGATGTATATGAGGGTTACACGGAGACGTAGAGGCCAACTCGCCAGGAATTTTGTCCAATATTACCGCCGAGATGATAGGTTGGTTTAGGTTAGGTTATATTATGTTATTGATGTATATAAAGGTCCCACGGAGACGTAGGGGCCAACTCGCCAGGAATGTGGTCAAATATTACCGCCGAGATGTTACGTTGGGTTAGGTTAGGTTATGTTACGTTATTGATGTATATAAAGGTCCCACGGTGACGTAGAGGCCAACTCGCCAGGAATGTTGTCAAAAATTACCGCCGAGATGTTAGGTTGGGTTAGGTTAGGTTATATTAAGTTATTGATGTATATAAAGGTCCCACGGAGACGTAGAGGCCAACAAGACAGGAATGTGGTCAAATATTACCGCCGAGATGATAGGTTGGGTTAGGTTAGGTTAAATTACGTTATTGATGTTTATGAGGGTTACACGGAGACGTAGAGGCCAACTCGCCAGGAATGTTGTCAAATATTACCGCCGAGATGTTAGATTGGGTTAGGTTAGGTTATATTACGTTATTGATGTATATAAAGGTCCCACGGAGACGTAGAGGCCAACTCACCAGGAATGTGGTCAAATATTACCGCCGAGATGTTAGATTGGGTTAGGTTAGGTTATATTACGTTATTGACGTATAAAAATGTCCCACGGAGACGCAGAGGCCAACAAGCCAGGAATGTGGTCAAATATTACCGCCGAGATGATAGGTTGGTTTAGGTTAGGTTATATTATGTTATTGATGTATATAAAGGTCCCACGGAGACGTAGAGGCCAAATCGCCAGGAATGTTGTCAAATATTACCGACGACATGTTAGGTTGGCTTAGCTTTGGTTATATTACGTTATTGATGTATATAAAGGTCCCACGGAGACGGAAAAGCCAACTCGCCAGGAATGTTGTGAAATATTACCGGCGAGATGATAGGTTGGGTTAGGTTACGTTATATTACGTTATTGACGTATAAAAATGTCCCACGGAGACGCAGAGGCCAACAAGCCAGGAATGTGGTCAAATATTACCGCCGAGATGTTAGATTGGATTAGGCTAGCTTATATTATGTTATTGTTGTATATAAAGGTCCCACGGGACGTAGAGGCCAACTCGCCAGGAATGTTGTCATATATTACCGCCGAGATGTTAGATTGGGTTAGCCTAGCTTATATTGTGTTATTGATGTATGTAAAGGTCCCACGGTGACGTAGAGGCCAACTTGCCAGTAATGTTGTCAAATATTACCGCCGAGATGATAGGTTGGGTTAGGTTATCTTAAATTACGCTATTGACGTATGTAAAGGTCCCACGGAGACGCAGAGCCCAAGAAGCCAGGAATGTGGTCAAATATTACCGCCGAGATGTTAGATTGGGTTAGGCTAGCTTATATTATGTTATGTGTGTATATAATGGTCCCACGGAGACGTAGAGGCCAACTCGCCAGGAATGTGGTCAAATATTACCGCCGAGATGATAGGTTGGGTTAGGTTAGGTTAAATTACGTTATTGATGTATATGAAGGTCAAACGGAGACGTAGAGGCCAACTCGCCAGGAATGTTGTCCAATATTACCGCCGAGATGATAGGTTGGTTTAGGTTAGGTTATATTATGTTATTGATGTATATAAAGGTCCCACGGAGACGTAGAGGCCAACTCGCCAGGAATGTGGTCAAATATTACCGCCGAGATGTTACGTTGGGTTAGGTTAGGTTATATTACGTTATTGATGTATACGAAGGTTCCAAGGAGACGTAGAGGCCAACTCGACAGGAATGTTGTCAAATATTACCGCCGAGATGATAGGTTTGGTTAGGTTATCTTATATTACGTTATTGACGTATGTAAAGGTCCCACGGAGACGCAGAGCCCGACAAGCCAGGAATGTGGTCAAATATTACCGCCGAGATGTTAGATTGGGTTAGGCTAGCTTACATTATGTTATGTATGTATATAAAGGTCCCACGGAGACGTAGAGGCCAACTCGCCAGGAATTTGGTCAAATATTACCGCCGAGATGATAGGTTGGGTTAGGTTAGGTTAAATTACGTTATTGATGTATATGAAGGTCAAACGGAGACGTAGAGTCCAACTCGCCAGGAATGTTGTCCAATATTACCGCCGAGATGATAGGTTGGTTTAGGTTAGGTTATATTATGTTATTGATGTATATAAAGGTCCCACGGAAACGTAGAGGCCAACTCGCCAGGAATGTGGTCAAATATTACCGCCGAGATGATAGGTTGGGTTAGGTTAGGTTAAATTACGTTATTGATGTATATGAGGGTTACACGGAGACGTAGAGGTCAACTCGCCAGGAATGTTGTCCAATATTACCGCCGAGATGATAGGTTGGTTTAGGTTAGGTTATATTATGTTATTGATGTATATAAAGGTCCCACGGAGACGTAGAGGCCAACTCGCCAGGAATGTGGTCAAATATTACCGCCGAGATGTTACGTTGGGTTAGGTTAGGTTATGTTACGTTATTGATGTATATAAAGGTCCCACGGTGACGTAGAGGCCAACTCGCCAGGAATGTTGTCAAATATTACCGCCGAGATGTTAGGTTGGGTTAGGTTAGGTTATATTACGTTATTGATGTATATAAAGGTCCCACGGAGACGTAGAGGCCAACAAGACAGGAATGTGGTCAAATATTACCGCCGAGATGTTAGGTTGGGTTAGGCTAGCTTATATTATGTTATTGATGTATATAAAGGTCGCACGGGACGTAGAGGCCAACTCGCCAGGAATGTGGTCAAATATTACCGCCGAGATGATAGGTTGGATTAGGTTAGGTTAAATTACGTTATTGATGTATATGAGGGTTACACGGAGACGTAGAGGCCAACTCGCCAGGAATCTTGTCAAATATTACTGTCGAGATGTTAGATTGGGTTAGGTTAGGTTATATTACGTTATTGACGTATGTAAAGGTCCCACAGAGACGCAGAGCCCGACAAGCCAGGAATGTGGTCAAATCTTACCGCCGAGATGTTAGATTGGGTTAGGCTAGCTTATATTATGTTATGTATGTATATAAAGGTCCCACGGAGACGCAGAGGCCAACTCGCCAGGAATGTTGTCCAATATTACCGCCGAGATGATAGGTTGGTTTAGGTTAGGTTATATTATGTTATTGATGTATATAAAGGTCCCACGGAGACGTAGAGGCCAACTCGCCAGGAATGTGGTCAAATATTACCGCCGAGATGTTACGTTGGGTTAGGTTAGGTTATGTTACGTTATTGATGTATATAAAGGTCCCACGGTGACGTAGAGGCCAACTCGCCAGGAATGTTGTCAAATATTACCGCCGAGATGTTAGGTTGGGTTAGGTTAGTTTATATTACGTTATTGATGTATATAAAGGTCCCACGGAGACGTAGAGGCCAACAAGACAGGAATGTGGTCAAATATTACCGCCGAGATGATAGGTTGGGTTAGGTTAGGTTAAATTACGTTATTGATGTTTATGAGGGTTACACGGAGACGTAGAGGCCAAATCGCCAGGAATGTTGTCAAATATTACCGCCGAGATGTTAGATTGGGTTAGGTTAGGTTATATTACGTTATTGATGTATATAAAGGTCCCACGGAGACGTAGAGGCCAACTCACCAGGAATGTGGTCAAATATTACCGCCGAGATGTTAGATTGTGTTAGGTTAGGTTATATTACGTTATTGACGTATAAAAATGTCCCACAGAGACGCAGAGGCCAACAAGCCAGGAATGTGGTCAAATATTACCGCCGAGATGTTAGATTGGGTTAGGCTAGCTTATATTATGTTATTGATGTACATAAAGGTCCCACGGAGACGTAGAGGCCAAATCGCCAGGAATGTTGTCAAATATTACCGCCGACATGTTACGTTGGGTTAGCTTTGGTTATATTACGTTATTGATGTATATAAAGGTCCCACGGAGACGGAGAAGCCAACTCGCCAGGAATGTTGTGAAATATTACCGGCGAGATGTTAGGTTGGGTTAGGTTACGTTATATTACGTTATTGATGTATATGAGGGTTACACGGAGACGTAGAGGCCAACTCGCCAGGAATTTTGTCCAATATTACCGCCGAGATGATAGGTTGGTTTAGGTTAGGTTATATTATGTTATTGATGTATATAAAGGTCCCACGGAGACGTAGGGGCCAACTCGCCAGGAATGTGGTCAAATATTACCGCCGAGATGTTACGTTGGGTTAGGTTAGGTTATGTTACGTTATTGATGTATATAAAGGTCCCACGGTGACGTAGAGGCCAACTCGCCAGGAATGTTGTCAAAAATTACCGCCGAGATGTTAGGTTGGGTTAGGTTAGGTTATATTAAGTTATTGATGTATATAAAGGTCCCACGGAGACGTAGAGGCCAACAAGACAGGAATGTGGTCAAATATTACCGCCGAGATGATAGGTTGGGTTAGGTTAGGTTAAATTACGTTATTGATGTTTATGAGGGTTACACGGAGACGTTGAGGCCAACTCGCCAGGAATGTTGTCAAATATTACCGCCGAGATGTTAGATTGGGTTAGGTTAGGTTATATTACGTTATTGATGTATATAAAGGTCCCACGGAGACGTAGAGGCCAACTCACCAGGAATGTGGTCAAATATTACCGCCGAGATGTTAGATTGGGTTAGGTTAGGTTATATTACGTTATTGACGTATAAAAATGTCCCACGGAGACGCAGAGGCCAACAAGCCAGGAATGTGGTCAAATATTACCGCCGAGATGATAGGTTGGTTTAGGTTAGGTTATATTATGTTATTGATGTATATAAAGGTCCCACGGAGACGTAGAGGCCAAATCGCCAGGAATGTTGTCAAATATTACCGACGACATGTTAGGTTGGCTTAGCTTTGGTTATATTACGTTATTGATGTATATAAAGGTCCCACGGAGACGGAAAAGCCAACTCGCCAGGAATGTTGTGAAATATTACCGGCGAGATGATAGGTTGGGTTAGGTTACGTTATATTACGTTATTGACGTATAAAAATGTCCCACGGAGACGCAGAGGCCAACAAGCCAGGAATGTGGTCAAATATTACCGCCGAGATGTTAGATTGGATTAGGCTAGCTTATATTATGTTATTGTTGTATATAAAGGTCCCACGGGACGTAGAGGCCAACTCGCCAGGAATGTTGTCATATATTACCGCCGAGATGTTAGATTGGGTTAGCCTAGCTTATATTGTGTTATTGATGTATGTAAAGGTCCCACGGTGACGTAGAGGCCAACTTGCCAGTAATGTTGTCAAATATTACCGCCGAGATGATAGGTTGGGTTAGGTTATCTTAAATTACGCTATTGACGTATGTAAAGGTCCCACGGAGACGCAGAGCCCAAGAAGCCAGGAATGTGGTCAAATATTACCGCCGAGATGTTAGATTGGGTTAGGCTAGCTTATATTATGTTATGTGTGTATATAATGGTCCCACGGAGACGTAGAGGCCAACTCGCCAGGAATGTGGTCAAATATTACCGCCGAGATGATAGGTTGGGTTAGGTTAGGTTAAATTACGTTATTGATGTATATGAAGGTCAAACGGAGACGTAGAGGCCAACTCGCCAGGAATGTTGTCCAATATTACCGCCGAGATGATAGGTTGGTTTAGGTTAGGTTATATTATGTTATTGATGTATATAAAGGTCCCACGGAGACGTAGAGGCCAACTCGCCAGGAATGTGGTCAAATATTACCGCCGAGATGTTACGTTGGGTTAGGTTAGGTTATATTACGTTATTGATGTATACGAAGGTTCCAAGGAGACGTAGAGGCCAACTCGACAGGAATGTTGTCAAATATTACCGCCGAGATGATAGGTTTGGTTAGGTTATCTTATATTACGTTATTGACGTATGTAAAGGTCCCACGGAGACGCAGAGCCCGACAAGCCAGGAATGTGGTCAAATATTACCGCCGAGATGTTAGATTGGGTTAGGCTAGCTTACATTATGTTATGTATGTATATAAAGGTCCCACGGAGACGTAGAGGCCAACTCGCCAGGAATGTGGTCAAATATTACCGCCGAGATGATAGGTTGGGTTAGGTTAGGTTAAATTACGTTATTGATGTATATGAGGGTTACACGGAGACGTAGAGGTCAACTCGCCAGGAATGTTGTCCAATATTACCGCCGAGATGATAGGTTGGTTTAGGTTAGGTTATATTATGTTATTGATGTATATAAAGGTCCCACGGAGACGTAGAGGCCAACTCGCCAGGAATGTGGTCAAATATTACCGCCGAGATGTTACGTTGGGTTAGGTTAGGTTATGTTACGTTATTGATGTATATAAAGGTCCCACGGTGACGTAGAGGCCAACTCGCCAGGAATGTTGTCAAATATTACCGCCGAGATGTTAGGTTGGGTTAGGTTAGGTTATATTACGTTATTGATGTATATAAAGGTCCCACGGAGACGTAGAGGCCAACAAGACAGGAATGTGGTCAAATATTACCGCCGAGATGTTAGGTTGGGTTAGGCTAGCTTATATTATGTTATTGATGTATATAAAGGTCGCACGGGACGTAGAGGCCAACTCGCCAGGAATGTGGTCAAATATTACCGCCGAGATGATAGGTTGGATTAGGTTAGGTTAAATTACGTTATTGATGTATATGAGGGTTACACGGAGACGTAGAGGCCAACTCGCCAGGAATCTTGTCAAATATTACTGTCGAGATGTTAGATTGGGTTAGGTTAGGTTATATTACGTTATTGACGTATGTAAAGGTCCCACAGAGACGCAGAGCCCGACAAGCCAGGAATGTGGTCAAATCTTACCGCCGAGATGTTAGATTGGGTTAGGCTAGCTTATATTATGTTATGTATGTATATAAAGGTCCCACGGAGACGCAGAGGCCAACTCGCCAGGAATGTTGTCCAATATTACCGCCGAGATGATAGGTTGGTTTAGGTTAGGTTATATTATGTTATTGATGTATATAAAGGTCCCACGGAGACGTAGAGGCCAACTCGCCAGGAATGTGGTCAAATATTACCGCCGAGATGTTACGTTGGGTTAGGTTAGGTTATGTTACGTTATTGATGTATATAAAGGTCCCACGGTGACGTAGAGGCCAACTCGCCAGGAATGTTGTCAAATATTACCGCCGAGATGTTAGGTTGGGTTAGGTTAGTTTATATTACGTTATTGATGTATATAAAGGTCCCACGGAGACGTAGAGGCCAACAAGACAGGAATGTGGTCAAATATTACCGCCGAGATGATAGGTTGGGTTAGGTTAGGTTAAATTACGTTATTGATGTTTATGAGGGTTACACGGAGACGTAGAGGCCAAATCGCCAGGAATGTTGTCAAATATTACCGCCGAGATGTTAGATTGGGTTAGGTTAGGTTATATTACGTTATTGATGTATATAAAGGTCCCACGGAGACGTAGGGGCCAACTCACCAGGAATGTGGTCAAATATTACCGCCGAGATGTTAGATTGTGTTAGGTTAGGTTATATTACGTTATTGACGTATAAAAATGTCCCACAGAGACGCAGAGGCCAACAAGCCAGGAATGTGGTCAAATATTACCGCCGAGATGTTAGATTGGGTTAGGCTAGCTTATATTATGTTATTGATGTACATAAAGGTCCCACGGAGACGTAGAGGCCAAATCGCCAGGAATGTTGTCAAATATTACCGCCGACATGTTACGTTGGGTTAGCTTTGGTTATATTACGTTATTGATGTATATAAAGGTCCCACGGAGACGGAGAAGCCAACTCGCCAGGAATGTTGTGAAATATTACCGGCGAGATGTTAGGTTGGGTTAGGTTACGTTATATTACGTTATTGATGTATATGAGGGTTACACGGAGACGTAGAGGCCAACTCGCCAGGAATTTTGTCCAATATTACCGCCGAGATGATAGGTTGGTTTAGGTTAGGTTATATTATGTTATTGATGTATATAAAGGTCCCACGGAGACGTAGGGGCCAACTCGCCAGGAATGTGGTCAAATATTACCGCCGAGATGTTACGTTGGGTTAGGTTAGGTTATGTTACGTTATTGATGTATATAAAGGTCCCACGGTGACGTAGAGGCCAACTCGCCAGGAATGTTGTCAAAAATTACCGCCGAGATGTTAGGTTGGGTTAGGTTAGGTTATATTAAGTTATTGATGTATATAAAGGTCCCACGGAGACGTAGAGGCCAACAAGACAGGAATGTGGTCAAATATTACCGCCGAGATGATAGGTTGGGTTAGGTTAGGTTAAATTACGTTATTGATGTTTATGAGGGTTACACGGAGACGTAGAGGCCAACTCGCCAGGAATGTTGTCAAATATTACCGCCGAGATGTTAGATTGGGTTAGGTTAGGTTATATTACGTTATTGATGTATATAAAGGTCCCACGGAGACGTAGAGGCCAACTCACCAGGAATGTGGTCAAATATTACCGCCGAGATGTTAGATTGGGTTAGGTTAGGTTAAATTACGTTATTGATGTATATGAGGGTTACACGGAGACGTAGAGGTCAACTCGCCAGGAATGTTGTCCAATATTACCGCCGAGATGATAGGTTGGTTTAGGTTAGGTTATATTATGTTATTGATGTATATAAAGGTCCCACGGAGACGTAGAGGCCAACTCGCCAGGAATGTGGTCAAATATTACCGCCGAGATGTTACGTTGGGTTAGGTTAGGTTATGTTACGTTATTGATGTATATAAAGGTCCCACGGTGACGTAGAGGCCAACTCGCCAGGAATGTTGTCAAATATTACCGCCGAGATGTTAGGTTGGGTTAGGTTAGGTTATATTACGTTATTGATGTATATAAAGGTCCCACGGAGACGTAGAGGCCAACAAGACAGGAATGTGGTCAAATATTACCGCCGAGATGTTAGGTTGGGTTAGGCTAGCTTATATTATGTTATTGATGTATATAAAGGTCGCACGGGACGTAGAGGCCAACTCGCCAGGAATGTGGTCAAATATTACCGCCGAGATGATAGGTTGGATTAGGTTAGGTTAAATTACGTTATTGATGTATATGAGGGTTACACGGAGACGTAGAGGCCAACTCGCCAGGAATCTTGTCAAATATTACTGTCGAGATGTTAGATTGGGTTAGGTTAGGTTATATTACGTTATTGACGTATGTAAAGGTCCCACAGAGACGCAGAGCCCGACAAGCCAGGAATGTGGTCAAATCTTACCGCCGAGATGTTAGATTGGGTTAGGCTAGCTTATATTATGTTATGTATGTATATAAAGGTCCCACGGAGACGCAGAGGCCAACTCGCCAGGAATGTTGTCCAATATTACCGCCGAGATGATAGGTTGGTTTAGGTTAGGTTATATTATGTTATTGATGTATATAAAGGTCCCACGGAGACGTAGAGGCCAACTCGCCAGGAATGTGGTCAAATATTACCGCCGAGATGTTACGTTGGGTTAGGTTAGGTTATGTTACGTTATTGATGTATATAAAGGTCCCACGGTGACGTAGAGGCCAACTCGCCAGGAATGTTGTCAAATATTACCGCCGAGATGTTAGGTTGGGTTAGGTTAGTTTATATTACGTTATTGATGTATATAAAGGTCCCACGGAGACGTAGAGGCCAACAAGACAGGAATGTGGTCAAATATTACCGCCGAGATGATAGGTTGGGTTAGGTTAGGTTAAATTACGTTATTGATGTTTATGAGGGTTACACGGAGACGTAGAGGCCAAATCGCCAGGAATGTTGTCAAATATTACCGCCGAGATGTTAGATTGGGTTAGGTTAGGTTATATTACGTTATTGATGTATATAAAGGTCCCACGGAGACGTAGGGGCCAACTCACCAGGAATGTGGTCAAATATTACCGCCGAGATGTTAGATTGTGTTAGGTTAGGTTATATTACGTTATTGACGTATAAAAATGTCCCACAGAGACGCAGAGGCCAACAAGCCAGGAATGTGGTCAAATATTACCGCCGAGATGTTAGATTGGGTTAGGCTAGCTTATATTATGTTATTGATGTACATAAAGGTCCCACGGAGACGTAGAGGCCAAATCGCCAGGAATGTTGTCAAATATTACCGCCGACATGTTACGTTGGGTTAGCTTTGGTTATATTACGTTATTGATGTATATAAAGGTCCCACGGAGACGGAGAAGCCAACTCGCCAGGAATGTTGTGAAATATTACCGGCGAGATGTTAGGTTGGGTTAGGTTACGTTATATTACATTATTGATGTATATGAGGGTTACACGGAGACGTAGAGGCCAACTCGCCAGGAATTTTGTCCAATATTACCGCCGAGATGATAGGTTGGTTTAGGTTAGGTTATATTATGTTATTGATGTATATAAAGGTCCCACGGAGACGTAGGGGCCAACTCGCCAGGAATGTGGTCAAATATTACCGCCGAGATGTTACGTTGGGTTAGGTTAGGTTATGTTACGTTATTGATGTATATAAAGGTCCCACGGTGACGTAGAGGCCAACTCGCCAGGAATGTTGTCAAAAATTACCGCCGAGATGTTAGGTTGGGTTAGGTTAGGTTATATTAAGTTATTGATGTATATAAAGGTCCCACGGAGACGTAGAGGCCAACAAGACAGGAATGTGGTCAAATATTACCGCCGAGATGATAGGTTGGGTTAGGTTAGGTTAAATTACGTTATTGATGTTTATGAGGGTTACACGGAGACGTAGAGGCCAACTCGCCAGGAATGTTGTCAAATATTACCGCCGAGATGTTAGATTGGGTTAGGTTAGGTTATATTACGTTATTGATGTATATAAAGGTCCCACGGAGACGTAGAGGCCAACTCACCAGGAATGTGGTCAAATATTACCGCCGAGATGTTAGATTGGGTTAGGTTAGGTTATATTACGTTATTGACGTATAAAAATGTCTCACGGAGACGCAGAGGCCAACAAGCCAGGAATGTGGTCAAATATTACCGCCGAGATGATAGGTTGGTTTAGGTTAGGTTATATTATGTTATTGATGTATATAAAGGTCCCACGGAGACGTAGAGGCCAAATCGCCAGGAATGTTGTCAAATATTACCGACGACATGTTAGGTTGGCTTAGCTTTGGTTATATTACGTTATTGATGTATATAAAGGTCCCACGGAGACGGAAAAGCCAACTCGCCAGGAATGTTGTGAAATATTACCGGCGAGATGATAGGTTGGGTTAGGTTACGTTATATTACGTTATTGACGTATAAAAATGTCCCACGGAGACGCAGAGGCCAACAAGCCAGGAATGTGGTCAAATATTACCGCCGAGATGTTAGATTGGGTTAGGCTAGCTTATATTATGTTATGTATGTATATAATGGTTCCACGGAGACGTAGAGGCCAACTCGCCAGGAATGTGGTCAAATATTACCGCCGAGATGTTACGTTGGGTTAGGTTAGGTTATATTACGTCATTGATGTATACGAAGGTTCCACGGAGACGTAGAGGCCAACTCGCCAGGAATGTTGTCAAATATTACCGCCGAGATGATAGGTTGGGTTAGGTTATCTTATATTACGTTATTGACGTATCTAAAGGTCCCACGGAGACGCAGAGCCCGACAAGCCAGGAATGGGGTCAAATATTACCGACGACATGTTAGGTTGGCTTAGCTTTGGTTATATTACGTTATTGATGTATATAAAGGTCCCACGGAGACGGAAAAGCCAACTCGCCAGGAATGTTGTGAAATATTACCGGCGAGATGATAGGTTGGGTTAGGTTACGTTATATTACGTTATTGACGTATAAAAATGTCCCACGGAGACGCAGAGGCCAACAAGCCAGGAATGTGGTCAAATATTACCGCCGAGATGTTAGATTGGGTTAGGCTAGCTTATATTATGTTATTGATGTACATAAAGGTCCCACGGAGACGTAGAGGCCAAATCGCCAGGAATGTTGTCAAATATTACCGCCGACATGTTACGTTGGGTTAGCTTTGGTTATATTACGTTATTGATGTATATAAAGGTCCCACGGAGACGGAGAAGCCAACTCGCCAGGAATGTTGTGAAATATTACCGGCGAGATGTTAGGTTGGGTTAGGTTACGTTATATTACGTTATTGATGTATATGAGGGTTACACGGAGACGTAGAGGCCAACTCGCCAGGAATGTTGTCAAATATTACCGCCGAGATGTTAGGTTGGGTTAGGCTAGCTTATATTATGTTATTGATGTATATAAAGGTCGCACGGGACGTAGAGGCCAACCTGCCAGGAATGTGGTCAAATATTACCGCCGAAATGATAGGTTGGGTTAGGTTAGGTTAAATTACGTTATTGATGTATATGAGGGTTACACGGAGACGTAGAGGCCAACTCGCCAGGAATCTTGTCAAATATTACCGTCGAGATGTTAGAGTGGGTTAGGTTAGGTTATATTACGTTATTGACGTATGTAAAGGTCCCGCAGAGACGCAGAGCCCGACAAGCCAGGAATGTGGTCAAATCTTACCGCCGAGATGTTAGATTGGGTTAGGCTAGCTTATATTATGTTATGTATGTATATAATGGTCCCACGGAGACGTAGAGGCCAACTCGCCAAGGAATGTTGTCCAATATTACCGCCGAGATGATAGGTTGGTTTAGGTTAGGTTATATTATGTTATTGATGTATATAAAGGTCCCACGGAGACGTAGAGGCCAAATCGCCAGGAATGTTGTCAAATATTACCGACGACATGTTAGGTTGGCTTAGCTTTGGTTATATTACGTTATTGATGTATATAAAGGTCCCACGGAGACGGAAAAGCCAACTCGCCAGGAATGTTGTGAAATATTACCGGCGAGATGATAGGTTGGGTTAGGTTACGTTATATTACGTTATTGACGTATAAAAATGTCCCACGGAGACGCAGAGGCCAACAAGCCAGGAATGTGGTCAAATATTACCGCCGAGATGTTAGATTGGGTTAGGCTAGCTTATATTATGTTATGTATGTATATAATGGTTCCACGGAGACGAAGAGGCCAACTCGCCAGGAATGTGGTCAAATATTACCGGCGAGATGATAGGTTGGGTTAGGTTAGGTTAAATTACGTTATTGATGTATATGAAGGTCAAACGGAGACGTAGAGGCCAACTCGCCAGGAATGTTGTCCAATATTACCGCCGAGATGATAGGTTGGTTTAGGTTAGGTTATATTATGTTATTGATGTATATAAAGGTCCCACGGAGACGTAGAGGCCAACTCGCCAGGAATGTGGCCAAATATTACCGCCGAGATGTTACGTTGGGTTAGGTTAGGTTATATTACGTCATTGATGTATACGAAGGTTCCACGGAGACGTAGAGGCCAACTCGCCAGGAATGTTGTCAAATATTACCGCCGAGATGATAGGTTGGGTTAGGTTATCTTATATTACGTTATTGACGTATGTAAAGGTCCCACGGAGACGCAGAGCCCGACAAGCCAGGAATGGGGTCAAATATTACCGACGACATGTTAGGTTGGCTTAGCTTTGGTTATATTACGTTATTGATGTATATAAAGGTCCCACGGAGACGGAAAAGCCAACTCGCCAGGAATGTTGTGAAATATTACCGGCGAGATGATAGGTTGGGTTAGGTTACGTTATATTACGTTATTGACGTATAAAAATGTCCCACGGAGACGCAGAGGCCAACAAGCCAGGAATGTGGTCAAATATTACCGCCGAGATGTTAGATTGGGTTAGGCTAGCTTATATTATGTTATTGTTGTATATAAAGGTCCCACGGAGACGTAGAGGCCAACTCGCCAGGAATGTGGTCAAATATTACCGCCGAGATGATAGGTTGGGTTAGGTTAGGTTAAATTACGTTATTGATGTATATGAAGGTCAAACGGAGACGTAGAGGCCAACTCGCCAGGAATGTTGTCCAATATTACCGCCGAGATGATAGGTTGGTTTAGGTTAGGTTATATTATGTTATTGATGTATATAAAGGTCCCACGGAGACGTAGAGGCCAACTCGCCAGGAATGTGGTCAAATATTACCGCCGAGATGTTACGTTGGGTTAGGTTAGGTTATATTACGTTATTGATGTATACGAAGGTTCCACGGAGACGTAGAGGCCAACTCGACAGGAATGTTGTCAAATATTACCGCCGAGATGATAGGTTTGGTTAGGTTATCTTATATTACGTTATTGACGTATGTAAAGGTCCCACGGAGACGCAGAGCCCGACAAGCCAGGAATGTGGTCAAATATTACCGCCGAGATGTTAGATTGGGTTAGGCTAGCTTACATTATGTTATGTATGTATATAAAGGTCCCACGGAGACGTAGAGGCCAACTCGCCAGGAATTTGGTCAAATATTACCGCCGAGATGATAGGTTGGGTTAGGTTAGGTTAAATTACGTTATTGATGTATATGAAGGTCAAACGGAGACGTAGAGGCCAACTCGCCAGGAATGTTGTCCAATATTACCGCCGAGATGATAGGTTGGTTTAGGTTAGGTTATATTATGTTATTGATGTATATAAAGGTCCCACGGAAACGTAGAGGCCAACTCGCCAGGAATGTGGTCAAATATTACCGGCGAGATGATAGGTTGGGTTAGGTTAGGTTAAATTACGTTATTGATGTATATGAAGGTCAAACGGAGACGTAGAGGCCAACTCGCCAGGAATGTTGTCCAATATTACCGCCGAGATGATAGGTTGGTTTAGGTTAGGTTATATTATGTTATTGATGTATATAAAGGTCCCACGGAGACGTAGAGGCCAACTCGCCAGGAATGTGGTCAAATATTACCGCCGAGATGTTACGTTGGGTTAGGTTAGGTTATATTACGTCATTGATGTATACGAAGGTTCCACGGAGACGTAGAGGCCAACTCGCCAGGAATGTTGTCAAATATTACCGCCGAGATGATAGGTTGGGTTAGGTTATCTTATATTACGTTATTGACGTATGTAAAGGTCCCACGGAGACGCAGAGCCCGACAAGCCAGGAATGGGGTCAAATATTACCGACGACATGTTAGGTTGGCTTAGCTTTGGTTATATTACGTTATTGATGTATATAAAGGTCCCACGGAGACGGAAAAGCCAACTCGCCAGGAATGTTGTGAAATATTACCGGCGAGATGATAGGTTGGGTTAGGTTACGTTATATTACGTTATTGACGTATAAAAATGTCCCACGGAGACGCAGAGGCCAACAAGCCAGGAATGTGGTCAAATATTACCGCCGAGATGTTAGATTGGGTTAGGCTAGCTTATATTATGTTATTGTTGTATATAAAGGTCCCACGGAGACGTAGAGGCCAACTCGCCAGGAATGTGGTCAAATATTACCGCCGAGATGATAGGTTGGGTTAGGTTAGGTTAAATTACGTTATTGATGTATATGAAGGTCAAACGGAGACGTAGAGGCCAACTCGCCAGGAATGTTGTCCAATATTACCGCCGAGATGATAGGTTGGTTTAGGTTAGGTTATATTATGTTATTGATGTATATAAAGGTCCCACGGAGACGTAGAGGCCAACTCGCCAGGAATGTGGTCAAATATTACCGCCGAGATGTTACGTTGGGTTAGGTTAGGTTATATTACGTTATTGATGTATACGAAGGTTCCACGGAGACGTAGAGGCCAACTCGACAGGAATGTTGTCAAATATTACCGCCGAGATGATAGGTTTGGTTAGGTTATCTTATATTACGTTATTGACGTATGTAAAGGTCCCACGGAGACGCAGAGCCCGACAAGCCAGGAATGTGGTCAAATATTACCGCCGAGATGTTAGATTGGGTTAGGCTAGCTTACATTATGTTATGTATGTATATAAAGGTCCCACGGAGACGTAGAGGCCAACTCGCCAGGAATTTGGTCAAATATTACCGCCGAGATGATAGGTTGGGTTAGGTTAGGTGAAATTACGTTATTGATGTATATGAAGGTCAAACGGAGACGTAGAGGCCAACTCGCCAGGAATGTTGTCCAATATTACCGCCGAGATGATAGGTTGGTTTAGGTTAGGTTATATTATGTTATTGATGTATATAAAGGTCCCACGGAAACGTAGAGGCCAACTCGCCAGGAATGTGGTCAAATATTACCGGCGAGATGATAGGTTGGGTTAGGTTAGGTTAAATTACGTTATTGATGTATATGAAGGTCAAACGGAGACGTAGAGGCCAACTCGCCAGGAATGTTGTCCAATATTACCGCCGAGATGATAGGTTGGTTTAGGTTAGGTTATATTATGTTATTGATGTATATAAAGGTCCCACGGAGACGTAGAGGCCAACTCGCCAGGAATGTGGTCAAATATTACCGCCGAGATGTTACGTTGGGTTAGGTTAGGTTATATTACGTCATTGATGTATACGAAGGTTCCACGGAGACGTAGAGGCCAACTCGCCAGGAATGTTGTCAAATATTACCGCCGAGATGATAGGTTGGGTTAGGTTATCTTATATTACGTTATTGACGTATGTAAAGGTCCCACGGAGACGCAGAGCCCGACAAGCCAGGAATGGGGTCAAATATTACCGACGACATGTTAGGTTGGCTTAGCTTTGGTTATATTACGTTATTGATGTATATAAAGGTCCCACGGAGACGGAAAAGCCAACTCGCCAGGAATGTTGTGAAATATTACCGGCGAGATGATAGGTTGGGTTAGGTTACGTTATATTACGTTATTGACGTATAAAAATGTCCCACGGAGACGCAGAGGCCAACAAGCCAGGAATGTGGTCAAATATTACCGCCGAGATGTTAGATTGGGTTAGGCTAGCTTATATTATGTTATTGTTGTATATAAAGGTCCCACGGAGACGTAGAGGCCAACTCGCCAGGAATGTGGTCAAATATTACCGCCGAGATGATAGGTTGGGTTAGGTTAGGTTAAATTACGTTATTGATGTATATGAAGGTCAAACGGAGACGTAGAGGCCAACTCGCCAGGAATGTTGTCCAATATTACCGCCGAGATGATAGGTTGGTTTAGGTTAGGTTATATTATGTTATTGATGTACATAAAGGTCCCACGGAGACGTAGAGGCCAACTCGCCAGGAATGTGGTCAAATATTACCGCCGAGATGTTACGTTGGGTTAGGTTAGGTTATATTACGTTACTGATGTATACGAAGGTTCCACGGAGACGTAGAGGCCAACTCGACAGGAATGTTGTCAAATATTACCGCCGAGATGATAGGTTTGGTTAGGTTATCTTATATTACGTTATTGACGTATGTAAAGGTCCCACGGAGACGCAGAGCCCGACAAGCCAGGAATGTGGTCAAATATTACCGCCGAGATGTTAGATTGGGTTAGGCTAGCTTACATTATGTTATGTATGTATATAAAGGTCCCACGGAGACGTAGAGGCCAACTCGCCAGGAATTTGGTCAAATATTACCGCCGAGATGATAGGTTGGGTTAGGTTAGGTTAAATTACGTTATTGATGTATATGAAGGTCAAACGGAGACGTAGAGGCCAACTCGCCAGGAATGTTGTCCAATATTACCGCCGAGATGATAGGTTGGTTTAGGTTAGGTTATATTATGTTATTGATGTATATAAAGGTCCCACGGAAACGTAGAGGCCAACTCGCCAGGAATGTGGTCAAATATTACCGCCCAGATGATAGGTTGGGTTAGGTTAGGTTAAATTACGTTATTGATGTATATGAGGGTTACACGGAGACGTAGAGGTCAACTCGCCAGGAATGTTGTCCAATATTACCGCCGAGATGATAGGTTGGTTTAGGTTAGGTTATATTATGTTATTGATGTATATAAAGGTCCCACGGAGACGTAGAGGCCAACTCGCCAGGAATGTGGTCAAATATTACCGCCGAGATGTTACGTTGGGTTAGGTTAGGTTATGTTACGTTATTGATGTATATAAAGGTCCCACGGTGATGTAGAGGCCAACTCGCCAGGAATGTTGTCAAATATTACCGCCGAGATGTTAGGTTGGGTTAGGTTAGGTTATATTACGTTATTGATGTATATAAAGGTCCCACGGAGACGTAGAGGCCAACAAGACAGGAATGTGGTCAAATATTACCGCCGAGATGTTAGGTTGGGTTAGGCTAGCTTATATTATGTTATTGATGTATATAAAGGTCGCACGGGACGTAGAGGCCAACTCGCCAGGAATGTGGTCAAATATTACCGCCGAGATGATAGGTTGGGTTAGGTTAGGTTAAATTACGTTATTGATGTATATGAGGGTTACACGGAGACGTAGAGGCCAACTCGCCAGGAATCTTGTCAAATATTACTGTCGAGATGTTAGATTGGGTTAGGTTAGGTTATATTACGTTATTGACGTATGTAAAGGTCCCACAGAGACGCAGAGCCCGACAAGCCAGGAATGTGGTCAAATCTTACCGCCGAGATGTTAGATTGGGTTAGGCTAGCTTATATTATGTTATGTATGTATATAAAGGTCCCACGGAGACGCAGAGGCCAACTCGCCAGGAATGTTGTCCAATATTACCGCCGAGATGATAGGTTGGTTTAGGTTAGGTTATATTATGTTATTGATGTATATAAAGGTCCCACGGAGACGTAGAGGCCAACTCGCCAGGAATGTGGTCAAATATTACCGCCGAGATGTTACGTTGGGTTAGGTTAGGTTATGTTACGTTATTGATGTATATAAAGGTCCCACGGTGACGTAGAGGCCAACTCGCCAGGAATGTTGTCAAATATTACCGCCGAGATGTTAGGTTGGGTTAGGTTAGTTTATATTACGTTATTGATGTATATAAAGGTCCCACGGAGACGTAGAGGCCAACAAGACAGGAATGTGGTCAAATATTACCGCCGAGATGATAGGTTGGGTTAGGTTAGGTTAAATTACGTTATTGATGTTTATGAGGGTTACACGGAGACGTAGAGGCCAACTCGCCAGGAATGTTGTCAAATATTACCGCCGAGATGTTAGATTGGGTTAGGTTAGGTTATATTACGTTATTGATGTATATAAAGGTCCCACGGAGACGTAGAGGCCAACTCACCAGGAATGTGGTCAAATATTACCGCCGAGATGTTAGATTGTGTTAGGTTAGGTTATATTACGTTATTGACGTATAAAAATGTCCCACAGAGACGCAGAGGCCAACAAGCCAGGAATGTGGTCAAATATTACCGCCGAGATGTTAGATTGGGTTAGGCTAGCTTATATTATGTTATTGATGTACATAAAGGTCCCACGGAGACGTAGAGGCCAAATCGCCAGGAATGTTGTCAAATATTACCGCCGACATGTTACGTTGGGTTAGCTTTGGTTTTATTACGTTATTGATGTATATAAAGGTCCCACGGAGACGGAGAAGCCAACTCGCCAGGAATGTTGTGAAATATTACCGGCGAGATGTTAGGTTGGGTTAGGTTACGTTATATTACGTTATTGATGTATATGAGGGTTACACGGGGACGTAGAGGCCAACTCGCCAGGAATGTTGTCCAATATTACCGCCGAGATGATAGGTTGGTTTAGGTTAGGTTATATTATGTTATTGATGTATATAAAGGTCCCACGGAGACGTAGGGGCCAACTCGCCAGGAATGTGGTCAAATATTACCGCCGAGATGTTACGTTGGGTTAGGTTAGGTTAAATTACGTTATTGATGTATATGAGGGTTACACGGAGACGTAGAGGCCAACTCGCCAGGTATGTTGTCAAATATTACCGCCGAGATGTTAGGTTGGGTTAGCCTAGCTTATATTATGTTATTGATGTATATAAAGGTCCCACGGTGACGTAGAGGCCAACTCGCCAGTAATGTTGTCAAATATTACCGCCGAGATGATAGGTTGGGTTAGGTTATCTTAAATTACGTTATTGACGTATGTAAAGGTCCCACGGAGACGCAGAGCCCAAGAAGCCAGGAATGTGGTCAAATATTACCGCCGAGATGTTAGATTGGGTTAGGCTAGCTTATATTATGTTATGTATGTATATAATGGTTCCACGGAGACGTAGAGGCCAACTCGCCAGGAATGTGGTCAAATATTACCGGCGAGATGATAGGTTGGGTTAGGTTAGGTTAAATTACGTTATTGATGTATATGAAGGTCAAACGGAGACGTAGAGGCCAACTCGCCAGGAATGTTGTCCAATATTACCGCCGAGATGATAGGTTGGTTTAGGTTAGGTTATATTATGTTATTGATGTATATAAAGGTCCCACGGAGACGTAGAGGCCAACTCGCCAGGAATGTGGTCAAATATTACCGCCGAGATGTTACGTTGGGTTAGGTTAGGTTATATTACGTCATTGATGTATACGAAGGTTCCACGGAGACGTAGAGGCCAACTCGCCAGGAATGTTGTCAAATATTACCGCCGAGATGATAGGTTGGGTTAGGTTATCTTATATTACGTTATTGACGTATGTAAAGGTCCCACGGAGACGCAGAGCCCGACAAGCCAGGAATGGGGTCAAATATTACCGCCGAGATGTTAGATTGGGTTAGGCTAGCTTATATATTGTTATGTATGTATATAAAGGTCCCACGGAGACGTAGAGGCCAACTCGCCAGGAATTTGGTCAAATATTACCGCCGAGATGACAGGTTGGGTTAGGTTAGGTTAAATTACGTTATTGATGTATACGAAGGTCAAACGGAGACGTAGAGGCCAACTCGCCAGGAATGTTGTCCAATATTACCGCCGAGATGATAGGTTGGTTTAGGTTAGGTTATATTATGTTATTGATGTATATAAAGGTCCCACGGAGACGTAGAGGCCAAATCGCCAGGAATGTTGTCAAATATTACCGACGACATGTTAGGTTGGCTTAGCTTTGGTTATATTACGTTATTGATGTATATAAAGGTCCCACGGAGACGGAAAAGCCAACTCGCCAGGAATGTTGTGAAATATTACCGGCGAGATGATAGGTTGGGTTAGGTTACGTTATATTAAGTTATTGACGTATAAAAATGTCCCACGGAGACGCAGAGGCCAACAAGCCAGGAATGTGGTCAAATATTACCGCCGAGATGTTAGATTGGGTTAGGCTAGCTTATATTATGTTATTGTTGTATATAAAGGTCCCACGGGACGTAGAGGCCAACTCGCCAGGAATGTTGTCAAATATTACCGCCGAGATGTTAGATTGGGTTAGCCTAGCTTATATTGTGTTATTGATGTATATAAAGGTCCCACGGTGACGTAGAGGCCAACTCGCCAGGTATGTTGTCAAATATTACCGCCGAGATGTTAGATTGGGTTAGGCTAGCTTATATATTGTTATGTATGTATATAAAGGTCCCACGGAGACGTAGAGGCCAACTCGCCAGGAATGTGGTCAAATATTACCGCCGAGATGTTACGTTGGGTTAGGTTAGGTTATATTACGTCATTGATGTATACGAAGGTTCCACGGAGACGTAGAGGCCAACTCGCCAGGAATGTGGTCAAATATTACCGCCGAGATGTTAGATTGGGTTAGGTTAGGTTATATTACGTTATTGACGTATGTAAAGGTTCCACGGAAACGCAGAGGCCAACAAGCCAGGAATGTTGTCAAATATTACCGCCGAGATGATAGGTTGGGTTAGGTTATCTTATATTACGTTATTGACGTATATAAAGGTCCCACGGAGACGCAGAGCCCAACAAGCCAGGAATGTGGTCAAATATTACCGCCGAGATGTTAGATTGTGTTAGGCTAGCTTATATTATGTTATGTATGTATATAATGGTCCCACGGAGACGTAGAGGCCAACTCGCCAAGGAATGTTGTGCAATATTACCGCCGAGATGATAGGTTGGTTTAGGTTAGGTTATATTATGTTATTGATGTATATAAAGGTCCCACGGAGACGTAGAGGCCAAATCGCCAGGAATGTTGTCAAATATTACCGACGACATGTTAGGTTGCCTTAGCTTTGGTTATATTACGTTATTGATGTATATAAAGGTCCCACGGAGACGGAAAAGCCAACTCGCCAGGAATGTTGTGAAATATTACCGGCGAGATGATAGGTTGGGTTAGGTTACGTTATATTACGTTATTGACGTATAAAAATGTCCCACGGAGACGCAGAGGCCAACAAGCCAGGAATGTGGTCAAATATTACCGCCGAGATGTTAGATTGGGTTAGGCTAGCTTATATTATGTTATTGTTGTATATAAAGGTCCCACGGGACGTAGAGGCCAACTCGCCAGGAATGTTGTCAAATATTACCGCCGAGATGTTAGATTGGGTTAGCCTAGCTTATATTGTGTTATTGATGTATATAAAGGTCCCACGGTGACGTAGAGGCCAACTCGCCAGGTATGTTGTCAAATATTACCGCCGAGATGTTAGGTTGGGTTAGCCTAGCTTATATTATGTTATTGATGTATGTAAAGGTCCCACGGTGACGTAGAGGCCAACTTGCCAGTAATGTTGTCAAATATTACCGCCGAGATGATAGGTTGGGTTAGGTTATCTTAAATTACGTTATTGACGTATGTAAAGGTCCCACGGAGACGCAGAGCCCAAGAAGCCAGGAATGTGGTCAAATATTACCGCCGAGATGTTAGATTGGGTTAGGCTAGCTTATATTATGTTATGTATGTATATAATGGTCCCACGGAGACGTAGAGGCCAACTCGCCAGGAATGTGGTCAAATATTACCGCCGAGATGACAGGTTGGGTTAGGTTAGGTTAAATTACGTTATTGATGTATACGAAGGTCAAACGGAGACGTAGAGGCCAACTCGCCAGGAATGTTGTCCAATATTACCGCCGAGATGATAGGTTGGTTTAGGTTAGGTTATATTATGTTATTGATGTATATAAAGGTCCCACGGAGACGTAGAGGCCAACTCGCCAGGAATGTGGTCAAATATTACCGCCGAGATGTTACGTTGGGTTAGGTTAGGTTATGTTACGTTATTGATGTATATAAAGGTCCCACGGTGACGTAGAGGCCAACTCGCCAGGAATGTTGTCAAATATTACCGCCGAGATGTTAGGTTGGGTTAGGTTAGGTTATATTACGTTATTGATGTATATAAAGGTCCCACGGAGACGTAGAGGCCAACAAGACAGGAATGTGGTCAAATATTACCGCCGAGATGTTAGGTTGGGTTAGGCTAGCTTATATTATGTTATTGATGTATATAAAGGTCGCACGGGACGTAGAGGCCAACTCGCCAGGAATGTGGTCAAATATTACCGCCGAGATGATAGGTTGGGTTAGGTTAGGTTAAATTACGTTATTGATGTATATGAGGGTTACACGGAGACGTAGAGGCCAACTCGCCAGGAATCTTGTCAAATATTACTGTCGAGATGTTAGATTGGGTTAGGTTAGGTTATATTACGTTATTGACGTATGTAAAGGTCCCACAGAGACGCAGAGCCCGACAAGCCAGGAATGTGGTCAAATCTTACCGCCGAGATGTTAGATTGGGTTAGGCTAGCTTATATTATGTTATGTATGTATATAAAGGTCCCACGGAGACGCAGAGGCCAACTCGCCAGGAATGTTGTCCAATATTACCGCCGAGATGATAGGTTGGTTTAGGTTAGGTTATATTATGTTATTGATGTATATAAAGGTCCCACGGAGACGTAGAGGCCAACTCGCCAGGAATGTGGTCAAATATTACCGCCGAGATGTTACGTTGGGTTAGGTTAGGTTATGTTACGTTATTGATGTATATAAAGGTCCCACGGTGACGTAGAGGCCAACTCGCCAGGAATGTTGTCAAATATTACCGCCGAGATGTTAGGTTGGGTTAGGTTAGTTTATATTACGTTATTGATGTATATAAAGGTCCCACGGAGACGTAGAGGCCAACAAGACAGGAATGTGGTCAAATATTACCGCCGAGATGATAGGTTGGGTTAGGTTAGGTTAAATTACGTTATTGATGTTTATGATGGTTACACGGAGACGTAGAGGCCAACTCGCCAGGAATGTTGTCAAATATTACCGCCGAGATGTTAGATTGGGTTAGGTTAGGTTATATTACGTTATTGATGTATATAAAGGTCCCACGGAGACGTAGAGGCCAACTCACCAGGAATGTGGTCAAATATTACCGCCGAGATGTTAGATTGTGTTAGGTTAGGTTATATTACGTTATTGACGTATAAAAATGTCCCACAGAGACGCAGAGGCCAACAAGCCAGGAATGTGGTCAAATATTACCGCCGAGATGTTAGATTGGGTTAGGCTAGCTTATATTATGTTATTGATGTACATAAAGGTCCCACGGAGACGTAGAGGCCAAATCGCCAGGAATGTTGTCAAATATTACCGCCGACATGTTACGTTGGGTTAGCTTTGGTTTTATGACGTTATTGATGTATATAAAGGTCCCACGGAGACGGAGAAGCCAACTCGCCAGGAATGTTGTGAAATATTACCGGCGAGATGTTAGGTTGGGTTAGGTTACGTTATATTACGTTATTGATGTATATGAGGGTTACACGGAGACGTAGAGGCCAACTCGCCAGTAATGTTGTCCAATATTACCGCCGAGATGATAGGTTGGTTTAGGTTAGGTTATATTATGTTATTGATGTATATAAAGGTCCCACGGAGACGTAGGGGCCAACTCGCCAGGAATGTGGTCAAATATTACCGCCGAGATGTTACGTTGGGTTAGGTTAGGTTATGTTACGTTATTGATGTATATAGAGGTCCCACGGTGACGTAGAGGCCAACTCGCCAGGAATGTTGTCAAATATTACCGCCGAGATGTTAGGTTGGGTTAGGTTAGGTTATATTAAGTTATTGATGTATATAAAGGTCCCACGGAGACGTAGAGGCCAACAAGACAGGAATGTGGTCAAATATTACCGCCGAGATGATAGGTTGGGTTAGGTTAGGTTAAATTACGTTATTGATGTTTATGAGGGTTACACGGAGACGTAGAGGCCAACTCGCCAGGAATGTTGTCAAATATTACCGCCGAGATGTTAGATTGGGTTAGGTTAGGTTATATTACGTTATTGATGTATATATAGGTCCCACGGAGACGTAGAGGCCAACTCACCAGGAATGTGGTCAAATATTACCGCCGAGATGTTAGATTGGGTTAGGTTAGGTTATATTACGTTATTGACGTATAAAAATGTCCCACGGAGACGCAGAGGCCAACAAGCCAGGAATGTGGTCAAATATTACCGCCGAGATGTTAGATTGGGTTAGGCTAGCTTATATTATGTTATTGATGTACATAAAGGTCCCACGGAGACGTAGAGGCCAAATCGCCAGGAATGTTGTCAAATATTACCGCCGACATGTTACGTTGGGTTAGCTTTGGTTATATTACGTTATTGATGTATATAAAGGTCCCACGGAGACGGAGAAGCCAACTCGCCAGGAATGTTGTGAAATATTACCGGCGAGATGTTAGGTTGGGTTAGGTTACGTTATATTACGTTATTGATGTATATGAGGGTTACACGGAGACGTAGAGGCCAACTCGCCAGGAATGTTGTCAAATATTACCGCCGAGATGTTAGGTTGGGTTAGGCTAGCTTATATTATGTTATTGATGTATATAAAGGTCGCACGGGACGTAGAGGCCAACGCGCCAGGAATGTGGTCAAATATTACCGCCGAGATGATAGGTTGGGTTAGGTTAGGTTAAATTACGTTATTGATGTATATGAGGGTTACACGGAGACGTAGAGGCCAACTCGCCAGGAATCTTGTCAAATATTACCATCGAGATGTTAGATTGGGTTAGGTTAGGTTATATTACGTTATTGACGTATGTAAAGGTCCCACAGAGACGCAGAGCCCGACAAGCCAGGAATGTGGTCAAATCTTACCGCCGAGATGTTAGATTGGGTTAGGCTAGCTTATATTATGTTACGTATGTATATAAAGGTCCCACGGAGACGCAGAGGCCAACTCGCCAGGAGTGTTGTCCAATATTACCGCCGAGATGATAGGTTGGTTTAGGTTAGGTTATATTATGTTATTGATGTATATAAAGGTCCCACGGAGACGTAGAGGCCAACTCGCCAGGAATGTGGTCAAATATTACCGCCGAGATGTTACGTTGGGTTAGGTTAGGTTATGTTACGTTATTGATGTATATAAAGGTCCCACGGTGACGTAGAGGCCAACTCGCCAGGAATGTTGTCAAATATTACCGCCGAGATGTTAGGTTGGGTTAGGTTAGGTTATATTACGTTATTGATGTATATAAAGGTCCCACGGAGACGTAGAGGCCAACAAGACAGGAATGTGGTCAAATATTACCGCCGAGATGTTAGGTTGGGTTAGGCTAGCTTATATTATGTTATTGATGTATATAAAGGTCGCACGGGACGTAGAGGCCAACTCGCCAGGAATGTGGTCAAATATTACCGCCGAGATGATAGGTTGGGTTAGGTTAGGTTAAATTACGTTATTGATGTATATGAGGGTTACACGGAGACGTAGAGGCCAACTCGCCAGGAATCTTGTCAAATATTACTGTCGAGATGTTAGATTGGGTTAGGTTAGGTTATATTACGTTATTGACGTATGTAAAGGTCCCACAGAGACGCAGAGCCCGACAAGCCAGGAATGTGGTCAAATCTTACCGCCGAGATGTTAGATTGGGTTAGGCTAGCTTATATTATGTTATGTATGTATATAAAGGTCCCACGGAGACGCAGAGGCCAACTCGCCAGGAATGTTGTCCAATATTACCGCCGAGATGTTAGATTGGGTTAGGTTAGGTTATATTACGTTATTGATGTATATAAAGGTCCCACGGAGACGTAGAGGCCAACTCACCAGGAATGTGGTCAAATATTACCGCCGAGATGTTAGATTGTGTTAGGTTAGGTTATATTACGTTATTGACGTATAAAAATGTCCCACAGAGACGCAGAGGCCAACAAGCCAGGAATGTGGTCAAATATTACCGCCGAGATGTTAGATTGGGTTAGGCTAGCTTATATTATGTTATTGATGTACATAAAGGTCCCACGGAGACGTAGAGGCCAAATCGCCAGGAATGTTGTCAAATATTACCGCCGACATGTTACGTTGGGTTAGCTTTGGTTTTATGACGTTATTGATGTATGTAAAGGTCCCACGGAGACGGAGAAGCCAACTCGCCAGGAATGTTGTGAAATATTACCGGCGAGATGTTAGGTTGGGTTAGGTTACGTTATATTACGTTATTGATGTATATGAGGGTTACACGGAGACGTAGAGGCCAACTCGCCAGGAATGTTGTCCAATATTACCGCCGAGATGATAGGTTGGTTTAGGTTAGGTTATATTATGTTATTGATGTATATAAAGGTCCCACGGAGACGTAGGGGCCAACTCGCCAGGAATGTGGTCAAATATTACCGCCGAGATGTTACGTTGGGTTAGGTTAGGTTATGTTACGTTATTGATGTATATAGAGGTCCCACGGTGACGTAGAGGCCAACTCGCCAGGAATGTTGTCAAATATTACCGCCGAGATGTTAGGTTGGGTTAGGTTAGGTTATATTAAGTTATTGATGTATATAAAGGTCCCACGGAGACGTAGAGGCCAACAAGACAGGAATGTGGTCAAATATTACCGCCGAGATGATAGGTTGGGTTAGGTTAGGTTAAATTACGTTATTGATGTTTATGCGGGTTACACGGAGACGTAGAGGCCAACTCGCCAGGAATGTTGTCAAATATTACCGCCGAGATGTTAGATTGGGTTAGGTTAGGTTATATTACGTTATTGATGTATATATAGGTCCCACGGAGACGTAGAGGCCAACTCACCAGGAATGTGGTCAAATATTACCGCCGAGATGTTAGATTGGGTTAGGTTAGGTTATATTACGTTATTGACGTATAAAAATGTCCCACGGAGACGCAGAGGCCAACAAGCCAGGAATGTGGTCAAATATTACCGCCGAGATGTTAGATTGGGTTAGGCTAGCTTATATTATGTTATTGATGTACATAAAGGTCCCACGGAGACGTAGAGGCCAAATCGCCAGGAATGTTGTCAAATATTACCGCCGACATGTTACGTTGGGTTAGCTTTGGTTATATTACGTTATTGATGTATATAAAGGTCCCACGGAGACGGAGAAGCCAACTCGCCAGGAATGTTGTGAAATATTACCGGCGAGATGTTAGGTTGGGTTAGGTTACGTTATATTACGTTATTGATGTATATGAGGGTTACACGGAGACGTAGAGGCCAACTCGCCAGGAATGTTGTCAAATATTACCGCCGAGATGTTAGGTTGGGTTAGGCTAGCTTATATTATGTTATTGATGTATATAAAGGTCGCACGGGACGTAGAGGCCAACGCGCCAGGAATGTGGTCAAATATTACCGCCGAGATGATAGGTTGGGTTAGGTTAGGTTAAATTACGTTATTGATGTATATGAGGGTTACACGGAGACGTAGAGGCCAACTCGCCAGGAATCTTGTCAAATATTACCATCGAGATGTTAGATTGGGTTAGGTTAGGTTATATTACGTTATTGACGTATGTAAAGGTCCCACAGAGACGCAGAGCCCGACAAGCCAGGAATGTGGTCAAATCTTACCGCCGAGATGTTAGATTGGGTTAGGCTAGCTTATATTATGTTACGTATGTATATAAAGGTCCCACGGAGACGCAGAGGCCAACTCGCCAGGAGTGTTGTCCAATATTACCGCCGAGATGATAGGTTGGTTTAGGTTAGGTTATATTATGTTATTGATGTATATAAAGGTCCCACGGAGACGTAGAGGCCAACTCGCCAGGAATGTGGTCAAATATTGCCGCCGAGATGTTACGTTGGGTTAGGTTAGGTTATGTTACGTTATTGATGTATATAAAGGTCCCACGGTGACGTAGAGGCCAACTCGCCAGGAATGTTGTCAAATATTACCGCCGAGATGTTCGGTTGGGTTAGGTTAGGTTATATTACGTTATTGATGTATATAAAGGTCCCACGGAGACGTAGAGGCCAACAAGACAGGAATGTGGTCAAATATTACCGCCGAGATGATAGGTTGGGTTAGGTTAGGTTAAATTACGTTATTGATGTTTATGAGGGTTACACGGAGACGTAGAGGCCAACTCGCCAGGAATGTTGTCAAATATTACCGCCGAGATGATAGGTTGGGTTAGGTTATCTTATATCACGTTATTGACGTATGTAAAGGTCCCACGGAGACGCAGAGCCCAACAAGCCAGGAATGCGGTCAAATATTACCGCCGAGATGTTAGATTGGGTTAGGCTAGCTTATATTATGTTATGTATGTATATAAAGGTCCCACGGAGACGTAGAGGCCAACTCGCCAGGAATTTGGTCAAATATTACCGCCGAGATGATAGGTTGGGTTAGGTTAGGTTAAATTACGTTATTGATGTATATGAAGGTCAAACGGAGACGTAGAGGCCACCTCGCCAGGAATGTTGTCCAATATTACCGCCGAGATGACAGGTTGCTTTAGGTTAGGTTATATTATGTTATTGATGTATATAAAGGTCCCACGGAAACGTAGAGGCCAACTCGCCAGGAATGTGGTCAAATATTACCGCCGAGATGATAGATTGGGTTAGGTTAGGTTAAATTACGTTATTGATGTATATGAGGGTTACACGGAGACGTAGAGGCCAACTCGCCAGGAATGTTGTCAAATATTACCGCCGAGATGTTAGATTGGGTTAGGTTAGGTTATATTACGTTATTGCTGTATATAAAGGTCCCATGGAGACGTAGAGGCCAACTCACCAGGAATGTGGTCAAATATTACCGCCGAGATGTTAGATTGGGTTAGGTTAGGTTATATTACGTTATTGACGTATAAAAATGTCCCACGGAGACGCAGAGGCCAACAAGCCAGGAATGTGGTCAAATATTACCGCCGAGATGTTAGATTGGGTTAGGCTAGCTTATATTATGTTATTGATGTACATAAAGGTCCCACGGAGACGTAGAGGCCAAATCGCCAGGAATGTTGTCAAATATTACCGCCGACATGTTACGTTGGGTTAGCTTTGGTTATATTACGTTATTGATGTATATAAAGGTCCCACGGAGACGGAGAAGCCAACTCGCCAGGAATGTTGTGAAATATTACCGGCGAAATGTTAGGTTGGGTTAGGTTACGTTATATTTCGTTATTGATGTATATGAGGGTTACACGGAGACGTAGAGGCCAACTCGCCAGGAATGTTGTCAAATATTACCGCCGAGATGTTAGATTGGGTTAGCCTAGCTTATTATTATGCTATTGATGTATATAAAGGTCCCACGGTGACGTAGAGGCCAAATCGCCAGGAATGTTGTCAAATATTACCGCCGAGATGTTAGATTGGGTTAGCCTAGCTTATATTATGTTATTGATGTATATAAAGGTCCCACGGTGACGTAGAGGCCAACTCGCCAGGAATCTTGTCAAATATTACCGTCGAGATGTTAGATTGGGTTAGGTTAGGTTATATTACGTTATTGACGTATGTAAAGGTCCCACAGAGACGCAGAGCCCGACAAGCCAGGAATGTGGTCAAATCTTACCGCCGAGATGTTACGTTGGGTTAGGTTAGGTTATGTTACGTTATTGATGTATATAAAGGTCCCACGGTGACGTAGAGGCCAACTCGCCAGGAATGTTGTCAAATATTACCGCCGAGATGTTCGGTTTGGTTAGGTTAGGTTATATTACGTTATTGATGTATATAAAGGTCCCACGGAGACGTAGAGGCCAACAAGACAGGAATGTTGTCAAATATTACCGCCGAGATGATAGGTTGGGTTAGGTTAGGTTAAATTACGTTATTGATGTTTATGAGGGTTACACGGAGACGTAGAGGCCAACTCGCCAGGAATGTTGTCAAATATTACCGCCGAGATGATAGGTTGGGTTAGGTTATCTTATATCACGTTATTGACGTATGTAAAGGTCCCACGGAGACGCAGAGCCCAACAAGCCAGGAATGTCGTCAAATATTACCGCCGAGATGTTAGATTGGGTTAGGCTAGCTTATATTATGTTATGTATGTATATAAAGGTCCCACGGAGACGTAGAGGCCAACTCGCCAGGAATGTGGTCCAATATTACCGCCGATATGATAGGTTGGGTTAGGTTAGGTTAACTTACGTTATTGATGTATATGAAGGTCAAACGGAGACGTAGAGGCCAACTCGCCAGGAATGTTGTCCAATATTACCGCCGAGATGATAGGTTGGTTTAGGATAGGTTATATTATGTTATTGATTTATATAAAGGTCCCACGGAGACGTAGAGGTCAACTCGCCAGGAATGTGGTCAAATATTACCGCCGAGATGATAGGTTGGGTTAGGTTAGGTTAAATTACGTTATTGATGTTTATGAGGGTTACACGGAGACGTAGAGGCCAACTCGCCAGGAGTGTTGTCAAATATTACCGCCGAGATGTTAGATTGGGTTAGGTTAGGTTATATTACGTTATTGATGTATATAAAGGTCCCACGGAGACGTAGAGGCCAACTCACCAGGAATGTGGTCAAATATTACCGCCGAGATGTTAGATTGGGTTAGGTTAGGTTATATTACGTTATTGACGTATAAAAATGTCCCACGGAGACGCAGAGGCCAACTAGCCAGGAATGTGGTCAACTACTACCGCCGAGATGATAGGTTGGGTTAGGTTAGGTTAAATTACGTTATTGATGTATATGAAGGTCAAACGGAGACGTAGAGGCCAACTCGCCAGGAATGTTGTCCAATATTACCGCCGAGATGATAGGTTGGTTTAGGTTAGGTTATATTATGTTATTGATGTATATAAAGGTCCCACGGAAACGTAGAGGCCAACTCGCCAGGAATGTGGTCAAATATTACCGCCGAGATGATAGGTTGGGTTAGGTTAGGTTAAATTACGTTATTGATGTTTATGAGGGTTACACGGAGACGTAGAGGCCAACTCGCCAGGAATGTTGTCAAATATTACCGCCGAGATGATAGGTTGGGTTAGGTTATCTTATATCACGTTATTGACGTATGTAAAGGTCCCACGGAGACGTAGAGGCCAACTCACCAGGAATGTGGT
Source organism: Xylocopa violacea (assembly GCA_963969225.1). NCBI lineage: Eukaryota > Metazoa > Arthropoda > Insecta > Hymenoptera > Apidae > Xylocopa > Xylocopa violacea. Next base: position 7,631,389 of record CAXAJV010000051.1, read on the forward strand.
CAAATATTACCGCCGAGATGTTAGATTGGGTTAGGTTAGGTTATATTACGTTATTGACGTATAAAAATGTCCCACGGAGACGCAGAGGCCAACAAGCCAGGAATGTGGTCAAATATTACCGCCGAGATGTTAGATTGGGTTAGGCTAGCTTATATTATGTTATTGATGTACATAAAGGTCCCACGGAGACGTAGAGGCCAAATCGCCAGGAATGTTGTCAAATATTACCGCCGACATGTTACGTTGGGTTAGCTTTGGTTATATTACGTTATTGATGTATATAAAGGTCCCACGGAGACGGAGAAGCCAACTCGCCAGGAATGTTGTGAAATATTACCGGCGAAATGTTAGGTTGGGTTAGGTTACGTTATATTTCGTTATTGATGTATATGAGGGTTACACGGAGACGTAGAGGCCAACTCGCCAGGAATGTTGTCAAATATTACCGCCGAGATGTTAGATTGGGTTAGCCTAGCTTATTATTATGCTATTGATGTATATAAAGGTCCCACGGTGACGTAGAGGCCAAATCGCCAGGAATGTTGTCAAATATTACCGCCGAGATGTTAGATTGGGTTAGCCTAGCTTATATTATGTTATTGATGTATATAAAGGTCCCACGGTGACGTAGAGGCCAACTCGCCAGGAATCTTGTCAAATATTACCGTCGAGATGTTAGATTGGGTTAGGTTAGGTTATATTACGTTATTGACGTATGTAAAGGTCCCACAGAGACGCAGAGCCCGACAAGCCAGGAATGTGGTCAAATCTTACCGCCGAGATGTTACGTTGGGTTAGGTTAGGTTATGTTACGTTATTGATGTATATAAAGGTCCCACGGTGACGTAGAGGCCAACTCGCCAGGAATGTTGTCAAATATTACCGCCGAGATGTTCGGTTGGGTTAGGTTAGGTTATATTACGTTATTGATGTATATAAAGGTCCCACGGAGACGTAGAGGCCAACAAGACAGGAATGTTGTCAAATATTACCGCCGAGATGATAGGTTGGGTTAGGTTAGGTTAAATTACGTTATTGATGTTTATGAGGGTTACACGGAGACGTAGAGGCCAACTCGCCAGGAATGTTGTCAAATATTACCGCCGAGATGATAGGTTGGGTTAGGTTATCTTATATCACGTTATTGACGTATGTAAAGGTCCCACGGAGACGCAGAGCCCAACAAGCCAGGAATGTCGTCAAATATTACCGCCGAGATGTTAGATTGGGTTAGGCTAGCTTATATTATGTTATGTATGTATATAAAGGTCCCACGGAGACGTAGAGGCCAACTCGCCAGGAATGTGGTCCAATATTACCGCCGATATGATAGGTTGGTTTAGGTTAGGTTATATTATGTTATTGATGTATATAAAGGTCCCACGGAAACGTAGAGGCCAACTCGCCAGGAATGTGGTCAAATATTACCGCCGAGATGATAGGTTGGGTTAGGTTAGGTTAAATTACGTTATTGATGTTTATGAGGGTTACACGGAGACGTAGAGGCCAACTCGCCAGGAATGTTGTCAAATATTACCGCCGAGATGATAGGTTGGGTTAGGTTATCTTATATCACGTTATTGACGTATGTAAAGGTCCCGCGGAGACGCAGAGCCCAACAAGCCAGGAATGCGGTCAAATATTACCGCCGAGATGTTAGATTGGGTTAGGCTAGCTTATATTATGTTATGTATGTATATACAGGTCCCACGGAGACGTAGAGGCCAACTCGCCAGGAATTTGGTCAAATATTACCGCCGAGATGATAGGTTGGGTTAGGTTAGGTTAAATTACGTTATTGATGTATATGAAGGTCAAACGGAAACGTAGAGGCCAACTCGCCAGGAATGTTGTCCAATATTACCGCCGAGATGATAGGTTGGTTTAGGTTAGGTTATATTATGTTATTGATGTATATAAAGGTCCCACGGAAACGTAGAGGCCAACTCGCCAGGAATGTGGTCAAATATTACCGCCGAGATGATAGGTTGGGTTAGGTTAGGTTAAATTACGTTATTGATGTATATGAGGGTTACACGGAGACGTAGAGGCCAACTCGCCAGGAATCTTGTCAAATATTACCGTCGAGATGTTAGATTGGGTTAGGTTAGGTTATACTACGTTATTGACGTATGTAAAGGTCCCACGGAGACGCAGAGGCCAACAAGCCAGGAATGTTGTCAAATATTACCGCCGAGATGATAGGTTGGGTTAGGTTATCTTATGTTACGTTATTGACGTATGTAAAGCTCCCACGGAGACGCAGAGCCCAACAAGGCAGGAATGTCGTCTAATATTACCGCCGAGATGTTAGATTGGGTTAGGCTAGCTTATATTATGTTATGTATGTATATAAAGGTCCCACGGAGACGTAGAGGCCAACTCGCCAGGAATGTGGTCAAATATTACCGCCGATATGATAGGTTGGGTTAGGTTAGGTTAACTTACGTTATTGATGTATATGAAGGTCAAACGGAGACGTAGAGGCCAACTCGCCAGGAATGTTGTCCAATATTACCGCCGAGATGATAGGTTGGTTTAGGTTAGGTTATATTATGTTATTGATGTATATAAAGTTCCCACGGAGACGTAGAGGCCAACAAGACAGGAATGTGGTCAAATATTACCGCCGAGATGATAGGTTGGGTTAGGTTAGGTTAAATTACGTTATTGATGTTTATGAGTGTTACACGGAGACGTAGAGGCCAACTCGCCAGGAATGTTGTCAAATATTACTGCCGAGATGTTAGATTGGGTTAGGTTAGGTTATATTACGTTATTGATGTATATAAAGGTCCCACGGAGACGTAGAGGCCAACTCACCAGGAATGTGGTCAAATATTACCGCCGAGATGTTAGATTGGGTTAGGTTAGGTTATATTACGTTATTGACGTATAAAAATGTCCCACGGAGACGCAGAGGCCAACAAGACAGGAATGTGGTCAAATATTACCGCCGAGATGTTAGATTGGGTTAGGCTAGCTTATATTATGTTATTGATGTACATAAAGGTCCCACGGAGACGTAGAGGCCAAATCGCCAGGAATGTTGTCAAATATTACCGCCGACATGTTACGTTGGGTTAGCTTTGGTTATATTACGTTATTGATGTATATAAAGGTCCCACGGAGACGGAGAAGCCAACTCGCCAGGAATGTTGTGAAATATTACCGGCGAGATGATAGGTTGGGTTAGGTTATCTTATATCACGTTATTGACGTATGTAAAGGTCCCACGGAGACGCAGAGCCCAACAAGCCAGGAATGCGGTCAAATATTACCGCCGAGATGTTAGATTGGGTTAGGTTAGGTTATATTACGTTATTGACGTATGTAAAGGTCCCACAGAGACGCAGAGCCCGACAAGCCAGGAATGTGGTCAAATCTTACCGCCGAGATGTTAGATTGGGTTAGGCTAGCTTATATTATGTTATGTATGTATATAAAGGTCTCACGGAGACGCAGGGGCCATCTCGCCAGGAATGTTGTCCAATATTACCGTCGAGATGATAGGTTGGTTTAGGTTAGGTTATATTATGTTATTGATGTATATAAAGGTCCCACGGAGACGTAGAGGCCAACTCGCCAGGAATGTGGTCAAATATTACCGCCGAGATGTTACGTTGGGTTAGGTTAGGTTATGTTACGTTATTGATGTATATAAAGGTCCCACGGTGACGTAGAGGCCAACTCGCCAGGAATGTTGTCAAATATTACCGCCGAGATGTTAGGTTGGGTTAGGTTAGGTTATATTACATTATTGATGTATATAAAGGTCCCACGGAGACGTAGAGGCCAACAAGACAGGAATGTGGTCAAATATTACCGCCGAGATGATAGGTTGGGTTAGGTTAGGTTAAATTACGTTATTGATGTTTATGAGGGTTACACGGAGACGTAGAGGCCAACTCGCCAGGAATGTTGTCAAATATTACCGCCGAGATGATAGGTTGGGTTAGGTTATCTTATATCACGTTATTGACGTATGTAAAGGTCCCGCGGAGACGCAGAGCCCAACAAGCCAGGAATGCGGTCGAATATTACCGCCGAGATGTTAGATTGGGTTAGGCTAGCTTATATTATGTTATGTATGTATATAAAGGTCCCACGGAGACGTAGAGGCCAACTCGCCAGGAATGTGGTCCAATATTACCGCCGATATGATAGGTTGGGTTAGGTTAGGTTAACTTACGTTATTGATGTATATGAAGGTCAAACGGAGACGTAGAGGCCAACTCGCCAGGAATGTTGTCCAATATTACCGCCGAGATGATAGGTTGGTTTAGGATAGGTTATATTATGTTATTGATTTATATAAAGGTCCCACGGAGACGTAGAGGTCAAATCGCCAGGAATGTGGTCAAATATTACCGCCGAGATGATAGGTTGGGTTAGGTTAGGTTAAATTACGTTATTGATGTTTATGAGGGTTACACGGAGACGTAGAGGCCAACTTGCCAGGAGTGTTGTCAAATATTACCGCCGAGATGTTAGATTGGGTTAGGTTAGGTTATATTACGTTATTGATGTATATAAAGGTCCCACGGAGACGTAGAGGCCAACTCACCAGGAATGTGGTCAAATATTACCGCCGAGATGTTAGATTGGGTTAGGTTAGGTTATATTACGTTATTGACGTATAAAAATGTCCCACGGAGACGCAGAGGCCAACTAGCCAGGAATGTGGTCAACTACTACCGCCGAGATGATAGGTTGGGTTAGGTTAGGTTAAATTACGTTATTGATGTATATGAAGGTCAAACGGAGACGTAGAGGCCAACTCGCCAGGAATGTTGTCCAATATTACCGCCGAGATGATAGGTTGGTTTAGGTTAGGTTATATTATGTTATTGATGTATATAAAGGTCCCACGGAGACGTAGAGGTCAACTCGCCAGGAATGTGGTCAAATATTACCGCCGAGATGTTACGTTGGGTTAAGTTAGGTTATATTACGTTATTGATGTATATGAAGGTCAAACGGAAACGTAGAGGCCAACTCGCCAGGAATGTTGTCCAATATTACCGCCGAGATGATAGGTTGGTTTAGGTTAGGTTATATTATGTTATTGATGTATATAAAGGTCCCACGGAAACGTAGAGGCCAACTCGCCAGGAATGTGGTCAAATATTACCGCCGAAATGATAGGTTGGGTTAGGTTAGGTTAAATTACGTTATTGATGTATATGAGGGTTACACGGAGACGTAGAGGCCAACAAGCCAGGAATGTTGTCAAATATTACCGCCGAGATGATAGGTTGGGTTAGGTTATCTTATATCACGTTATTGACGTATGTAAAGGTCCCACGGAGACGCAGAGCCCAACAAGCCAGGAATGCGGTCAAATATTACCGCCGAGATGTTAGATTGGGTAAGGCTAGCTTATATTATGTTATGTATGTATATAAAGGTCCCACGGAGACGTAGAGGCCAACTCGCCAGGAATTTGGTCAAATATTACCGCCGAGATGATAGGTTGGGTTAGGTTAGGTTAAATTACGTTATTGATGTATATGAAGGTCAAACGGAAACGTAGAGGCCAACTCGCCAGGAATGTTGTCCAATATTACCGCCGAGATGATAGGTTGGTTTAGGTTAGGTTATATTATGTTATTGATGTATATAAAGGTCCCACGGAAACGTAGAGGCCAACTCGCCAGGAATGTGGTCAAATATTACCGCCGAGATGATAGGTTGGGTTAGGTTAGGTTAAATTACGTTATTGATGTATATGAGGGTTACACGGAGACGTAGAGGCCAACTCGCCAGGAATCTTGTCAAATATTACCGTCGAGATGTTAGATTGGGTTAGGTTAGGTTATACTACGTTATTGACGTATGTAAAGGTCCCACGGAGACGCAAAGGCCAACAAGCCAGGAATGTTGTCAAATATTACCGCCGAGATGATAGGTTGGGTTAGGTTATCTTATGTTACGTTATTGACGTATGTAAAGCTCCCACGGAGACGCAGAGCCCAACAAGGCAGGAATGTCGTCTAATATTACCGCCGAGATGTTAGATTGGGTTAGGCTAGCTTATATTATGTTATGTATGTATATAAAGGTCCCACGGAGACGTAGAGGCCAACTCGCCAGGAATGTGGTCAAATATTACCGCCGATATGATAGGTTGGGTTAGGTTAGGTTAACTTACGTTATTGATGTATATGAAGGTCAAACGGAGACGTAGAGGCCAACTCGCCAGGAATGTTGTCCAATATTACCGCCGAGATGATAGGTTGGTTTAGGTTAGGTTATATTATGTTATTGATGTATATAAAGTTCCCACGGAGACGTAGAGGCCAACAAGACAGGAATGTGGTCAAATATTACCGCCGAGATGATAGGTTGGGTTAGGTTAGGTTAAATTACGTTATTGATGTTTATGAGTGTTACACGGAGACGTAGAGGCCAACTCGCCAGGAATGTTGTCAAATATTACTGCCGAGATGTTAGATTGGGTTAGGTTAGGTTATATTACGTTATTGATGTATATAAAGGTCCCACGGAGACGTAGAGGCCAACTCACCAGGAATGTGGTCAAATATTACCGCCGAGATGTTAGATTGGGTTAGGTTAGGTTATATTACGTTATTGACGTATAAAAATGTCCCACGGAGACGCAGAGGCCAACAAGACAGGAATGTGGTCAAATATTACCGCCGAGATGTTAGATTGGGTTAGGCTAGCTTATATTATGTTATTGATGTACATAAAGGTCCCACGGAGACGTAGAGGCCAAATCGCCAGGAATGTTGTCAAATATTACCGCCGACATGTTCCGTTGGGTTAGCTTTGGTTATATTACGTTATTGATGTATATAAAGGTCCCACGGAGACGGAGAAGCCAACTCGCCAGGAATGTTGTGAAATATTACCGGCGAGATGATAGGTTGGGTTAGGTTATCTTATATCACGTTATTGACGTATGTAAAGGTCCCACGGAGACGCAGAGCCCAACAAGCCAGGAATGCGGTCAAATATTACCGCCGAGATGTTAGATTGGGTTAGGTTAGGTTATATTACGTTATTGACGTATGTAAAGGTCCCACAGAGACGCAGAGCCCGACAAGCCAGGAATTTGGTCAAATCTTACCGCCGAGATGTTAGATTGGGTTAGGCTAGCTTATATTATGTTATGTATGTATATAAAGGTCTCACGGAGACGCAGGGGCCATCTCGCCAGGAATGTTGTCCAATATTACCGTCGAGATGATAGGTTGGTTTAGGTTAGGTTATATTATGTTATTGATGTATATAAAGGTCCCACGGAGACGTAGAGGCCAACTCGCCAGGAATGTGGTCAAATATTACCGCCGAGATGTTACGTTGGGTTAGGGTAGGTTATGTTACGTTATTGATGTATATAAAGGTCCCACGGTGACGTAGAGGCCAACTCGCCAGGAATGTTGTCAAATATTACAGCCGAGATGTTAGGTTGGGTTAGGTTAGGTTATATTACATTATTGATGTATATAAACGTCCCACGGAGACGTAGAGGCCAACAAGACAGGAATGTGGTCAAATATTACCGCCGAGATGATAGGTTGGGTTAGGTTAGGTTAAATTACGTTATTGATGTTTATGAGGGTTACACGGAGACGTAGAGGCCAACTCGCCAGGAATGTTGTCAAATATTACCGCCGAGATGATAGGTTGGGTTAGGTTATCTTATATCACGTTATTGACGTATGTAAAGGTCCCGCGGAGACGCAGAGCCCAACAAGCCAGGAATGCGGTCAAATATTACCGCCGAGATGTTAGATTGGGTTAGGCTAGCTTATATTATGTTATGTATGTATATAAAGGTCCCACGGAGACGTAGAGGCCAACTCGCCAGGAATGTTGTCCAATATTACCGCCGAGATGATAGGTTGGTTTAGGTTAGGTTATATTATGTTATTGATGTATATAAAGGTCCCACGGAAACGTAGAGGCCAACTCGCCAGGAATGTGGTCAAATATTACCGCCGAGATGATATTTTGGGTTAGGTTAGGTTAAATTACGTTATTGATGTATATGAGGGTTACACGGAGACGTAGAGGCCAACTCGCCAGGAATCTTGTCAAATATTACCGTCGAGATGTTAGATTGGGTTAGGTTAGGTTATATTACGTTATTGACGTATGTAAAGGTCCCACAGAGACGCAGAGCCCGACAAGCCAGGAATTTGGTCAAATCTTACCGCCGAGATGTTAGATTGGGTTAGGCTAGCTTATATTATGTTATGTATGTATATAAAGGTCTCACGGAGACGCAGGGGCCATCTCGCCAGGAATGTTGTCCAATATTACCGTCGAGATGATAGGTTGGTTTAGGTTAGGTTATATTATGTTATTGATGTATATAAAGGTCCCACGGAGACGTAGAGGCCAACTCGCCAGGAATGTGGTCAAATATTACCGCCGAGATGTTACGTTGGGTTAGGGTAGGTTATGTTACGTTATTGATGTATATAAAGGTCCCACGGTGACGTAGAGGCCAACTCGCCAGGAATGTTGTCAAATATTACAGCCGAGATGTTAGGTTGGGTTAGGTTAGGTTATATTACATTATTGATGTATATAAACGTCCCACGGAGACGTAGAGGCCAACAAGACAGGAATGTGGTCAAATATTACCGCCGAGATGATAGGTTGGGTTAGGTTAGGTTAAATTACGTTATTGATGTTTATGAGGGTTACACGGAGACGTAGAGGCCAACTCGCCAGGAATGTTGTCAAATATTACCGCCGAGATGATAGGTTGGGTTAGGTTATCTTATATCACGTTATTGACGTATGTAAAGGTCCCGCGGAGACGCAGAGCCCAACAAGCCAGGAATGCGGTCAAATATTACCGCCGAGATGTTAGATTGGGTTAGGCTAGCTTATATTATGTTATGTATGTATATAAAGGTCCCACGGAGACGTAGAGGCCAACTCGCCAGGAATTTGGTCAAATATTACCGCCGAGATGATAGGTTGGGTTAGGTTAGGTTAAATTACGTTATTGATGTATATGAAGGTCAAACGGAAACGTAGAGGCCAACTCGCCAGGAATGTTGTCCAATATTACCGCCGAGATGATAGGTTGGTTTAGGTTAGGTTATATTATGTTATTGATGTATATAAAGGTCCCACGGAAACGTAGAGGCCAACTCGCCAGGAATGTGGTCAAATATTACCGCCGAGATGATATTTTGGGTTAGGTTAGGTTAAATTACGTTATTGATGTATATGAGGGTTACACGGAGACGTAGAGGCCAACTCGCCAGGAATCTTGTCAAATATTACCGTCGAGATGTTAGATTGGGTTAGGTTAGGTTATACTACGTTATTGACGTATGTAAAGGTCCCACGGAGACGCAGAGGCCAACAAACCAGGAATGTTGTCAAATATTACCGCCGAGATGATAGGTTGGGTTAGGTTATCTTATGTTACGTTATGGACGTATGTAAAGCTCCCACGGAGACGCAGAGCCCAACAAGGCAGGAATGTCGTCTAATATTACCGCCGAGATGTTAGATTGGGTTAGGCTAGCTTATATTATGTTATGTATGTATATAAAGGTCCCACGGAGACGTAGAGGCCAACTCGCCAGGAATGTGGTCAAATATTACCGCCGATATGATAGGTTGGGTTAGGTTAGGTTAACTTACGTTATTGATGTATATGAAGGTCAAACGGAGACGTAGAGGCCAACTCGCCAGGAATGTTGTCCAATATTACCGCCGAGATGATAGGTTGGTTTAGGATAGGTTATATTATGTTATTGATTTATATAAAGGTCCCACGGAGACGTAGAGGTCAACTCGCCAGGAATGTGGTCAAATATTACCGCCGAGATGATAGGTTGGGTTAGGTTAGGTTAAATTACGTTATTGATGTTTATGAGGGTTACACGGAGACGTAGAGGCCAACTCGCCAGGAGTGTTGTCAAATATTACCGCCGAGATGTTAGATTGGGTTAGGTTAGGTTATATTACGTTATTGATGTATATAAAGGTCCCACGGAGACGTAGAGGCCAACTCACCAGGAATGTGGTCAAATATTACCGCCGAGATGTTAGATTGGGTTAGGTTAGGTTATATTACGTTATTGACGTATAAAAATGTCCCACGGAGACGCAGAGGCCAACTAGCCAGGAATGTGGTCAACTACTACCGCCGAGATGATAGGTTGGGTTAGGTTAGGTTAAATTACGTTATTGATGTATATGAAGGTCAAACGGAGACGTAGAGGCCAACTCGCCAGGAATGTTGTCCAATATTACCGCCGAGATGATAGGTTGGTTTAGGTTAGGTTATATTATGTTATTGATGTATATAAAGGTCCCACGGAGACGTAGAGGTCAACTCGCCAGGAATGTGGTCAAATATTACCGCCGAGATGTTACGTTGGGTTAAGTTAGGTTATATTACGTTATTGATGTATATGAAGGTCAAACGGAAACGTAGAGGCCAACTCGCCAGGAATGTTGTCCAATATTACCGCCGAGATGATAGGTTGGTTTAGGTTAGGTTATATTATGTTATTGATGTATATAAAGGTCCCACGGAAACGTAGAGGCCAACTCGCCAGGAATGTGGTCAAATATTACCGCCGAGATGATAGGTTGGGTTAGGTTAGGTTAAATTACGTTATTGATGTATATGAGGGTTACACGGAGACGTAGAGGCCAACAAGCCAGGAATGTTGTCAAATATTACCGCCGAGATGATAGGTTGGGTTAGGTTATCTTATATCACGTTATTGACGTATGTAAAGGTCCCACGGAGACGCAGAGCCCAACAAGCCAGGAATGCGGTCAAATATTACCGCCGAGATGTTAGATTGGGTAAGGCTAGCTTATATTATGTTATGTATGTATATAAAGGTCCCACGGAGACGTAGAGGCCAACTCGCCAGGAATTTGGTCAAATATTACCGCCGAGATGATAGGTTGGGTTAGGTTAGGTTAAATTACGTTATTGATGTATATGAAGGTCAAACGGAAACGTAGAGGCCAACTCGCCAGGAATGTTGTCCAATATTACCGCCGAGATGATAGGTTGGTTTAGGTTAGGTTATATTATGTTATTGATGTATATAAAGGTCCCACGGAAACGTAGAGGCCAACTCGCCAGGAATGTGGTCAAATATTACCGCCGAGATGATAGGTTGGGTTAGGTTAGGTTAAATTACGTTATTGATGTATATGAGGGTTACACGGAGACGTAGAGGCCAACTCGCCAGGAATCTTGTCAAATATTACCGTCGAGATGTTAGATTGGGTTAGGTTAGGTTATACTACGTTATTGACGTATGTAAAGGTCCCACGGAGACGCAAAGGCCAACAAGCCAGGAATGTTGTCAAATATTACCGCCGAGATGATAGGTTGGGTTAGGTTATCTTATGTTACGTTATTGACATATGTAAAGCTCCCACGGAGACGCAGAGCCCAACAAGGCAGGAATGTCGTCTAATATTACCGCCGAGATGTTAGATTGGGTTAGGCTAGCTTATATTATGTTATGTATGTATATAAAGGTCCCACGGAGACGTAGAGGCCAACTCGCCAGGAATGTGGTCAAATATTACCGCCGATATGATAGGTTGGGTTAGGTTAGGTTAACTTACGTTATTGATGTATATGAAGGTCAAACGGAGACGTAGAGGCCAACTCGCCAGGAATGTTGTCCAATATTACCGCCGAGATGATAGGTTGGTTTAGGTTAGGTTATATTATGTTATTGATGTATATAAAGTTCCCACGGAGACGTAGAGGCCAACAAGACAGGAATGTGGTCAAATATTACCGCCGAGATGATAGGTTGGGTTAGGTTAGGTTAAATTACGTTATTGATGTTTATGAGTGTTACACGGAGACGTAGAGGCCAACTCGCCAGGAATGTTGTCAAATATTACTGCCGAGATGTTAGATTGGGTTAGGTTAGGTTATATTACGTTATTGATGTATATAAAGGTCCCACGGAGACGTAGAGGCCAACTCACCAGGAATGTGGTCAAATATTACCGCCGAGATGTTAGATTGGGTTAGGTTAGGTTATATTACGTTATTGACGTATAAAAATGTCCCACGGAGACGCAGAGGCCAACAAGACAGGAATGTGGTCAAATATTACCGCCGAGATGTTAGATTGGGTTAGGCTAGCTTATATTATGTTATTGATGTACATAAAGGTCCCACGGAGACGTAGAGGCCAAATCGCCAGGAATGTTGTCAAATATTACCGCCGACATGTTCCGTTGGGTTAGCTTTGGTTATATTACGTTATTGATGTATATAAAGGTCCCACGGAGACGGAGAAGCCAACTCGCCAGGAATGTTGTGAAATATTACCGGCGAGATGATAGGTTGGGTTAGGTTATGTTATATCACGTTATTGACGTATGTAAAGGTCCCACGGAGACGCAGAGCCCAACAAGCCAGGAATGCGGTCAAATATTACCGCCGAGATGTTAGATTGGGTTAGGTTAGGTTATATTACGTTATTGACGTATGTAAAGGTCCCACAGAGACGCAGAGCCCGACAAGCCAGGAATGTGGCCAAATCTTACCGCCGAGATGTTAGATTGGGTTAGGCTAGCTTATATTCTGTTATGTATGTATATAAAGGTCTCACGGAGACGCAGGGGCCATCTCGCCAGGAATGTTGTCCAATATTACCGTCGAGATGATAGGTTGGTTTAGGTTAGGTTATATTATGTTATTGATGTATATAAAGGTCCCACGGAGACGTAGAGGCCAACTCGCCAGGAATGTGGTCAAATATTACCGCCGAGATGTTACGTTGGGTTAGGGTAGGTTATGTTACGTTATTGATGTATATAAAGGTCCCACGGTGACGTAGAGGCCAACTCGCCAGGAATGTTGTCAAATATTACAGCCGAGATGTTAGGTTGGGTTAGGTTAGGTTATATTACATTATTGATGTATATAAAGGTCCCACGGAGACGTAGAGGCCAACAAGACAGGAATGTGGTCAAATATTACCGCCGAGATGATAGGTTGGGTTAGGTTAGGTTAAATTACGTTATTGATGTTTATGAGGGTTACACGGAGACGTAGAGGCCAACTCGCCAGGAATGTTGTCAAATATTACCGCCGAGATGATAGGTTGGGTTAGGTTATCTTATATCACGTTATTGACGTATGTAAAGGTCCCGCGGAGACGCAGAGCCCAACAAGCCAGGAATGCGGTCAAATATTACCGCCGAGATGTTAGATTGGGTTAGGCTAGCTTATATTATGTTATGTATGTATATAAAGGTCCCACGGAGACGTAGAGGCCAACTCGCCAGGAATTTGGTCAAATATTACCGCCGAGATGATAGGTTGGGTTAGGTTAGGTTAAATTACGTTATTGATGTATATGAAGGTCAAACGGAAACGTAGAGGCCAACTCGCCAGGAATGTTGTCCAATATTACCGCCGAGATGATAGGTTGGTTTAGGTTAGGTTATATTATGTTATTGATGTATATAAAGGTCCCACGGAAACGTAGAGGCCAACTCGCCAGGAATGTGGTCAAATATTACCGCCGAGATGATATTTTGGGTTAGGTTAGGTTAAATTACGTTATTGATGTATATGAGGGTTACACGGAGACGTAGAGGCCAACTCGCCAGGAATCTTGTCAAATATTACCGTCGAGATGTTAGATTGGGTTAGGTTAGGTTATACTACGTTATTGACGTATGTAAAGGTCCCACGGAGACGCAGAGGCCAACAAACCAGGAATGTTGTCAAATATTACCGCCGAGATGATAGGTTGGGTTAGGTTATCTTATGTTACGTTATTGACGTATGTAAAGCTCCCACGGAGACGCAGAGCCCAACAAGGCAGGAATGTCGTCTAATATTACCGCCGAGATGTTAGATTGGGTTAGGCTAGCTTATATTATGTTATGTATGTATATAAAGGTCCCACGGAGACGTAGAGGCCAACTCGCCAGGAATGTGGTCAAATATTACCGCCGATATGATAGGTTGGGTTAGGTTAGGTTAACTTACGTTATTGATGTATATGAAGGTCAAACGGAGACGTAGAGGCCAACTCGCCAGGAATGTTGTCCAATATTACCGCCGAGATGATAGGTTGGTTTAGGTTAGGTTATATTATGTTATTGATGTATATAAAGTTCCCACGGAGACGTAGAGGCCAACAAGACAGGAATGTGGTCAAATATTACCGCCGAGATGATAGGTTGGGTTAGGTTAGGTTAAATTACGTTATTGATGTTTATGAGTGTTACACGGAGACGTAGAGGCCAACTCGCCAGGAATGTTGTCAAATATTACTGCCGAGATGTTAGATTGGGTTAGGTTAGGTTATATTACGTTATTGATGTATATAAAGGTCCCACGGAGACGTAGAGGCCAACTCACCAGGAATGTGGTCAAATATTACCGCCGAGATGTTAGATTGGGTTAGGTTAGGTTATATTACGTTATTGACGTATAAAAATGTCCCACGGAGACGCAGAGGCCAACAAGACAGGAATGTGGTCAAATATTACCGCCGAGATGTTAGATTGGGTTAGGCTAGCTTATATTATGTTATTGATGTACATAAAGGTCCCACGGAGACGTAGAGGCCAAATCGCCAGGAATGTTGTCAAATATTACCGCCGACATGTTACGTTGGGTTAGCTTTGGTTATATTACGTTATTGATGTATATAAAGGTCCCACGGAGACGGAGAAGCCAACTCGCCAGGAATGTTGTGAAATATTACCGGCGAGATGATAGGTTGGGTTAGGTTATCTTATATCACGTTATTGACGTATGTAAAGGTCCCACGGAGACGCAGAGCCCAACAAACCAGGAATGCGGTCAAATATTACCGCCGAGATGTTAGATTGGGTTAGGTTAGGTTATATTACGTTATTGACGTATGTAAAGGTCCCACAGAGACGCAGAGCCCGACAAGCCAGGAATGTGGTCAAATCTTACCGCCGAGATGTTAGATTGGGTTAGGCTAGCTTATATTATGTTATGTATGTATATAAAGGTCTCACGGAGACGCAGGGGCCATCTCGCCAGGAATGTTGTCCAATATTACCGTCGAGATGATAGGTTGGTTTAGGTTAGGTTATATTATGTTATTGATGTATATAAAGGTCCCACGGAGACGTAGAGGCCAACTCGCCAGGAATGTGGTCAAATATTACCGCCGAGATGTTACGTTGGGTTAGGTTAGGTTATGTTACGTTATTGATGTATATAAAGGTCCCACGGTGACGTAGAGGCCAACTCGCCAGGAATGTTGTCAAATATTACCGCCGAGATGTTAGGTTGGGTTAGGTTAGGTTATATTACATTATTGATGTATATAAAGGTCCCACGGAGACGTAGAGGCCAACAAGACAGGAATGTGGTCAAATATTACCGCCGAGATGATAGGTTGGGTTAGGTTAGGTTAAATTACGTTATTGATGTTTATGAGCGTTACACGGAGACGTAGAGGCCAACTCGCCAGGAGTGTTGTCAAATATTACCGCCGAGATGTTAGATTGGGTTAGGTTAGGTTATATTACGTTATTGATGTATATAAAGGTCCCACGGAGACGTAGAGGCCAACTCGCCAGGAATGTTGTCAAATATTACTGCCGAGATGTTAGATTGGGTTAGGTTAGGTTATATTACGTTATTGATGTATATAAAGGTCCCACGGAGACGTAGAGGCCAACTCACCAGGAATGTGGTCAAATATTACCGCCGAGATGTTAGATTGGGTTAGGTTAGGTTATATTACGTTATTGACGTATAAAAATGTCCCACGGAGACGCAGAGGCCAACAAGACAGGAATGTGGTCAAATATTACCGCCGAGATGTTAGATTGGGTTAGGCTAGCTTATATTATGTTATTGATGTACATAAAGGTCCCACGGAGACGTAGAGGCCAAATCGCCAGGAATGTTGTCAAATATTACCGCCGACATGTTACGTTGGGTTAGCTTTGGTTATATTACGTTATTGATGTATATAAAGGTCCCACGGAGACGGAGAAGCCAACTCGCCAGGAATGTTGTGAAATATTACCGGCGAGATGATAGGTTGGGTTAGGTTATCTTATATCACGTTATTGACGTATGTAAAGGTCCCACGGAGACGCAGAGCCCAACAAGCCAGGAATGCGGTCAAATATTACCGCCGAGATGTTAGATTGGGTTAGGTTAGGTTATATTACGTTATTGACGTATGTAAAGGTCCCACAGAGACGCAGAGCCCGACAAGCCAGGAATGTGGTCAAATCTTACCGCCGAGATGTTAGATTGGGTTAGGCTAGCTTATATTATGTTATGTATGTATATAAAGGTCTCACGGAGACGCAGGGGCCATCTCGCCAGGAATGTTGTCCAATATTACCGTCGAGATGATAGGTTGGTTTAGGTTAGGTTATATTATGTTATTGATGTATATAAAGGTCCCACGGAGACGTAGAGGCCAACTCGCCAGGAATGTGGTCAAATATTACCGCCGAGATGTTACGTTGGGTTAGGTTAGGTTATGTTACGTTATTGATGTATATAAAGGTCCCACGGTGACGTAGAGGCCAACTCGCCAGGAATGTTGTCAAATATTACCGCCGAGATGTTAGGTTGGGTTAGGTTAGGTTATATTACATTATTGATGTATATAAAGGTCCCACGGAGACGTAGAGGCCAACAAGACAGGAATGTGGTCAAATATTACCGCCGAGATGATAGGTTGGGTTAGGTTAGGTTAAATTACGTTATTGATGTTTATGAGGGTTACACGGAGACGTAGAGGCCAACTAGCCAGGAATGTTGTCAAATATTACCGCCGAGATGATAGGTTGGGTTAGGTTATCTTATATCACGTTATTGACGTATGTAAAGGTCCCGCGGAGACGCAGAGCCCAAGAAGCCAGGAATGCGGTCAAATATTACCGCCGAGATGTTAGATTGGGTTAGGTTAGGTTATATTACGTTATTGACGTATAAAAATGTCCCACGGAGACGCAGAGGCCAACAAGACAGGAATGTGGTCAAATATTACCGCCGAGATGTTAGATTGGGTTAGGCTAGCTTATATTATGTTATTGATGTACATAAAGGTCCCACGGAGACGTAGAGGCCAAATCGCCAGGAATGTTGTCAAATATTACCGCCGACATGTTACGTTGGGTTAGCTTTGGTTATATTACGTTATTGATGTATATAAAGGTCCCACGGAGACGGAGAAGCCAACTCGCCAGGAATGTTGTGAAATATTACCGGCGAGATGATAGGTTGGGTTAGGTTATCTTATATCACGTTATTGACGTATGTAAAGGTCCCACGGAGACGCAGAGCCCAACAAACCAGGAATGCGGTCAAATATTAGCGCCGAGATGTTAGATTGGGTTAGGTTAGGTTATATTACGTTATTGACGTATGTAAAGGTCCCACAGAGACGCAGAGCCCGACAAGCCAGGAATGTGGTCAAATCTTACCGCCGAGATGTTAGATTGGGTTAGGCTAGCTTATATTATGTTATGTATGTATATAAAGGTCTCACGGAGACGCAGGGGCCATCTCGCCAGGAATGTTGTCCAATATTACCGTCGAGATGATAGGTTGGTTTAGGTTAGGTTATATTATGTTATTGATGTATATAAAGGTCCCACGGAGACGTAGAGGCCAACTCGCCAGGAATGTGGTCAAATATTACCGCCGAGATGTTACGTTGGGTTAGGTTAGGTTATGTTACGTTATTGATGTATATAAAGGTCCCACGGTGACGTAGAGGCCAACTCGCCAGGAATGTTGTCAAATATTACCGCCGAGATGTTAGGTTGGGTTAGGTTAGGTTATATTACATTATTGATGTATATAAAGGTCCCACGGAGACGTAGAGGCCAACAAGACAGGAATGTGGTCAAATATTACCGCCGAGATGATAGGTTGGGTTAGGTTAGGTTAAATTACGTTATTGATGTTTATGAGCGTTACACGGAGACGTAGAGGCCAACTCGCCAGGAGTGTTGTCAAATATTACCGCCGAGATGTTAGATTGGGTTAGGTTAGGTTATATTACGTTATTGATGTATATAAAGGTCCCACGGAGACGTAGAGGCCAACTCGCCAGGAATGTTGTCAAATATTACTGCCGAGATGTTAGATTGGGTTAGGTTAGGTTATATTACGTTATTGATGTATATAAAGGTCCCACGGAGACGTAGAGGCCAACTCACCAGGAATGTGGTCAAATATTACCGCCGAGATGTTAGATTGGGTTAGGTTAGGTTATATTACGTTATTGACGTATAAAAATGTCCCACGGAGACGCAGAGGCCAACAAGACAGGAATGTGGTCAAATATTACCGCCGAGATGTTAGATTGGGTTAGGCTAGCTTATATTATGTTATTGATGTACATAAAGGTCCCACGGAGACGTAGAGGCCAAATCGCCAGGAATGTTGTCAAATATTACCGCCGACATGTTACGTTGGGTTAGCTTTGGTTATATTACGTTATTGATGTATATAAAGGTCCCACGGAGACGGAGAAGCCAACTCGCCAGGAATGTTGTGAAATATTACCGGCGAGATGATAGGTTGGGTTAGGTTATCTTATATCACGTTATTGACGTATGTAAAGGTCCCACGGAGACGCAGAGCCCAACAAGCCAGGAATGCGGTCAAATATTACCGCCGAGATGTTAGATTGGGTTAGGTTAGGTTATATTACGTTATTGACGTATGTAAAGGTCCCACAGAGACGCAGAGCCCGACAAGCCAGGAATGTGGTCAAATCTTACCGCCGAGATGTTAGATTGGGTTAGGCTAGCTTATATTATGTTATGTATGTATATAAAGGTCTCACGGAGACGCAGGGGCCATCTCGCCAGGAATGTTGTCCAATATTACCGTCGAGATGATAGGTTGGTTTAGGTTAGGTTATATTATGTTATTGATGTATATAAAGGTCCCACGGAGACGTAGAGGCCAACTCGCCAGGAATGTGGTCAAATATTACCGCCGAGATGTTACGTTGGGTTAGGTTAGGTTATGTTACGTTATTGATGTATATAAAGGTCCCACGGTGACGTAGAGGCCAACTCGCCAGGAATGTTGTCAAATATTACCGCCGAGATGTTAGGTTGGGTTAGGTTAGGTTATATTACATTATTGATGTATATAAAGGTCCCACGGAGACGTAGAGGCCAACAAGACAGGAATGTGGTCAAATATTACCGCCGAGATGATAGGTTGGGTTAGGTTAGGTTAAATTACGTTATTGATGTATATGAGGGTTACACGGAGACGTAGAGGCCAACAAGCCAGGAATGTTGTCAAATATTACCGCCGAGATGATAGGTTGGGTTAGGTTATCTTATATCACGTTATTGACGTATGTAAAGGTCCCACGGAGACGCAGAGCCCAACAAGCCAGGAATGCGGTCAAATATTACCGCCGAGATGTTAGATTGGGTAAGGCTAGCTTATATTATGTTATGTATGTATATAAAGGTCCCACGGAGACGTAGAGGCCAACTCGCCAGGAATTTGGTCAAATATTACCGCCGAGATGATAGGTTGCGTTAGGTTAGGTTAAATTACGTTATTGATGTATATGAAGGTCAAACGGAAACGTAGAGGCCAACTCGCCAGGAATGTTGTCCAATATTACCGCCGAGATGATAGGTTAGTTTAGGTTAGGTTATATTATGTTATTGATGTATCTAAAGGTCCCACGGAAACGTAGAGGCCAACTCGCCAGGAATGTGGTCAAATATTACCGCCGAGATGATAGGTTGGGTTAGGTTATCTTATATTACGTTATTAACGTATGTAAAGGTGCCACAGAGACGCAGAGCCCGACAAGCCAGGAATGTGGTCAAATCTTACCGCCGAGATGTTAGATTGGGATAGGCTAGCTTATATTATGTTATGTATGTATATAAAGGTCCCACGGACACGCAGAGGCCAACTCGCCAGGAATGTTGTCCAATATTACCGCCGAGATGATAGGTTGGTTTAGGTTAGGTTATATTATGTTATTGATGTATATAAAGGTCCCACGGAAACGTAGAGGCCAACTCGCCAGGAATGTGGTCAAATATTACCGCCGAGATGATAGGTTGGGTTAGGTTAGGTTAAATTACGTTATTGATGTGTATGAGGGTTACACGGAGACGTAGAGGCCAACAAGCCAGGAATGTTGTCAAATATTACCGCCGAGATGATAGGTTGGGTTAGGTTATCTTATATCACGTTATTGACGTATGTAAAGGTCCCACGGAGACGCAGAGCCCAACAAGCCAGGAATGCGGTGAAATATTACCGCCGAGATGTTAGATTGGGTTAGGCTAGCTTATATTATGTTATGTATGTATATAAAGGTCCCACGGAGACGTAGAGGCCAACTCGCCAGGAATTTGGTCAAATATTACCGCCGAGATGATAGGTTGGGTTAGGTTAGGTTAAATTACGTTATTGATGTATATGAGGGTTACACGGAGACGTAGAGGCCAACTCGCCAGGAATCTTGTCAAATATTACCGTCGAGATGTTAGATTGGGTTAGGTTAGGTTATACTACGTTATTGACGTATGTAAAGGTCCCACGGAGACGCAGAGGCCAACAAGCCAGGAATGTTGTCAAATATTACCGCCGAGATGATAGGTTGGGTTAGGTTATCTTATGTTACGTTATTGACGTATGTAAAGGTCCCACGGAGACGCAGAGCCCAACAAGCCAGGAATGTCGTCAAATATTACCGCCGAGATGTTAGATTGGGTTAGGCTAGCTTATATTATGTTATGTATGTATATAAAGGTCCCACGGAGACGTAGAGGCCAACTCGCCAGGAATGTGGTCAAATATTACCGCCGATATGATAGGTTGGGTTAGGTTAGGTTAACTTACGTTATTGATGTATATGAAGGTCAAACGGAGACGTAGAGGCCAACTCGCCAGGAATGTTGTCCAATATTACCGCCGAGATGATAGGTTGGTTTAGGTTAGGTTATATTATGTTATTGATGTATATAAAGGTCCCACGGAGACGTAGAGGTCAACTCGCCAGGAATGTGGTCAAATATTACCGCCGAGATGATAGGTTGGGTTAGGTTAGGTTAAATTACGTTATTGATGTTTATGAGGGTTACACGGAGACGTAGAGGCCAACTCGCCAGGAATGTTGTCAAATATTACCGCCCAGATGTTAGATTGGGTTAGGTTAGGTTATATTACGTTATTGATGTATATAAAGGTCCCACGGAGACGTAGAGGCCAACTCACCAGGAATGTGGTCAAATATTACCGCCGAGATGTTAGATTGGGTTAGGTTAGGTTATATTACGTTATTGACGTATAAAAATGTCCCACGGAGACGCAGAGGCCAACTAGCCAGGAATGTGGTCAAATACTACCGCCGAGATGATAGGTTGGGTTAGGTTAGGTTAAATTACGTTATTGACGTATATGAAGGTCAAACGGAGACGTAGAGGCCAACTCGCCAGGAATGTTGTCCAATATTACCGCCGAGATGATAGGTTGGTTTAGGTTAGGTTATATTATGTTATTGATGTATATAAAGGTCCCACGGAGACGTAGAGGTCAACTCGCCAGGAATGTGGTCAAATATTACCGCCGAGATGTTACGTTGGGTTAAGTTAGGTTATATTACGTTATTGATGTATACGAAGGTTCCACGGAGACGTAGAGGCCAAGTCGCCAGGAATGTTGTCAAATATTACCGCCGAGATGATAGGTTGGGTTAGGTTATCTTATATTACGTTATTAACGTATGTAAAGGTCCCACAGAGACGCAGAGCCCGACAAGCCAGGAATGTGGTCAAATCTTACCGCCGAGATGTTAGATTGGGTTAGGCTAGCTTATATTATGTTATGTATGTATATAAAGGTCCCACGGAGACGCAGAGGCCAACTCGCCAGGAATGTTGTCCAATATTACCGCCGAGATGATAGGTTGGTTTAGGTTAGGTTATATTATGTTATTGATGTATATAAAGGTCCCACGGAAACGTAGAGGCCAACTCGCCAGGAATGTGGTCAAATATTACCGCCGACATGTTAGGTTGTGTTAGCTTTGGTTATATTACGTTATTGATTTATATAAAGGTCCCACGGAGACGGAGAAGCCAACTCGCCAGGAATGTTGTCAAACATTACCACCGAGATGTTAGGTTGAGTTAGGTTAGGTTATATTACGTTATTGACGTGTATGAGGGTTTCACGGAGACGTAGAGGCCAACTCGCCAGGAATGTTGTCAAATATTACCGCCGAGATGATAGGTTGGGTTAGGTTATCTTATATCACGTTATTGACGTATGTAAAGGTCCCACGGAGACGCAGAGCCCAACAAGCCAGGAATGCGGTCAAATATTACCGTCGAGATGATAGGTTGGTTTAGGTTAGGTTATATTATGTTATTGATGTATATAAAGGTCCCACGGAGACGTAGAGGCCAACTCGCCAGGAATGTGGTCAAATATTACCGCCGAGATGTTACGTTGGGTTAGGTTAGGTTATGTTACGTTATTGATGTATATAAAGGTCCCACGGTGACGTAGAGGCCAACTCGCCAGGAATGTTGTCAAATATTACCGCCGAGATGTTAGGTTGGGTTAGGTTAGGTTATATTATGTTATTGATGTATATAAAGGTCCCACGGAGACGTAGAGGTCAACTCGCCAGGAATGTGGTCAAATATTACCGCCGAGATGATAGGTTGGGTTAGGTTAGGTTAAATTACGTTATTGATGTTTATGAGGGTTACACGGAGACGTAGAGGCCAACTCGCCAGGAATGTTGTCAAATATTACCGCCGAGATGTTAGATTGGGTTAGGTTAGGTTATATTATGTTATTGATGTATATAAAGGTCCCACGGAAACGTAGAGGCCAACTCGCCAGGAATGTGGTCAAATATTACCGCCGAGATGATAGGTTGGGTTAGGTTAGGTTAAATTACGTTATTGATGTATATGAGGGTTACACGGAGACGTAGAGGCCAACTCGCCAGGAATCTTGTCAAATATTACCGTCGAGATGTTACATTGGGTTAGGTTAGGTTATACTACGTTATTGACGTATGTAAAGGTCCCACGGAGACGCAGAGGCCAACAAGCCAGGAATGTTGTCAAATATTACCGCCGAGATGATAGGTTGGGTTAGGTTATCTTATGTTACGTTATTGACGTATGTAAAGGTCCCACGGAGACGCAGATCCCAACAAGCCAGGAATGTTGTCAAATATTACCGCCGAGATGTTAGATTGGGTTAGGCTAGCTTATATTATGTTATGTATGTATATAAAGGTCCCACGGAGACGTAGAGGCCAACTCGCCAGGAATGTGGTCAAATATTACCGCCGATATGATAGGTTGGGTTAGGTTAGGTTAACTTACGTTATTGATGTATATGAAGGTCAAACGGAGACGTAGAGGACAACTCGCCAGGAATGTTGTCCAATATTACCGCCGAGATGATAGGTTGGTTTAGGTTAGGTTATATTATGTTATTGATGTATATAAAGGTCCCACGGAGACGTAGAGGTCAACTCGCCAGGAATGTTGTCCAATATTACCGCCGAGATGATAGGTTGGTTTAGGTTAGGTTATATTATGTTATTGATGTATATAAAGGTCCCACGGAAACGTAGAGGCCAACTCGCCAGGAATGTGGTCAAATATTACCGCCGAGATGATAGGTTGGGTTAGGTTAGGTTAGATTACGTTATTGATGTATATGAGGGTTACACGGAGACGTAGAGGCCAACAAGCCAGGAATGTTGTCAAATATTACCGCCGAGATGATAGGTTGGGTTAGGTTAGGTTAAATTACGTTATTGATGTATATGAAGGTCAAACGGAGACGTAGAGGCCAACTCGCCAGGAATGTTGTCCAATATTACCGCCGAGATGATAGGTTGGTTTAGGTTAGGTTATATTATGTTATTGATGTATATAAAGGTCCCACGGAAACGTAGAGGCCAACTCGCCAGGAATGTGGTCAAATATTACCGCCGAGATGATAGGTTGGGTTAGGTTAGGTTAAATTACGTTATTGATGTATATGAGTGTTACACGGAGACGTAGAGGCCAACTCGCCAGGAATCTTGTCAAATATTACCGTCGAGATGTTAGATTGGGTTAGGTTAGGTTATACTACGTTATTGACGTATACGAAGGTTCCACGGAGACGTAGAGGCCAAGTCGCCAGGAATGTTGTCCAATATTACCGCCGAGATGATAGGTTGGTTTAGGTTAGGTTATATTATGTTATTGATGTATATAAAGGTCCCACGGAAACGTAGAGGCCAACTCGCCAGGAATGTGGTCAAATATTACCGCCGACATGTTAGGTTGTGTTAGCTTTGGTTATATTACGTTATTGATTTATATAAAGGTCCCACGGAGACGGAGAAGCCAACTCGCCAGGAATGTTGTCAAACATTACCACCGAGATGTTAGGTTGAGTTAGGTTAGGTTATATTACGTTATTGACGTGTATGAGGGTTTCACGGAGACGTAGAGGCCAACTCGCCAGGAATCTTGTCAAATATTACCGCCGAGATGATAGGTTGGGTTAGGTTATCTTATATCACGTTATTGACGTATGTAAAGGTCCCACGGAGACGCAGAGCCCAACAAGCCAGGAATGCGGTCAAATATTACCGTCGAGATGATAGGTTGGTTTAGGTTAGGTTATATTATGTTATTGATGTATATAAAGGTCCCACGGAGACGTAGAGGCCAACTCGCCAGGAATGTGGTCAAATATTACCGCCGAGATGTTACGTTGGGTTAGGTTAGGTTATGTTACGTTATTGATGTATATAAAGGTCCCACGGTGACGTAGAGGCCAACTCGCCAGGAATGTTGTCAAATATTACCGCCGAGATGTTAGGTTGGGTTAGGTTAGGTTATATTACGTTATTGATGTATATAAAGGTCCCACGGAGACGTAGAGGCCAACAAGACAGGAATGTGGTCAAATATTACCGCCGAGATGATAGGTTGGGTTAGGTTAGGTTAAATTACGTTATTGATGTTTATGAGGGTTACACGGAGACGTAGAGGCCAACTCGCCAGGAATGTTGTCAAATATTACTGCCGAGATGATAGGTTGGGTTAGGTTATCTTATATCACGTTATTGATGTATATAAAGGTCCCACGGAGACGTAGAGGCCAACTCGCCAGGAATGTTGTCAAATATTACCGCCGAGATGTTAGATTGGGTTAGGTTAGGTTATATTACGTTATTGATGTATATAAAGGTCCCACGGAGACGTAGAGGCCAACTCGCCAGGAATTTGGTCAAATATTACCGCCGAGATGATAGGTTGGGTTAGGTTAGGTTAAATTACGTTATTGATGTATATGAAGGTCAAACGGAGACGTAGAGGCCAACTCGCCAGGAATGTTGTCCAATATTACCGCCGAGATGATAGGTTGGTTTAGGTTAGGTTATATTATGTTATTGATGTATATAAAGGTCCCATGGAAACGTAGAGGCCAACTCGCCAGGAATGTGGTCAAATATTACCGCCGAGATGATAGGTTGGGTTAGGTTAGGTTAAATTACGTTATTGATGTATATGAGGGTTACACGGAGACGTAGAGGCCAACTCGCCAGGAATCTTGTCAAATATTACCGTCGAGATGTTAGATTGGGTTAGGTTAGGTTATACTACGTTATTGACGTATGTAAAGGTCCCACGGAGACGCAGAGGCCAACAATCCAGGAATGTTGTCAAATATTACCGCCGAGATGATAGATTGGGTTAGGTTAGGTTAAATTACGTTATTGATGTTTATGAGGGTTACACGGAGACGTAGAGGCCAACTCGCCAGGAATTTGGTCAAATATTACCGCCGAGATGATAGGTTGGGTTAGGTTAGGTTAAATGACGTTATTGATGTATATAAAGGTCCCACGGAGACGTAGAGGCCAACAAGACAGGAATGTGGTCAAATATTACCGCCGAGATGATAGGTTGGGTTAGGTTAGGTTAAATTACGTTATTGATGTTTATGAGGGTTACACGGAGACGTAGAGGCCAACTCGCCAGGAATTTGGTCAAATATTACCGCCGAGATGATAGGTTGGGTTAGGTTAGGTTAAATGACGTTATTGATGTATATAAAGGTCCCACGGTGAGGTAGAGGCCAACTCGCCAGGAATGTGGTCAAATATTACCGCCGAGATGTTACGTTGGGTTAGGTTAGGTTATGTTACGTTATTGATGTATATAAAGGTCCCACGGTGACGTAGAGGCCAACTCGCCAGGAATGTTGTCAAATATTACTGCCGAGATGATAGGTTGGGTTAGGTTATCTTATATCACGTTATTGACGTATGTAAAGGTCCCACGGAGACGCAGAGCCCAACAAGCCAGGAATGCGGTCAAATATTACCGCCGAGATGTTAGATTGGGTTAGGCTAGCTTATATTATGTTATGTATGTATATAAAGGTCCCACGGAGACGTAGAGGCCAACTCGCCAGGAATTTCGTCAAATATTACCGCCGAGATGATAGGTTGGGTTAGGTTAGGTTAAATGACGTTATTGATGTATATAAAGGTCCCACGGTGAGGTAGAGGCCAACTCGCCAGTAATGTTGTCAAATATTACCGCCGAGATGATAGGTTGGTTTAGGTTACCTTAAATTACGTTATTGACGTATGTAAAGGTCCCACGGAGACGCAGAGCCCAACAAGCCAGGAGTGTGGTCAAATATTACCGCCGAGATGTTAGATTGGATTAGGTTGGGTTATATTATGTTATTGATGTATATAAAGGTCCCACGGTGACGTAGAGGCCAACTCGCCAGGTATGTTGTCAAATATTACCGCCGAGATGTTAGGATGGGTTAGCCTAGCTTATATTATGTTATTGATGTATATAAAGGTCCCACG
Organism: Xylocopa violacea; assembly: GCA_963969225.1. NCBI lineage: Eukaryota > Metazoa > Arthropoda > Insecta > Hymenoptera > Apidae > Xylocopa > Xylocopa violacea. The sequence continues at coordinate 7,658,280 of CAXAJV010000051.1, forward strand.
GTGAGGTAGAGGCCAACTCGCCAGTAATGTTGTCAAATATTACCGCCGAGATGATAGGTTGGTTTAGGTTATCTTAAATTACGTTATTGACGTATGTAAATGTCCCACGGAGACGCAGAGCCCAACAAGCCAGGAGTGTGGTCAAATATTACCGCCGAGATGTTAGATTGGGTTAGGCTAGCTTATATTATGTTATGTATGTATATAATGGTCCCACGGAGACGTAGAGGCCAACTCGCCAGGAATGTGGACAAATATTACCGCCGAGATGTTAGATTGGGTTAGGCTAGCTTATATTATGTTATGTATGTATATAAAGGTCCCACGGAGACGTAGAGGCGAACTCGCCAGGAATTTGGTCAAATATTACCGCCGAGATGATAGGTTGGGTTAGGTTAGGTTAAATTACGTTATTGATGTATATGAAGGTCAAACGGAGACGTAGAGGCCAACTCGCCAGGAATGTTGTCCAATATTACCGCCGAGATGATAGGTTGGTTTAGGTTAGGTTATATTATGTTATTGATGTATATAAAGGTCCCACGGAAACGTAGAGGCCAACTCGCCAGGAATGTGGTCAAATATTACCGCCGAGATGATAGGTTGGGTTAGGTTAGGTTAAATAACGTTATTGATGTATATGAGGGTTACGCGGAGACGTAGAGGCCAACAAGCCAGGAATGTTGTCAAATATTACCGCCGAGATGATAGGTTGGGTAAGGTTATCTTATATCACGTTATTGACGTATGTAAAGGTCCCACGGAGACGCAGAGCCCAACAAGCCAGGAATGCGGTCAAATATTACCGCCGAGATGTTAGATTGGGTTAGGCTAGCTTATATTATGTTATGTATGTATATAAAGGTCCCACGGAGACGTAGAGGCCAACTCGCCAGGAATTTGGTCAAATATTACCGCCGAGATGATAGGTTGGGTTAGGTTAGGTTAAATTACGTTATTGATGTATATGAGGGTTACGCGGAGACGTAGAGGCCAACAAGCCAGGAATGTTGTCAAATATTACCGCCGAGATGATAGGTTGGGTTAGGTTATCTTATATCACGTTATTGACGTATGTAAAGGTCCCACGGAGACGCAGAGCCCAACAAGCCAGGAATGCGGTCAAATATTACCGCCGAGATGTTAGATTGGATTAGGCTAGCTTATATTATGTTATGTATGTATATAAAGGTCCCACGGAGACGTAGAGGCCAACTCGCCAGGAATTTGGTCAAATATTACCGCCGAGATGATAGGTTGGGTTAGGTTAGGTTAAATTACGTTATTGATGTATATGAAGGTCAAACGGAGACGCAGAGCCCGACAAACCAGGAATGTGGTCAAATCTTACCGCCGAGATGTTAGATTGGGTTAGGCTAGCTTATATTATGTTATGTATGTATATAAAGGTCCCACGGAGACGCAGAGGCCAACTCGCGAGGAATGTTGTCCAATATTACCGCCGAGATGATAGGTTGGGTTAGGTTAGGTTAAATTACGTTATTTATGTATATGAGGGTTACACGGAGACGTAGAGGCCAACTCGCCAGGAATCTTGTCAAATATTACCGTCGAGATGTTAGATTGGGTTAGGTTAGGTTATACTACGTTATTGACGTATGTAAAGGTCCCACGGAGACGCAGATGCCAACAAGCCAGGAATGTTGTCAAATATTACCGCCGAGATGATAGGTTGGGTTAGGTTATCTTATGTTACGTTATTGACGTATGTAAAGGTCCCACGGAGACGCAGAGCCCAACAAGCCAGGAATGTCGTCAAATATTACCGCCGAGATGTTAGATTGGGTTAGGCTAGCTTATATTATGTTATGTATGTATATAAAGGTCCCACGGAGACGTAGAGGCCAACTCGCCAGGAATGTGGTCAAATATTACCGCCGATATGATAGGTTGGGTTAGGTTAGGTTAACTTGGGTTCTAAAGTTGTTGCGGACTGCAGTTGCAGTTTGCAACAACACGTGCCATCCCCTCCTCCTCGTGGTGGAACCTGGTAACACTGGGCTTGTCCCAGTGGCTAACGGGGCTCTGGCTGATACCGTAGACCGGTGGTCATGTTTCGCCGGAGCGGGGGGCTTGCCTTAACCGGCCGGCCCGCGAGGGGATAAACCTCTATAAAAAGTCTCTGTCTCAAGTTTCGGTCCGCGGCGAGGGGACGCGCTCAGTCCTTCGCGGCTGGGTGTGGCCGGTGGGTGCATCGGTGCTGAGCGGACCAACCCCGGGGTACCTGGCGCCCCCCGGGTGTATAAATGCCTTCCCCCGGTACGCGGCTCTGCCGGGGGTGACAGGGTTATTCCGACACTACTCGTGGCATTCTTATGGATTCTTTTAATAAAACCGGGTTGGGGGGGAGTAGGTGTGGGAGGGGCGATGGAGCTGGCACTTCGATGCCGGCGCCAGTGCGTCCAGTGGTCGTATCTGTGGAGAGGCTTGCCTCTTCGCAGATCGCCGATGAGAGGGCCGGAGCGCCGAGATCGGAGTCGCTCCGTTCTGGGAGAGAAGGGAGGGAAGGGAGGTACAACACACGTGGGTGGTCCCTTTCTCGTCCCCACAGCAGGGAGGAAGACGTGCCTTCCAGGGTGGCCTCTCCTGCCCCCTCGGAGCACGACTACGACACTGATGTGTCTTGGTCGTCTCTGAGGGCTGCTGGGTCCGGACCGTCTAGGAAGAGGGGACGCCCCCCGACAACGGGCGAGTATGTGGGCCTTCAAGCGGCCAAGGAGAAACTCCTCCAGACGGAGGTGAAGCTGTTAAGACTCCAGGAGGAACAGAAAATTCTGGGTTGCGGGCCCGATGATCCGGCCCCGCCGCCAAGCAAGTCGGCCAAATATCTTCCCTCCGTAGATGAGTATGCCCGGGAATTCATGGGCGTCTCCTCTGTGGAGTTGAGACGAGAAGCCCTCGCGGCAATGAACCGCGTCGAATGGGTGGCGGCCAGGTCAACAAACCTGAAAGGAGAGTTCGCGCGAAGATTACGCGAAAGTGCGCGCACTTTGTGCGCACTTGTGCAAAGCGCGTTGGAGTCTTCGAAGTCCCCCGCGCGAAAAGGACTTGAAGTCAGGGCGGACTTATCCGCCCTGAGAGGAGAATTGGAGGCCATGAAGGCCGAAAATGCGGTACTACGGGGCCGCATTAAGGATCTGGAGAGGCGAACTCCGCCTCCGGCGCATGGGGCGGAGGTTGATAAAGTCGGCGGTGCGGTCGACATGGTCTCGCTCGCAGACACAGTCGCCCGCTTCGTCGACGAAAAGCTGTCGGCTTATACGGCAAGGTTGAAGGGGTCTGCTTCTTCTACTTCGGCCCGAACCGTAGCCGTCACCACACCCACTCCTGCGAGCGGTGGTGATGCGGCTGCTGGGGGGGTGACGGGGAAGAAAAAGAAGAAGAAGAAGAAGAAGGCGGAGGCGTCTACGCCTCCCGCTGCTAGGACTTCTTCTTCGAAGAAGGAGGTGGTTCGCGGCCGCTCGGTTTCCGGGCGGAGGGTAACGGTGGAGGCACCAAAGGTGCAGACAGCGTGCCAATCATCTGGTGGGTCGGCTCAGGGCGAGGTGTCGTGGGCTAAGGTGGTCGGGCGGAAGGCGCAGAGGGCTGCGAAAAAGCAGATGCAGGAGACCTCTGGGACCGCCAAGGCGCCCGTCAAGCTCGGGAGGCCCCCTCGAGCCGCGGCTGTGGCCCTTACGCTGCCCTCGGGCAGCAAAGGATCTTATCAGGAGATCCTGGTCGCGGCTCGGCAGAGGGTCTCCCTGAGCGAGTTAGGGATCGAGGAGGTGCGCCCAAGGCGCGGAAGGACTGGGGGTTTCCTATTGGAAATCCCCGGTCCTGAGAGGGCGGCAAAGGCCGCCCTCTTAGCAGATAAGCTAAGAGCGGCCTTGGCGGACACAGAGGTCCGGGTCTCATGCCCTTCTAAGAAGGCGGAGTTGAGGGTGAGTGGGCTGGACGACTCCGTCACCTCATCTGAGGTGGCGGAGTCGGTGGCTGCGGCGGCAGGGTGCCTGGCCGCGGAGGTGAGGACCGGTGAGATAAGGTCCTCACCTCTGGGACTAGGAACCCTCTGGATCCAATGCCCCTTGGTTGCCGCTCGTAAAGCTGCAACCCTGGGGTGGATCAGGGTTGGTTGGTGCAGGGCCAAGGTGGAGGCCCTGAAACCTCGTCCCCAGCAGTGTTATCGCTGTCTGGCTAAGGGGCACGTGCGGCAGCATTGCTCTGCCGAAGTTGACCGGGGCGACCTTTGCTATAACTGCGGTTCCCCCGGTCACCGAGCGAATGTGTGTCGGGCGGCCGCCCCCCACTGTCCGCTGTGTGCGGACTTGGGGCGACCGGCCGACCATAGACTCGGGGGGGTTAAATGTAACCCCCCGACGAGGAAGGGGCGATTGGGGACGAGGGCGCCGCAGCCTCCGAAGGAGGGTGTGGATGGTGGGCCGCCGCGAGGGGGCACTAAGGCGGTGAAGGAGGCCGGGTGCATGGTTACCCCGGCGGAGGACTCTGGCCGGGGGGAGGCCATGGATATGGCATAAACTTCCCTCCGACCAGAGTCCTCCAGGCGAACGTCAACCACGCCCGCCGAGCCCACGATCTCTTGGTCGAGGGTCTTATGGCGGGCGGGGTTGACGTTGCGGTGGTCGCTGAACCCTTCGTTATCCCGGACCGACCGTCCTGGGTCGGGGATCGCGATGGGTCGGTGGCCATAGCTCAGTCTGCGGCCTCGCGGGTTCCGCCCTTCGCCTTTTTGGGCGATGGGCGGGGCTTCGTGGCTGTGGACTGGGCGGGCTTCGTGCTGGTGGGGACCTATGCTCCACCGCGCTGGCCCCTAGAATCGTTCGAGGAGTATCTGGACGGGCTTGGGAACTTTTTGTCCCAGTTCTCGGCCCGCCAGGTACTCGTCTTGGGGGACTTCAACGCCCATGCTTCAGCATGGGGGTCCCCCAGGACGGACGCGAGGGGCGAGACGGTTTTGGAGTGGGCTGCTGGTCTCGAACTTCGGTTGCTCAACCGAGGATCGACCAGTACGTGCGTGCGATGGCAGGGTACAAGCATCGTGGATCTTTCATGGGCTTCCCCTGCCGCCGTACCGCGGGTCACGGGGTGGACGGTGGACGAGTCCACGGAGACTCTATCCGATCACTGGTACGTTCGGATAGAAGTTTCCGGGACCGCCCCGGGCCGCCAAGCTGGTCCACGCCAGCAGCGAAGGAGGTGGGCTCTCAGAGCCCTTGACGAGGACGCCCTGATGGCTGCCGTCCATGCCGTGGCTTGGTCGGAGCCGTCGGCCGAGCCCGTCGCCGACGTGGAGGCGGAGGCCGACTGGTTCGATGGCGCCCTGACTGCAATCTGCAGGACGGCGATGCCGAGGGCCGGTCGACTTCCGCCCCGGAGGCCGGTGTATTGGTGGTCGGACGACATCGCGCGGCTCCGAGCGAGTTGCGCGATGGCGCGACGCCGGTACACCAGGTCTCGGAGGAGGAGACGTCGGGACGAGGCACGGACGGCCGTGTTGTACGCCGAATATCGTCAGCTGACGGTTCAGCTGCAACAGGCCATCGGGAGGGCCAAGACCAGCGCTTGGGACGGACTTCTTCGTTCGTTGGATCAGGATCCGTGGGGGCGTCCATATAGGCTTGTCCTAAACAAGCTTAGGGCTTATGGCCCCCCGGTGACTGAGACGATGGAACCCCGGCTTCTCGGAGAGGTGGTCGATGCGTTGTTCCCATCTGGGAGCGCATCGGCCGCCTTCCCGACTCAGGTGGACGGGTGGTCCGCGGGGCTGGAGGTTACGGAGGAGGAGTTGGCCGGGGCGGTGAGACGTCTCGGGGCTCGGAATACGGCTCCGGGTCCCGACGGCGTCCCCGGCCGCGTGCTGGTCTTGGCCCTGCGCGTTCTGGGTCCCCGACTTCGGAGGCTTTTTACAGCCATCCTGAAGTCGGGGACGTTCCCATCTCGGTGGCGGCTCGGACGCCTGGTTCTCCTGCGGAAGGAGGGCCGGGACGCTGAATCTCCCTCGGGCTATCGGCCCATCGTGCTCCTGGATGAGATCGGAAAGCTCTACGAGAGAATCGTGGCTTCCCGACTCACCAGGCACCTGGAGCGGATAGGACCCGACCTGGCCGAGTGCCAGTTCGGCTTCCGCCGGGGGCGGTCCACGATCGACGCGATCGATCGGGTCCGTACCTTGGCGGGCTCGGTTACTGCCCGGGGAGGGATGGCATTGGCGGTGTCCTTGGACATCGTCAATGCCTTCAACTCCCTCTCCTGGGAGGCCATCCGCAGGGGACTCGAACGACATGGAGTCCCTCAATACCTGCGGGTGGCGGTCGGCTCCTACCTTTGCGGCAGGTGCGTCGAGTACGTGGGCCGGGGTGGAAACACCTGCACGAGGGAGATTAGTCGTGGCGTACCCCAGGGGTCAGTTTTGGGACCCCTCCTGTGGGACGTGGGGTACGACGCGGCGCTGCGGGTCCTCCTTCCCACCGGTGTCAGCGTAGTCTGCTACGCTGACGATACCGTGTTGGTAGCCGGTGGGCGTACCAGCGGGAGGATCGTCCGGCGCGCCGAGGTGGGAGTGGCCACCGTGGCTTCCCTGATTCGGGGTATGGGTTTGGAGCTGGCTCCTCACAAGACGGAGGCGATGTGGTTCTTGGACCGTCATCTCCTCCGTCGAAATGGGAGGTCACTCGCCGATACCTGGATCCGAGTAGGGGACACCCGCATCCAGGTGAAGCCCGCGATAAAATATCTCGGACTTCACCTGGACGGCTCCTGGGCTTTTGGGCGCCACTTCGCGCTCCTGGCACCCAGGTTGGAAAAAGCGGCGGCCAGCTTGGGTCGCTTGCTGCCTAACCTGGGGGGTCCGGACGCGAGGGTACGCCGCCTTTATGCGGGCATCGTGCGGTCGATGGCACTATATGGGGCCCCGATCTGGGCGGACGCCCTGATGGCCAACCGGCGCAGCCGGGCACTGCTTCGCAGTGTTTGGCGGCGCCTTGCCATCAGGGTGATCAGGGGATATCGCACGGTGTCTCATGAGGCGGCGGGAACTCTGGCAGGGTTACCACCCCTGGAGCTCCTGGCGGAGCGCGAAGCGTTTGTCTACGGACACCTTCGTCTCTGCCATGATGTCTCACCCCAGTCGGAGGAGGCGGTCAGAGCCTGGGCCTGGCGGTCTTTGGTGGCCAAGTGGGAGGAGCGACTTCGCGCCACCCATGGGAGTCACCGGACCGTCGGGGCGGTATTGCCCATCCTCGATAGATGGGTGAGCCGAAGCCGAGGGCTATCCTACAGGACCACGCAGGTCCTCACCGGGCACGGATGCTTCGGTGAGTACCTGCGCCGGATAGGACGGGAAGCCACGGCGGCGTGTCACCACTGTGGTGACCAGAGGGACACGGCGCAGCACACACTGGAGTTTTGTCCAGCGTGGGATGTGCGGCGTCGTGTCCTCCGGAGCGAGGTGGGCCAGGATCTGGCATTGCCATCCGTACTTAGACGGATGGTGGAGGATGCCAGATCCTGGCGGGCTATGGCGGCCTTCTGCGAGGCCGTCATGCGGGCGAAGGAGGGGGCGGAGAGGGATCGCGAAGTTAGCGATCCCTCCCGTCAACGGCGGCGACGCAGGCGACGCCGCCCTCCACCGGCGCCGGGGGATGTCCACCGTGTGGACATCGCCGGACGCCCATAGGGGACTCAGTCTCCGGGGGGTGACAGCCCCTCGCGCGGGCCGGGGCGTAGCCGCGTACGCCACGGCCGTGACCCGCGCGGGGGGCCGTCCGGAGGGGTGACTCGGTCGTGATGGACGGGGGCCCATCGCGACCATTGCACGCCACCCCTTCGAGACGTGCAGCGACTTCGGACGTGGCCCCGCAGTCGCTGCAGGGGTATCCTTTGGGAGAGGGAGGGGTCGCATCTTAGATGCGACCTCTCCCTTTCGGGATGGGAGCCTCCCAGACTTCTTCTGGGAGGCTGCAGACGCTGAGGGGGAGCCGGTCGCGTTCGAAAGAGATCCCGGCTCTCCCTCAGTAGCGTCGTTGGTGGCCACCGTGGGGTTTTAGCCGGTAAGAGTCCGGCATAACCTCGGAGTTCCCCCGAACTCCGAGGTATCCATGAGGATTTCCCCACGTAAAAAAAAAAAAAAAAAAAAAAAAAAAAAAAAAAAAAAAAAAAGGTTAGGTTAACTTACGTTATTGATGTATATGAAGGTCAAACGGAGACGTAGAGGCCAACTCGCCAGGAATGTTGTCCAATATTACCGCCGAGATGATAGGTTGGTTTAGGTTAGGTTATATTATGTTATTGATGTATATAAAGGTCCCACGGAGACGTAGAGGTCAACTCGCCAGGAATGTGGTCAATATTACCGCCGAGATGATAGGTTGGGTTAGGTTAGGTTAAATTACGTTATTGATGTTTATGAGGGTTACACGGAGACGTAGAGGCCAACGCGACAGGAATGTTGTCAAATATTACCGCCGAGATGTTAGATTGGGTTAGGTTAGGTTATATTACGTTATTGATGTATATAAAGGTCCCACGGAGACGCAGAGGCCAACAAGCCAGGAATGTTGTCAAATATTACCGCCGAGATGATAGGTTGGGTTAGGTTATCTTATGTTACGTTATTGACGTATGTAAAGTTCCCACGGAGACGCAGAGCCCAACAAGGCAGGAATGTCGTCAAATATTACCGCCGAGATGTTAGATTGGGTTAGGCTAGCTTATATTATGTTATGTATGTATATAAAGGTCCCACGGAGACGAAGAGGCCAACAAGCCAGGAATGTGGTCAAATATTACCGCCGAGATGTTAGATTGGGTTAGGCTAGCTTATATTATGTTATTGATGTACATAAAGGTCCCACGGAGACGTAGAGGCCAAATCGCCAGGAATGTTGTCAAATATTACCGCCGAGATGTTAGATTGGGTTAGCCTAGCTTATATTATGTTATTGATGTATATAAAGGTCCCACGGTGACGTAGAGGCCAACTCGCCAGGTATGTTGTCAAATATTACCGCCGAGATGATAGGTTGGGTTAGGTTACCTTAAATTACGTTATTGACGTATGTAAAGGTCCCACAGAGACGCAGAGCCCGACAAGCCAGGAATGTGGTCAAATCTTACCGCCGAGATGTTAGATTGGGTTAGGCTAGCTTATATTATGTTATGTATGTATATAAAGGTCCCACGGAGACGCAGAGGCCAACTCGCCAGGAATGTTGTCCAATATTACCGCCGAGATGATAGGTTGGTTTAGGTTAGGTTATATTATGTTATTGATGTATATAAAGGTCCCACGGAAACGTAGAGGCCAACTCGCCAGGAATGTGGTCAAATATTACCGCCGAGATGATAGGTTGGGTTAGGTTAGGTTAAATTACGTTATTGATGTATATGAGGGTTACACGGAGACGTAGAGGCCAACAAGCCAGGAATGTTGTCAAATATTACCGCCGAGATGATAGGTTGGGTTAGGTTATCTTATATTACGTTATTGACGTATGTAAATGTCCCACGGAGACGCAGAGCCCGACAAGCCAGGAATGCGGTCAAATATTACCGCCGAGATGTTAGATTGGGTTAGGCTAGCTTATATTATGTTATGTATGTATATAATGGTCCCACGGATACGTAGAGGCTACCTCGCCAGGAATGTGGTCAAATATTACCGCCGAGATGATAGGTTGGGTCAGGTTAGGTTAATTTACGTTATGGATGTATATGAAGGTCAAACGGAGACGTAGAGGCCAACTCGCCAGGAATGTTGTCCAATATTACCGCCGAGATGATAGGTTGGTTTAGGTTAGGTTATATTATGTTATTGATGTATATAAAGGTCCCACGGAAACGTAGAGGCCAACTCGCCAGGAATGTGGTCAAATATTACCGCCGAGATGATAGGTTGGGTTAGGTTAGGTTAAATTACGTTATTGATGTATATAAGGGTTACACGGAGACGTAGAGGCCAACAAGCCAGGAATGTTGTCAAATATTACCGCCGAGATGATAGATTGGGTTAGGTTAGGTTATATTACGTTATTGATGTATATAAAGGTCCCACTGTGACGTAGAGGCCAACTCGCCAGTAATCTTGTCAAATATTACCGCCGAGATGATAGGTTGGGTTAGGTTATCTTATATTACGTTATTGACGTATGTAAAGGTCCCACGGAGACGCAGAGCCCAACAAGCCAGGAATGCGGTCAAATATTACCGCCAAGATGTTAGATTGGGTTAGGCTAGCTTATATTATGTTATGTATGTATATAATGGTCCCACGGATACGTAGAGGCTATCTCGCCAGGAATGTGGTCAAATATTACCGCCGAGATGATAGGTTGGGTCAGGTTAGGTTAATTTACGTTATGGATGTATATGAAGGTCAAACGGAGACGTAGAGGCCAACTCGCCAGGAATGTTGTCCAATATTACCGCCGAGATGATAGGTTGGTTTAGGTTAGGTTATATTATGTTATTGATGTATATAAAGGTCCCACGGTGACGTAGAGTCTAACAAGCCAGGAATGCGGTCAAATATTACCGCCGAGATGTTAGATTGGGTTAGGCTAGCTTATATTATGTTATGTATGTACATAAAGGTCCCACGGAGTCGTAGAGGCCAAATCGCCAGGAATGTTGTCAAATATTACCGCCGAGATGTTAGATTGGGTTAGCCTAGCTTATATTATGTTATTGATGTACATAAAGGTCCCACGGAGACGTAGAGGCCAAATCGCCAGGAATGTTGTCAAATATTACCGCCGAGATGTTACGTTGGGTTAGGTTAGGTTATGTTACGTTATTGATGTATATAAAGGTCCCACGGTGACGTAGAGGCCAACTCGCCAGTAATGTTGTCAAATATTACCGCCGAGATGTTACGTTGGGTTAGGTTAGGTTAAATTACGTTATGGATGTATATGAAGGTCAAACGGAGACGTAGAGGCCAACTCGCCAGGAATGTTGTCCAATATTACCGCCGAGATGATAGGTTGGTTTAGGTTAGGTTATATTATGCTATTGATGTATATAAAGGTCCCACGGAGACGTAGAGGCCAACTCGCCAGGAATGTGGACAAATATTACCGCCGAGATGTTACGTTGGGTTAGGTTAGGTTATGTTAAGTTATTGATGTATATAAAGGTCCCACGGTGACGTAGAGGCCAACTCGCCAGGAATGTTGTCAAATATTACCGCCGAGATGTTAGGTTGGGTTAGGTTAGGTTATATTACGTTATTGATGTATATAAAGGTCCCACGGAGACGTAGAGTCTAACAAGACAGGAATGTGGTCAAATATTACCGCCGAGATGATAGGTTGGGTTAGGTTAGGTTATATTACGTTATTGATGTATACGAAGGTTCCACGGAGACGTAGAGGCCAACTCGCCAGGAATGTTGTCAAATATTACCGCCGAGATGTTAGATTGGGTTAGGTTAGGTTATATTACGTTATTGATGTATATAAATTTCCCACGGAGACGTAGAGGCCAACTCACCAGGAATGTGGTCAAATATTACTGCCGAGATGTTAGATTGGGTTAGGTTAGGTTATATTACGTTATTGACGTATAAAAATCTCCCACGGAGACGAAGAGGCCAACAAGCCAGGAATGTGGTCAAATATTACCGCCGTGATGTTAGATTGGGTTAGGCTAGCTTATATTATGTTATTGATGTACATAAAGGTCCCACGGAGACGTAGAGGCCAAATCGCCAGGAATGTTGTCAAATATTACCGCCGAGATGTTAGATTGGGTTAGCCTAGCTTATATTATGTTATTGATGTATATAAAGGTCCCACGGTGACGTAGAGGCCAACTCGCCAGGAATGTGGTCTAATATTACCGCCGAGATGATAAGTTGGGTTATGTTAGGTTAAATTACGTTATTGATGTATATAAAGGTCCCACGGTGACGTAGAGGCCAACTCGCCAGTAATGTTGTCAAATATTTCCGCCGAGATGATAGGTTGGGTTAGGTTATCTTAAATTACGTTATTGACGTATGTAAAGGTCCCACGGAGACGCAGAGGCCAACTCGCCAGGAATGTGGTCAAATATTACCGCCGGGATGTTAGGTTGGGTTAGGCTAGCTTATATTATGTTATGTATGTATATAATGGTCCCACGGAGACGTACAGTCTAACAAGACAGGAATGTGGTCAAATATTACCGCCGAGATGATAGGTTGGGTTAGGTTAAGTTAAATTACGTTATTGATGTTTATGAGGGTTACACGGAGACGTAGAGGCCAACTCGCCAGGAATGTTGTCAAATATTACCGCCGAGATGTTAGATTGGGTTAGGTTAGGTTATATTACGTTATTGATGTATATAAAGGTCCCACGGAGACGTAGAGGCCAACTCACCAGGAATGTGGTCAAATATTACTGCCGAAATGTTAGATTGGGTTAGGTTAGGTTATATTACGTTATTGACGTATAAAAATGTCCCACGGAGACGTAGAGGCCAACAAGCCAGGAATGTGGTCAAATATTACCGTCGAGATGTTAGATTGGGTTAGGTTATCTTATATTACGTTATTGACGTATGTAAAGGTCCCACGGAGACGCAGAGCCCAACAAGCCAGAAATGTGGTCAAATATTACCGCCGAGATGTTACGTTGGGTTAGGTTAGGTTAAATTACGTTATTGATGTATATGAAGGTCAAACGGAGACGTAGAGGCCAACTCGCCAGGAATGTGGTCAAATATTACTGCCGAAATGTTAGATTGGGTTAGGTTAGGTTATATTACGTTATTGACGTATAAAAATGTCCCACGGAGACGTAGAGGCCAACAAGCCAGGAATGTGGTCAAATATTACCGTCGAGATGTTAGATTGGGTTAGGTTATCTTATATTACGTTATTGACGTATGTAAAGGTCCCACGGAGACGCAGAGCCCAACAAGCCAGGAATGCGGTCAAATATTACCGCCGAGATGTTAGATTGGGTTAGGCTTGCTTATATTATGTTATGTATGTATATAATGGTCCCATGGATACGTAGAGGCCAACTCGCCAGGAATGTGGTCAAATATTACCGCCGAGATGATAGGTTGGGTTAGGTTATCTTATATTACGTTATTGACGTATGTAAAGGTCCCACGGAGACGCAGAGCCCAACAAGCCAGAAATGTGGTCAAATATTACCGCCGAGATGTTAGATTGGGTTAGGCTAGCTTATATTATTTTACGTATGTATATAATGGTCCCACGGAGACGTAGAGGCCAACTCGCCAGGAATGTGGTCAAATATTACCGCCGAGATGATAGGTTGGGTTAGGTTAGGTTAAATTACGTTATTGATGTATATGAGGGTTACACGGAGACGTAGAGGCCAACTCGCCAGGAATCTTGTCAAATATTACCGCCGAGATGTTAGATTGGGTTAGGTTAGGTTATATTACGTTATTGACGTATGTAAAGGTCTCACGGAGACGCAGAGGCCAACAAGCCAGGAATGTTGTCAAATATTACCGCCGAGATGATAGGTTGGGTTAGGTTATCTTATATTACATTATTGACGAATGTAAAGGTCCCACGGAGGCGCAGAGCCCAACAAGCCAGGAATGTGGTCAAATATTACCGCCGAGATGATAGGTTGGGTTAGGTTAGGTTAAATTACGTTATGGATGTATATGAAGGTCAAACGGAGACGTAGAGGCCAACACGCCAGGAATGTTGTCCAATATTACCGCCGAGATGAGAGGTTGGTTTAGGATAGGTTATATTATGTTATTGATGTATATAAAGGTCCCACGGAGACGTAGAGGCCAACTCGCCAGGAATGTGGACAAATATTACCGCCGAGATGTTAGGTTGGGTTAGGTTAGGTTATATTACGTTATTGATGTATATAAAGGTCCCACGGAGACGTAGAGTCTAACAAGACAGGAATGTGGTCAAATATTACCGCCGAGATGATAGGTTGGGTTAGGTTAGGTTAAATTACGTTATTGATGTTTATGAGGGTTACACGGAGACGTAGAGGCCAACTCGCCAGGAATGTTGTCAAATATTACCGACGAGATGTTAGATTGGGTTAGGTTAGGTTATATTACGTTATTGATGTATATAAAGGTCCCACGGTGACGTAGAGGCCAACTCGCCAGGAATGTCGTCAAATATTACCGCCGAGATGTTAGATTGGGTTAGGCTAGCTTATATTATGTTATGTATGTATATAAAGGTCCCACGGAGACGTAGAGGCCAACTCGCCAGGAATGTGGTCAAATATTACCGCCGATATGATAGGTTGGGTTAGGTTAGGTTAACTTGGGTTCTAAAGTTGTTGCGGACTGCAGTTGCAGTTTGCAACAACACGTGCCATCCCCTCCTCCTCGTGGTGGAACCTGGTAACACTGGGCTTGTCCCAGTGGCTAACGGGGCTCTGGCTGATACCGTAGACCGGTGGTCATGTTTCGCCGGAGCGGGGGGCTTGCCTTAACCGGCCGGCCCGCGAGGGGATAAACCTCTATAAAAAGTCTCTGTCTCAAGTTTCGGTCCGCGGCGAGGGGACGCGCTCAGTCCTTCGCGGCTGGGTGTGGCCGGTGGGTGCATCGGTGCTGAGCGGACCAACCCCGGGGTACCTGGCGCCCCCCGGGTGTATAAATGCCTTCCCCCGGTACGCGGCTCTGCCGGGGGTGACAGGGTTATTCCGACACTACTCGTGGCATTCTTATGGATTCTTTTAATAAAACCGGGTTGGGGGGGAGTAGGTGTGGGAGGGGCGATGGAGCTGGCACTTCGATGCCGGCGCCAGTGCGTCCAGTGGTCGTATCTGTGGAGAGGCTTGCCTCTTCGCAGATCGCCGATGAGAGGGCCGGAGCGCCGAGATCGGAGTCGCTCCGTTCTGGGAGAGAAGGGAGGGAAGGGAGGTACAACACACGTGGGTGGTCCCTTTCTCGTCCCCACAGCAGGGAGGAAGACGTGCCTTCCAGGGTGGCCTCTCCTGCCCCCTCGGAGCACGACTACGACACTGATGTGTCTTGGTCGTCTCTGAGGGCTGCTGGGTCCGGACCGTCTAGGAAGAGGGGACGCCCCCCGACAACGGGCGAGTATGTGGGCCTTCAAGCGGCCAAGGAGAAACTCCTCCAGACGGAGGTGAAGCTGTTAAGACTCCAGGAGGAACAGAAAATTCTGGGTTGCGGGCCCGATGATCCGGCCCCGCCGCCAAGCAAGTCGGCCAAATATCTTCCCTCCGTAGATGAGTATGCCCGGGAATTCATGGGCGTCTCCTCTGTGGAGTTGAGACGAGAAGCCCTCGCGGCAATGAACCGCGTCGAATGGGTGGCGGCCAGGTCAACAAACCTGAAAGGAGAGTTCGCGCGAAGATTACGCGAAAGTGCGCGCACTTTGTGCGCACTTGTGCAAAGCGCGTTGGAGTCTTCGAAGTCCCCCGCGCGAAAAGGACTTGAAGTCAGGGCGGACTTATCCGCCCTGAGAGGAGAATTGGAGGCCATGAAGGCCGAAAATGCGGTACTACGGGGCCGCATTAAGGATCTGGAGAGGCGAACTCCGCCTCCGGCGCATGGGGCGGAGGTTGATAAAGTCGGCGGTGCGGTCGACATGGTCTCGCTCGCAGACACAGTCGCCCGCTTCGTCGACGAAAAGCTGTCGGCTTATACGGCAAGGTTGAAGGGGTCTGCTTCTTCTACTTCGGCCCGAACCGTAGCCGTCACCACACCCACTCCTGCGAGCGGTGGTGATGCGGCTGCTGGGGGGGTGACGGGGAAGAAAAAGAAGAAGAAGAAGAAGAAGGCGGAGGCGTCTACGCCTCCCGCTGCTAGGACTTCTTCTTCGAAGAAGGAGGTGGTTCGCGGCCGCTCGGTTTCCGGGCGGAGGGTAACGGTGGAGGCACCAAAGGTGCAGACAGCGTGCCAATCATCTGGTGGGTCGGCTCAGGGCGAGGTGTCGTGGGCTAAGGTGGTCGGGCGGAAGGCGCAGAGGGCTGCGAAAAAGCAGATGCAGGAGACCTCTGGGACCGCCAAGGCGCCCGTCAAGCTCGGGAGGCCCCCTCGAGCCGCGGCTGTGGCCCTTACGCTGCCCTCGGGCAGCAAAGGATCTTATCAGGAGATCCTGGTCGCGGCTCGGCAGAGGGTCTCCCTGAGCGAGTTAGGGATCGAGGAGGTGCGCCCAAGGCGCGGAAGGACTGGGGGTTTCCTATTGGAAATCCCCGGTCCTGAGAGGGCGGCAAAGGCCGCCCTCTTAGCAGATAAGCTAAGAGCGGCCTTGGCGGACACAGAGGTCCGGGTCTCATGCCCTTCTAAGAAGGCGGAGTTGAGGGTGAGTGGGCTGGACGACTCCGTCACCTCATCTGAGGTGGCGGAGTCGGTGGCTGCGGCGGCAGGGTGCCTGGCCGCGGAGGTGAGGACCGGTGAGATAAGGTCCTCACCTCTGGGACTAGGAACCCTCTGGATCCAATGCCCCTTGGTTGCCGCTCGTAAAGCTGCAACCCTGGGGTGGATCAGGGTTGGTTGGTGCAGGGCCAAGGTGGAGGCCCTGAAACCTCGTCCCCAGCAGTGTTATCGCTGTCTGGCTAAGGGGCACGTGCGGCAGCATTGCTCTGCCGAAGTTGACCGGGGCGACCTTTGCTATAACTGCGGTTCCCCCGGTCACCGAGCGAATGTGTGTCGGGCGGCCGCCCCCCACTGTCCGCTGTGTGCGGACTTGGGGCGACCGGCCGACCATAGACTCGGGGGGGTTAAATGTAACCCCCCGACGAGGAAGGGGCGATTGGGGACGAGGGCGCCGCAGCCTCCGAAGGAGGGTGTGGATGGTGGGCCGCCGCGAGGGGGCACTAAGGCGGTGAAGGAGGCCGGGTGCATGGTTACCCCGGCGGAGGACTCTGGCCGGGGGGAGGCCATGGATATGGCATAAACTTCCCTCCGACCAGAGTCCTCCAGGCGAACGTCAACCACGCCCGCCGAGCCCACGATCTCTTGGTCGAGGGTCTTATGGCGGGCGGGGTTGACGTTGCGGTGGTCGCTGAACCCTTCGTTATCCCGGACCGACCGTCCTGGGTCGGGGATCGCGATGGGTCGGTGGCCATAGCTCAGTCTGCGGCCTCGCGGGTTCCGCCCTTCGCCTTTTTGGGCGATGGGCGGGGCTTCGTGGCTGTGGACTGGGCGGGCTTCGTGCTGGTGGGGACCTATGCTCCACCGCGCTGGCCCCTAGAATCGTTCGAGGAGTATCTGGACGGGCTTGGGAACTTTTTGTCCCAGTTCTCGGCCCGCCAGGTACTCGTCTTGGGGGACTTCAACGCCCATGCTTCAGCATGGGGGTCCCCCAGGACGGACGCGAGGGGCGAGACGGTTTTGGAGTGGGCTGCTGGTCTCGAACTTCGGTTGCTCAACCGAGGATCGACCAGTACGTGCGTGCGATGGCAGGGTACAAGCATCGTGGATCTTTCATGGGCTTCCCCTGCCGCCGTACCGCGGGTCACGGGGTGGACGGTGGACGAGTCCACGGAGACTCTATCCGATCACTGGTACGTTCGGATAGAAGTTTCCGGGACCGCCCCGGGCCGCCAAGCTGGTCCACGCCAGCAGCGAAGGAGGTGGGCTCTCAGAGCCCTTGACGAGGACGCCCTGATGGCTGCCGTCCATGCCGTGGCTTGGTCGGAGCCGTCGGCCGAGCCCGTCGCCGACGTGGAGGCGGAGGCCGACTGGTTCGATGGCGCCCTGACTGCAATCTGCAGGACGGCGATGCCGAGGGCCGGTCGACTTCCGCCCCGGAGGCCGGTGTATTGGTGGTCGGACGACATCGCGCGGCTCCGAGCGAGTTGCGCGATGGCGCGACGCCGGTACACCAGGTCTCGGAGGAGGAGACGTCGGGACGAGGCACGGACGGCCGTGTTGTACGCCGAATATCGTCAGCTGACGGTTCAGCTGCAACAGGCCATCGGGAGGGCCAAGACCAGCGCTTGGGACGGACTTCTTCGTTCGTTGGATCAGGATCCGTGGGGGCGTCCATATAGGCTTGTCCTAAACAAGCTTAGGGCTTATGGCCCCCCGGTGACTGAGACGATGGAACCCCGGCTTCTCGGAGAGGTGGTCGATGCGTTGTTCCCATCTGGGAGCGCATCGGCCGCCTTCCCGACTCAGGTGGACGGGTGGTCCGCGGGGCTGGAGGTTACGGAGGAGGAGTTGGCCGGGGCGGTGAGACGTCTCGGGGCTCGGAATACGGCTCCGGGTCCCGACGGCGTCCCCGGCCGCGTGCTGGTCTTGGCCCTGCGCGTTCTGGGTCCCCGACTTCGGAGGCTTTTTACAGCCATCCTGAAGTCGGGGACGTTCCCATCTCGGTGGCGGCTCGGACGCCTGGTTCTCCTGCGGAAGGAGGGCCGGGACGCTGAATCTCCCTCGGGCTATCGGCCCATCGTGCTCCTGGATGAGATCGGAAAGCTCTACGAGAGAATCGTGGCTTCCCGACTCACCAGGCACCTGGAGCGGATAGGACCCGACCTGGCCGAGTGCCAGTTCGGCTTCCGCCGGGGGCGGTCCACGATCGACGCGATCGATCGGGTCCGTACCTTGGCGGGCTCGGTTACTGCCCGGGGAGGGATGGCATTGGCGGTGTCCTTGGACATCGTCAATGCCTTCAACTCCCTCTCCTGGGAGGCCATCCGCAGGGGACTCGAACGACATGGAGTCCCTCAATACCTGCGGGTGGCGGTCGGCTCCTACCTTTGCGGCAGGTGCGTCGAGTACGTGGGCCGGGGTGGAAACACCTGCACGAGGGAGATTAGTCGTGGCGTACCCCAGGGGTCAGTTTTGGGACCCCTCCTGTGGGACGTGGGGTACGACGCGGCGCTGCGGGTCCTCCTTCCCACCGGTGTCAGCGTAGTCTGCTACGCTGACGATACCGTGTTGGTAGCCGGTGGGCGTACCAGCGGGAGGATCGTCCGGCGCGCCGAGGTGGGAGTGGCCACCGTGGCTTCCCTGATTCGGGGTATGGGTTTGGAGCTGGCTCCTCACAAGACGGAGGCGATGTGGTTCTTGGACCGTCATCTCCTCCGTCGAAATGGGAGGTCACTCGCCGATACCTGGATCCGAGTAGGGGACACCCGCATCCAGGTGAAGCCCGCGATAAAATATCTCGGACTTCACCTGGACGGCTCCTGGGCTTTTGGGCGCCACTTCGCGCTCCTGGCACCCAGGTTGGAAAAAGCGGCGGCCAGCTTGGGTCGCTTGCTGCCTAACCTGGGGGGTCCGGACGCGAGGGTACGCCGCCTTTATGCGGGCATCGTGCGGTCGATGGCACTATATGGGGCCCCGATCTGGGCGGACGCCCTGATGGCCAACCGGCGCAGCCGGGCACTGCTTCGCAGTGTTTGGCGGCGCCTTGCCATCAGGGTGATCAGGGGATATCGCACGGTGTCTCATGAGGCGGCGGGAACTCTGGCAGGGTTACCACCCCTGGAGCTCCTGGCGGAGCGCGAAGCGTTTGTCTACGGACACCTTCGTCTCTGCCATGATGTCTCACCCCAGTCGGAGGAGGCGGTCAGAGCCTGGGCCTGGCGGTCTTTGGTGGCCAAGTGGGAGGAGCGACTTCGCGCCACCCATGGGAGTCACCGGACCGTCGGGGCGGTATTGCCCATCCTCGATAGATGGGTGAGCCGAAGCCGAGGGCTATCCTACAGGACCACGCAGGTCCTCACCGGGCACGGATGCTTCGGTGAGTACCTGCGCCGGATAGGACGGGAAGCCACGGCGGCGTGTCACCACTGTGGTGACCAGAGGGACACGGCGCAGCACACACTGGAGTTTTGTCCAGCGTGGGATGTGCGGCGTCGTGTCCTCCGGAGCGAGGTGGGCCAGGATCTGGCATTGCCATCCGTACTTAGACGGATGGTGGAGGATGCCAGATCCTGGCGGGCTATGGCGGCCTTCTGCGAGGCCGTCATGCGGGCGAAGGAGGGGGCGGAGAGGGATCGCGAAGTTAGCGATCCCTCCCGTCAACGGCGGCGACGCAGGCGACGCCGCCCTCCACCGGCGCCGGGGGATGTCCACCGTGTGGACATCGCCGGACGCCCATAGGGGACTCAGTCTCCGGGGGGTGACAGCCCCTCGCGCGGGCCGGGGCGTAGCCGCGTACGCCACGGCCGTGACCCGCGCGGGGGGCCGTCCGGAGGGGTGACTCGGTCGTGATGGACGGGGGCCCATCGCGACCATTGCACGCCACCCCTTCGAGACGTGCAGCGACTTCGGACGTGGCCCCGCAGTCGCTGCAGGGGTATCCTTTGGGAGAGGGAGGGGTCGCATCTTAGATGCGACCTCTCCCTTTCGGGATGGGAGCCTCCCAGACTTCTTCTGGGAGGCTGCAGACGCTGAGGGGGAGCCGGTCGCGTTCGAAAGAGATCCCGGCTCTCCCTCAGTAGCGTCGTTGGTGGCCACCGTGGGGTTTTAGCCGGTAAGAGTCCGGCATAACCTCGGAGTTCCCCCGAACTCCGAGGTATCCATGAGGATTTCCCCACGTAAAAAAAAAAAAAAAAAAAAAAAAAAAAAAAAAAAAAAAAAAAGGTTAGGTTAACTTACGTTATTGATGTATATGAAGGTCAAACGGAGACGTAGAGGCCAACTCGCCAGGAATGTTGTCCAATATTACCGCCGAGATGATAGGTTGGTTTAGGTTAGGTTATATTATGTTATTGATGTATATAAAGGTCCCACGGAGACGTAGAGGTCAACTCGCCAGGAATGTGGTCAATATTACCGCCGAGATGATAGGTTGGGTTAGGTTAGGTTAAATTACGTTATTGATGTTTATGAGGGTTACACGGAGACGTAGAGGCCAACGCGACAGGAATGTTGTCAAATATTACCGCCGAGATGTTAGATTGGGTTAGGTTAGGTTATATTACGTTATTGATGTATATAAAGGTCCCACGGAGACGCAGAGGCCAACAAGCCAGGAATGTTGTCAAATATTACCGCCGAGATGATAGGTTGGGTTAGGTTATCTTATGTTACGTTATTGACGTATGTAAAGTTCCCACGGAGACGCAGAGCCCAACAAGGCAGGAATGTCGTCAAATATTACCGCCGAGATGTTAGATTGGGTTAGGCTAGCTTATATTATGTTATGTATGTATATAAAGGTCCCACGGAGACGAAGAGGCCAACAAGCCAGGAATGTGGTCAAATATTACCGCCGAGATGTTAGATTGGGTTAGGCTAGCTTATATTATGTTATTGATGTACATAAAGGTCCCACGGAGACGTAGAGGCCAAATCGCCAGGAATGTTGTCAAATATTACCGCCGAGATGTTAGATTGGGTTAGCCTAGCTTATATTATGTTATTGATGTATATAAAGGTCCCACGGTGACGTAGAGGCCAACTCGCCAGGTATGTTGTCAAATATTACCGCCGAGATGATAGGTTGGGTTAGGTTACCTTAAATTACGTTATTGACGTATGTAAAGGTCCCACAGAGACGCAGAGCCCGACAAGCCAGGAATGTGGTCAAATCTTACCGCCGAGATGTTAGATTGGGTTAGGCTAGCTTATATTATGTTATGTATGTATATAAAGGTCCCACGGAGACGCAGAGGCCAACTCGCCAGGAATGTTGTCCAATATTACCGCCGAGATGATAGGTTGGTTTAGGTTAGGTTATATTATGTTATTGATGTATATAAAGGTCCCACGGAAACGTAGAGGCCAACTCGCCAGGAATGTGGTCAAATATTACCGCCGAGATGATAGGTTGGGTTAGGTTAGGTTAAATTACGTTATTGATGTATATGAGGGTTACACGGAGACGTAGAGGCCAACAAGCCAGGAATGTTGTCAAATATTACCGCCGAGATGATAGGTTGGGTTAGGTTATCTTATATTACGTTATTGACGTATGTAAATGTCCCACGGAGACGCAGAGCCCGACAAGCCAGGAATGCGGTCAAATATTACCGCCGAGATGTTAGATTGGGTTAGGCTAGCTTATATTATGTTATGTATGTATATAATGGTCCCACGGATACGTAGAGGCTACCTCGCCAGGAATGTGGTCAAATATTACCGCCGAGATGATAGGTTGGGTCAGGTTAGGTTAATTTACGTTATGGATGTATATGAAGGTCAAACGGAGACGTAGAGGCCAACTCGCCAGGAATGTTGTCCAATATTACCGCCGAGATGATAGGTTGGTTTAGGTTAGGTTATATTATGTTATTGATGTATATAAAGGTCCCACGGAAACGTAGAGGCCAACTCGCCAGGAATGTGGTCAAATATTACCGCCGAGATGATAGGTTGGGTTAGGTTAGGTTAAATTACGTTATTGATGTATATAAGGGTTACACGGAGACGTAGAGGCCAACAAGCCAGGAATGTTGTCAAATATTACCGCCGAGATGATAGATTGGGTTAGGTTAGGTTATATTACGTTATTGATGTATATAAAGGTCCCACTGTGACGTAGAGGCCAACTCGCCAGTAATCTTGTCAAATATTACCGCCGAGATGATAGGTTGGGTTAGGTTATCTTATATTACGTTATTGACGTATGTAAAGGTCCCACGGAGACGCAGAGCCCAACAAGCCAGGAATGCGGTCAAATATTACCGCCAAGATGTTAGATTGGGTTAGGCTAGCTTATATTATGTTATGTATGTATATAATGGTCCCACGGATACGTAGAGGCTATCTCGCCAGGAATGTGGTCAAATATTACCGCCGAGATGATAGGTTGGGTCAGGTTAGGTTAATTTACGTTATGGATGTATATGAAGGTCAAACGGAGACGTAGAGGCCAACTCGCCAGGAATGTTGTCCAATATTACCGCCGAGATGATAGGTTGGTTTAGGTTAGGTTATATTATGTTATTGATGTATATAAAGGTCCCACGGTGACGTAGAGTCTAACAAGCCAGGAATGCGGTCAAATATTACCGCCGAGATGTTAGATTGGGTTAGGCTAGCTTATATTATGTTATGTATGTACATAAAGGTCCCACGGAGTCGTAGAGGCCAAATCGCCAGGAATGTTGTCAAATATTACCGCCGAGATGTTAGATTGGGTTAGCCTAGCTTATATTATGTTATTGATGTACATAAAGGTCCCACGGAGACGTAGAGGCCAAATCGCCAGGAATGTTGTCAAATATTACCGCCGAGATGTTACGTTGGGTTAGGTTAGGTTATGTTACGTTATTGATGTATATAAAGGTCCCACGGTGACGTAGAGGCCAACTCGCCAGTAATGTTGTCAAATATTACCGCCGAGATGTTACGTTGGGTTAGGTTAGGTTAAATTACGTTATGGATGTATATGAAGGTCAAACGGAGACGTAGAGGCCAACTCGCCAGGAATGTTGTCCAATATTACCGCCGAGATGATAGGTTGGTTTAGGTTAGGTTATATTATGCTATTGATGTATATAAAGGTCCCACGGAGACGTAGAGGCCAACTCGCCAGGAATGTGGACAAATATTACCGCCGAGATGTTACGTTGGGTTAGGTTAGGTTATGTTAAGTTATTGATGTATATAAAGGTCCCACGGTGACGTAGAGGCCAACTCGCCAGGAATGTTGTCAAATATTACCGCCGAGATGTTAGGTTGGGTTAGGTTAGGTTATATTACGTTATTGATGTATATAAAGGTCCCACGGAGACGTAGAGTCTAACAAGACAGGAATGTGGTCAAATATTACCGCCGAGATGATAGGTTGGGTTAGGTTAGGTTATATTACGTTATTGATGTATACGAAGGTTCCACGGAGACGTAGAGGCCAACTCGCCAGGAATGTTGTCAAATATTACCGCCGAGATGTTAGATTGGGTTAGGTTAGGTTATATTACGTTATTGATGTATATAAATTTCCCACGGAGACGTAGAGGCCAACTCACCAGGAATGTGGTCAAATATTACTGCCGAGATGTTAGATTGGGTTAGGTTAGGTTATATTACGTTATTGACGTATAAAAATCTCCCACGGAGACGAAGAGGCCAACAAGCCAGGAATGTGGTCAAATATTACCGCCGTGATGTTAGATTGGGTTAGGCTAGCTTATATTATGTTATTGATGTACATAAAGGTCCCACGGAGACGTAGAGGCCAAATCGCCAGGAATGTTGTCAAATATTACCGCCGAGATGTTAGATTGGGTTAGCCTAGCTTATATTATGTTATTGATGTATATAAAGGTCCCACGGTGACGTAGAGGCCAACTCGCCAGGAATGTGGTCTAATATTACCGCCGAGATGATAAGTTGGGTTATGTTAGGTTAAATTACGTTATTGATGTATATAAAGGTCCCACGGTGACGTAGAGGCCAACTCGCCAGTAATGTTGTCAAATATTTCCGCCGAGATGATAGGTTGGGTTAGGTTATCTTAAATTACGTTATTGACGTATGTAAAGGTCCCACGGAGACGCAGAGGCCAACTCGCCAGGAATGTGGTCAAATATTACCGCCGGGATGTTAGGTTGGGTTAGGCTAGCTTATATTATGTTATGTATGTATATAATGGTCCCACGGAGACGTACAGTCTAACAAGACAGGAATGTGGTCAAATATTACCGCCGAGATGATAGGTTGGGTTAGGTTAAGTTAAATTACGTTATTGATGTTTATGAGGGTTACACGGAGACGTAGAGGCCAACTCGCCAGGAATGTTGTCAAATATTACCGCCGAGATGTTAGATTGGGTTAGGTTAGGTTATATTACGTTATTGATGTATATAAAGGTCCCACGGAGACGTAGAGGCCAACTCACCAGGAATGTGGTCAAATATTACTGCCGAAATGTTAGATTGGGTTAGGTTAGGTTATATTACGTTATTGACGTATAAAAATGTCCCACGGAGACGTAGAGGCCAACAAGCCAGGAATGTGGTCAAATATTACCGTCGAGATGTTAGATTGGGTTAGGTTATCTTATATTACGTTATTGACGTATGTAAAGGTCCCACGGAGACGCAGAGCCCAACAAGCCAGAAATGTGGTCAAATATTACCGCCGAGATGTTACGTTGGGTTAGGTTAGGTTAAATTACGTTATTGATGTATATGAAGGTCAAACGGAGACGTAGAGGCCAACTCGCCAGGAATGTGGTCAAATATTACTGCCGAAATGTTAGATTGGGTTAGGTTAGGTTATATTACGTTATTGACGTATAAAAATGTCCCACGGAGACGTAGAGGCCAACAAGCCAGGAATGTGGTCAAATATTACCGTCGAGATGTTAGATTGGGTTAGGTTATCTTATATTACGTTATTGACGTATGTAAAGGTCCCACGGAGACGCAGAGCCCAACAAGCCAGGAATGCGGTCAAATATTACCGCCGAGATGTTAGATTGGGTTAGGCTTGCTTATATTATGTTATGTATGTATATAATGGTCCCATGGATACGTAGAGGCCAACTCGCCAGGAATGTGGTCAAATATTACCGCCGAGATGATAGGTTGGGTTAGGTTATCTTATATTACGTTATTGACGTATGTAAAGGTCCCACGGAGACGCAGAGCCCAACAAGCCAGAAATGTGGTCAAATATTACCGCCGAGATGTTAGATTGGGTTAGGCTAGCTTATATTATTTTACGTATGTATATAATGGTCCCACGGAGACGTAGAGGCCAACTCGCCAGGAATGTGGTCAAATATTACCGCCGAGATGATAGGTTGGGTTAGGTTAGGTTAAATTACGTTATTGATGTATATGAGGGTTACACGGAGACGTAGAGGCCAACTCGCCAGGAATCTTGTCAAATATTACCGCCGAGATGTTAGATTGGGTTAGTTTAGGTTATATTACGTTATTGACGTATGTAAAGGTCTCACGGAGACGCAGAGGCCAACAAGCCAGGAATGTTGTCAAATATTACCGCCGAGATGATAGGTTGGGTTAGGTTATCTTATATTACATTATTGACGAATGTAAAGGTCCCACGGAGGCGCAGAGCCCAACAAGCCAGGAATGTGGTCAAATATTACCGCCGAGATGATAGGTTGGGTTAGGTTAGGTTAAATTACGTTATGGATGTATATGAAGGTCAAACGGAGACGTAGAGGCCAACACGCCAGGAATGTTGTCCAATATTACCGCCGAGATGAGAGGTTGGTTTAGGATAGGTTATATTATGTTATTGATGTATATAAAGGTCCCACGGAGACGTAGAGGCCAACTCGCCAGGAATGTGGACAAATATTACCGCCGAGATGTTAGGTTGGGTTAGGTTAGGTTATATTACGTTATTGATGTATATAAAGGTCCCACGGAGACGTAGAGTCTAACAAGACAGGAATGTGGTCAAATATTACCGCCGAGATGATAGGTTGGGTTAGGTTAGGTTAAATTACGTTATTGATGTTTATGAGGGTTACACGGAGACGTAGAGGCCAACTCGCCAGGAATGTTGTCAAATATTACCGACGAGATGTTAGATTGGGTTAGGTTAGGTTATATTACGTTATTGATGTATATAAAGGTCCCACGGTGACGTAGAGGCCAACTCGCCAGTAATGTTGTCAAATATTACCGCCGAGATGATAGGTTGGGTTAGGTTATCTTAAATTACGTTATTGCCGTATGTAAAGGTCCCACGGAGACGCAGAGCCCAACAAGCCAGGAATGTGGTCAAATATTACCGCCGAGATGTTAGATTGGGTTAGGCTAGCGTATATTATGTTATGTATGTATATAATAGTCCCACGGAGACGTAGAGGCCAACTCGCCAGGAATGTGGTCAAATATTACCGCCGAGATGATAGGTTGGGTTAGGTTAGGTTAAATTACGTTATGGATGTATATGAAGGTCAAACGGAGACGTAGAGGCCAACTCGCCAGGAATGTTGTCCAATATTACCGCCGAGATGATAGGTTGGTTTAGGTTAGGTTATATTACGTTATTGATGTTTATGAGGGTTACACGGAGACGCAGAGGCCAACTCGCCAGGAATGTTGTCAAATATTACCGCCGAGATGTTAGATTGGGTTAGGTTAGGTTATATTACGTTATTGATGTATATAAAGGTCCCACGGTGACGTAGAGGCCAACTCGCCAGTAATGTTGTCAAATATTACCGCCGAGATGATAGGTTGGGTTAGGTTATCTTAAATTACGTTATTGACGTATGTAAAGGTCCCACGGAGACGCAGAGCCCAACAAGCCAGGAATGTGGTCAAATATTACCGCCGAGATGTTAGATTGGGTTAGGCTAGCTTATATTATGTTATGTATGTATTTAATGGTCCCACGGAGACGTAGAGGCCAACTCGCCAGGAATGTGGTCAAATATTACCGCCGAGATGATAGGTTGGGTTAGGTTAGGTTAAATTACGTTATTGATGTATATGAAGGTCAAACGGAAACGTAAAGGCCAACTCGCCAGGAATGTTGTCCAATATTACCGCCGAGATGATATGTTGGTTTAGGTTAGGTTATATTATGTTATTGATGTATATAAAGGTCCCACGGAGACGTAGAGGCCAACTCGCCAGGAATGTGGTGAAATATTACCGCCGAGATGATAGGTTGGGTTAGGTTAGGTTAAATTACGTTATTGATGTATATGAGGGTTACACGGAGACGTAGAGGCCAACTCGCCAGGAATGTTGTCAAATATAACCGACGAGATGTTAGATTGGGTTAGGTTAGGTTATATTACGTTATTGATGTATATAAAGGTCCCACGGTGACGTAGAGGCCAACTCGCCAGTAATGTTGTCAAATATTACCGCCGAGATGTTAGGTTGGGTTAGGTTAGGTTATATTACGTTATTGATGTATATAAAGGTCCCACGGAGACGTACAGTCTAACAAGACAGGAATGTGGTCAAATATTACCGCCGAGATGATAGGTTGGGTTAGGTTAGGTTAAATTACGTTATTGATGTTTATGAGGGTTACACGGAGACGTAGAGGCCAACTCGCCAGGAATGTTGTCAAATATTACCGCCGAGATGTTAGATTGGGTTAGGTTAGGTTATATTACGTTATTGATGTATAT
The DNA here is from genome assembly GCA_963969225.1 of Xylocopa violacea. Lineage (NCBI taxonomy): Eukaryota > Metazoa > Arthropoda > Insecta > Hymenoptera > Apidae > Xylocopa > Xylocopa violacea. Next base: position 7,686,256 of record CAXAJV010000051.1, read on the forward strand.
AAAGGTCCCACGGAGACGTAGAGGCCAATTCACCAGGAATGTGGTCAAATATTACTGCCGAAATGTTAGATTGGGTTAGGTTAGGTTATATTACGTTATTGACGTATAAAAATGTCCCACGGAGACGAAGAGGCCAACAAGCCAGGAATGTGGTCAAATATTACCGTCGAGATGTTAGATTGGGTTAGGTTATCTTATATTACGTTATAGACGTATGTAAAGGTCCCACGGGGACGCAGAGCCCAACAAGCCAGGAATGCGGTCAAATATTACCGCCGAGATGTTAGATTGGGTTAGGCTAGCTTTTATTATGTTATGTATGTATATAATGGTCCCACGGATACGTAGAGGCCAACTCGCCAGGAATGTGGTCAAATATTACCGCCGAGATGATAGGTTGGGTTAGGTTAGGTTAAATTACGTTATGGATGTATATGAAGGTCAAACGGAGACGTAGAGGCCAACACGCCAGGAATGTTGTCCAATATTACCGCCGAGATGAGAGGTTGGTTTAGGATAGGTTATATTATGTTATTGATGTATATAAAGGTCCCACGGAGACGTAGAGGCCAACTCGCCAGGAATGTGGACAAATATTACCGCCGAGATGTTAGGTTGGGTTAGGTTAGGTTATATTACGTTATTGATGTATATAAAGGTCCCACGGAGACGTAGAGTCTAACAAGACAGGAATGTGGTCAAATATTACCGCCGAGATGATAGGTTGGGTTAGGTTAGGTTAAATTATGTTATTGATGTTTATGAGGGTTACACGGAGACGTAGAGGCCAACTCGCCAGGAATGTTGTCAAATATTACCGACGAGATGTTAGATTGGGTTAGGTTAGGTTATATTACGTTATTGATGTATATAAAGGTCCCACGGTGACGTAGAGGCCAACTCGCCAGTAATGTTGTCAAATATTACCGCCGAGATGATAGGTTGGGTTAGGTTATCTTAAATTACGTTATTGCCGTATGTAAAGGTCCAACGGAGACGCAGAGCCCAACAAGCCAGGAATGTGGTTTAATATTACCGCCGAGATGTTAGATTGGGTTAGGCTAGCGTATATTATGTTATGTATGTATATAATAGTCCCACGGAGACGTAGAGGCCAACTCGCCAGGAATGTGGTGAAATATTACCGCCGAGATGATAGGTTGGGTTAGGTTAGGTTAAATTACGCTATTGATGTATATGAGGGTTACACGGAGACGTAGAGGCCAACTCGCCAGGAATGTTGTCAAATATAACCGACGAGATGTTAGATTGGGTTAGGTTAGGTTATATCACGTTATTGATGTATATAAAGGTCCCACGGTGACGTAGAGGCCAACTCGCCAGTAATGTTGTCAAATATTACCGCCGAGATGATAGGTTGGGTTAGGTTATCTTATATTACGTTATAGACGTATGTAAAGGTCCCACGGAGACGCAGAGCCCAACAAGCCAGGAATGCGGTCAAATATTACCGCCGAGATGTTAGATTGGGTTAGGCTAGCTTTTATTATGTTATGTATGTATATAATGGTCCCACGGATACGTAGAGGCCAACTCGCCAGGAATGTGGTCAAATATTACCGCCGAGATGATAGGTTGGGTTAGGTTAGGTTAAATTACGTTATGGATGTATATGAAGGTCAAACGGAGACGTAGAGGCCAATACGCCAGGAATGTTGTCCAATATTACCGCCGAGATGAGAGGTTGGTTTAGGATAGGTTATATTATGTTATTGATGTATATAAAGGTCCCACGGAGACGTAGAGGCCAACTCGCCAGGAATGTGGACAAATATTACCGCCGAGATGTTAGGTTGGGTTAGGTTAGGTTATATTACGTTATTGATGTATATAAAGGTCCCACGGAGACGTAGAGTCTAACAAGACAGGAATGTGGTCAAATATTACCGCCGAGATGATAGGTTGGGTTAGGTTAGGTTAAATTATGTTATTGATGTTTATGAGGGTTACACGGAGACGTAGAGGCCAACTCGCCAGGAATGTTGTCAAATATTACCGACGAGATGTTAGATTGGGTTAGGTTAGGTTATATTACGTTATTGATGTATATAAAGGTCCCACGGTGACGTAGAGGCCAACTCGCCAGTAATGTTGTCAAATATTACCGCCGAGATGATAGGTTGGGTTAGGTTATCTTAAATTACGTTATTGCCGTATGTAAAGGTCCCACGGAGACGCAGAGCCCAACAAGCCAGGAATGTGGTTTAATATTACCGCCGAGATGTTAGATTGGGTTAGGCTAGCGTATATTATGTTATGTATGTATATAATAGTCCCACGGAGACGTAGAGGCCAACTCGCCAGGAATGTGGTGAAATATTACCGCCGAGATGATAGGTTGGGTTAGGTTAGGTTAAATTACGCTATTGATGTATATGAGGGTTACACGGAGACGTAGAGGCCAACTCGCCAGGAATGTTGTCAAATATAACCGACGAGATGTTAGATTGGGTTAGGTTAGGTTATATCACGTTATTGATGTATATAAAGGTCCCACGGTGACGTAGAGGCCAACTCCGCAGTAATGTTGTCAAATATTACCGCCGAGATGATAAGTTGGGTTAGGTTATCTTAAATTACGTTATTGCCGTATGTAAAGGTCCCACGGAGACGCAGAGCCCAACAAGCCAGGAATGTGGTCAAATATTACCGCCGAGATGATAGGTTGGGTTAGGTTAGGTTAAATTACGTTATTGATGGATATGAAGGTCAAACGGAGACGTAGAGGCCAACTCGCCAGGAATGTTGTCCAATATTACCGCCGAGATGATAGGTTGGTTTAGGTTAGGTTATATTATGTTATTGATGTATATAAAGGTCCCACGGAGACGTAGAGGCCAACTCGCCAGGAATGTGGTCAAACATTACCGCCGAGATGATAGGTTGGGTTAGGTTAGGTTAAATTACGTTATTGATGTATATGAGGGTTACACGGAGACGTAGAGGCCAACTCGCCAGGAATCTTGTCAAATATTACCGCCGAGATGTTAGATTGGGTTAGGTTAGGTTATATTACGTTATTGACGTATGTAAAGGTCTCACGGAGACGCAGAGGCCAACAAGCCAGGAATGTTGTCAAATATTACCGCCGAGATGATAGGTTGGGTTAGGTTATCTTATATTACGTTATTGACGAATGTAAAGGTCCCACGGAGACGCAGAGCCCAACAAGCCAGGAATGTGGTCAAATATTACCGCCGTGATGTTAGATTGGGTTAAGCTAGCTTATATTATGTTATTGATGTACATAAAGGTGCCACGGAGACGTAGAGGCCAAATCGCCAGGAATGTTGTCAAATATTACCGCCGAGATGTTAGATTGGATTAGCCTAGCTTATATTATGTTATTGATGTATATAAAGGTCCCACGGTGACGTAGAGGCCAACTCGCCAGTAATGTTGTCAAATATTACCGCCGAGATGATAGGTTGGGTTAGGTTATCTTAAATTACGTTATTGCCGTATGTAAAGGTCCAACGGAGACGCAGAGCCCAACAAGCCAGGAATGTGGTTTAATATTACCGCCGAGATGTTAGATTGGGTTAGGCTAGCGTATATTATGTTATGTATGTATATAATAGTCCCACGGAGACGTAGAGGCCAACTCGCCAGGAATGTGGTGAAATATTACCGCCGAGATGATAGGTTGGGTTAGGTTAGGTTAAATTACGCTATTGATGTATATGAGGGTTACACGGAGACGTAGAGGCCAACTCGCCAGGAATGTTGTCAAATATAACCGACGAGATGTTAGATTGGGTTAGGTTAGGTTATATCACGTTATTGATGTATATAAAGGTCCCACGGTGACGTAGAGGCCAACTCGCCAGTAATGTTGTCAAATATTACCGCCGAGATGATAGGTTGGGTTAGGTTATCTTATATTACGTTATAGACGTATGTAAAGGTCCCACGGAGACGCAGAGCCCAACAAGCCAGGAATGCGGTCAAATATTACCGCCGAGATGTTAGATTGGGTTAGGCTAGCTTTTATTATGTTATGTATGTATATAATGGTCCCACGGATACGTAGAGGCCAACTCGCCAGGAATGTGGTCAAATATTACCGCCGAGATGATAGGTTGGGTTAGGTTAGGTTAAATTACGTTATGGATGTATATGAAGGTCAAACGGAGACGTAGAGGCCAATACGCCAGGAATGTTGTCCAATATTACCGCCGAGATGAGAGGTTGGTTTAGGATAGGTTATATTATGTTATTGATGTATATAAAGGTCCCACGGAGACGTAGAGGCCAACTCGCCAGGAATGTGGACAAATATTACCGCCGAGATGTTAGGTTGGGTTAGGTTAGGTTATATTACGTTATTGATGTATATAAAGGTCCCACGGAGACGTAGAGTCTAACAAGACAGGAATGTGGTCAAATATTACCGCCGAGATGATAGGTTGGGTTAGGTTAGGTTAAATTATGTTATTGATGTTTATGAGGGTTACACGGAGACGTAGAGGCCAACTCGCCAGGAATGTTGTCAAATATTACCGACGAGATGTTAGATTGGGTTAGGTTAGGTTATATTACGTTATTGATGTATATAAAGGTCCCACGGTGACGTAGAGGCCAACTCGCCAGTAATGTTGTCAAATATTACCGCCGAGATGATAGGTTGGGTTAGGTTATCTTAAATTACGTTATTGCCGTATGTAAAGGTCCCACGGAGACGCAGAGCCCAACAAGCCAGGAATGTGGTTTAATATTACCGCCGAGATGTTAGATTGGGTTAGGCTAGCGTATATTATGTTATGTATGTATATAATAGTCCCACGGAGACGTAGAGGCCAACTCGCCAGGAATGTGGTGAAATATTACCGCCGAGATGATAGGTTGGGTTAGGTTAGGTTAAATTACGCTATTGATGTATATGAGGGTTACACGGAGACGTAGAGGCCAACTCGCCAGGAATGTTGTCAAATATAACCGACGAGATGTTAGATTGGGTTAGGTTAGGTTATATCACGTTATTGATGTATATAAAGGTCCCACGGTGACGTAGAGGCCAACTCCGCAGTAATGTTGTCAAATATTACCGCCGAGATGATAAGTTGGGTTAGGTTATCTTAAATTACGTTATTGCCGTATGTAAAGGTCCCACGGAGACGCAGAGCCCAACAAGCCAGGAATGTGGTCAAATATTACCGCCGAGATGATAGGTTGGGTTAGGTTAGGTTAAATTACGTTATTGATGGATATGAAGGTCAAACGGAGACGTAGAGGCCAACTCGCCAGGAATGTTGTCCAATATTACCGCCGAGATGATAGGTTGGTTTAGGTTAGGTTATATTATGTTATTGATGTATATAAAGGTCCCACGGAGACGTAGAGGCCAACTCGCCAGGAATGTGGTCAAACATTACCGCCGAGATGATAGGTTGGGTTAGGTTAGGTTAAATTACGTTATTGATGTATATGAGGGTTACACGGAGACGTAGAGGCCAACTCGCCAGGAATCTTGTCAAATATTACCGCCGAGATGTTAGATTGGGTTAGGTTAGGTTATATTACGTTATTGACGTATGTAAAGGTCTCACGGAGACGCAGAGGCCAACAAGCCAGGAATGTTGTCAAATATTACCGCCGAGATGATAGGTTGGGTTAGGTTATCTTATATTACGTTATTGACGAATGTAAAGGTCCCACGGAGACGCAGAGCCCAACAAGCCAGGAATGTGGTCAAATATTACCGCCGTGATGTTAGATTGGGTTAAGCTAGCTTATATTATGTTATTGATGTACATAAAGGTGCCACGGAGACGTAGAGGCCAAATCGCCAGGAATGTTGTCAAATATTACCGCCGAGATGTTAGATTGGATTAGCCTAGCTTATATTATGTTATTGATGTATATAAAGGTCCCACGGTGACGTAGAGGCCAACTCGCCAGTAATGTTGTCAAATATTACCGCCGAGATGATAGGTTGGGTTAGGTTATCTTAAATTACGTTATTGCCGTATGTAAAGGTCCAACGGAGACGCAGAGCCCAACAAGCCAGGAATGTGGTTTAATATTACCGCCGAGATGTTAGATTGGGTTAGGCTAGCGTATATTATGTTATGTATGTATATAATAGTCCCACGGAGACGTAGAGGCCAACTCGCCAGGAATGTGGTGAAATATTACCGCCGAGATGATAGGTTGAGTTAGGTTAGGTTAAATTACGCTATTGATGTATATGAGGGTTACACGGAGACGTAGAGGCCAACTCGCCAGGAATGTTGTCAAATATAACCGACGAGATGTTAGATTGGGTTAGGTTAGGTTATATCACGTTATTGATGTATATAAAGGTCCCACGGTGACGTAGAGGCCAACTCGCCAGTAATGTTGTCAAATATTACCGCCGAGATGATAGGTTGGGTTAGGTTATCTTATATTACGTTATAGACGTATGTAAAGGTCCCACGGAGACGCAGAGCCCAACAAGCCAGGAATGCGGTCAAATATTACCGCCGAGATGTTAGATTGGGTTAGGCTAGCTTTTATTATGTTATGTATGTATATAATGGTCCCACGGATACGTAGAGGCCAACTCGCCAGGAATGTGGTCAAATATTACCGCCGAGATGATAGGTTGGGTTAGGTTAGGTTAAATTACGTTATGGATGTATATGAAGGTCAAACGGAGACGTAGAGGCCAATACGCCAGGAATGTTGTCCAATATTACCGCCGAGATGAGAGGTTGGTTTAGGATAGGTTATATTATGTTATTGATGTATATAAAGGTCCCACGGAGACGTAGAGGCCAACTCGCCAGGAATGTGGACAAATATTACCGCCGAGATGTTAGGTTGGGTTAGGTTAGGTTATATTACGTTATTGATGTATATAAAGGTCCCACGGAGACGTAGAGTCTAACAAGACAGGAATGTGGTCAAATATTACCGCCGAGATGATAGGTTGGGTTAGGTTAGGTTAAATTATGTTATTGATGTTTATGAGGGTTACACGGAGACGTAGAGGCCAACTCGCCAGGAATGTTGTCAAATATTACCGACGAGATGTTAGATTGGGTTAGGTTAGGTTATATTACGTTATTGATGTATATAAAGGTCCCACGGTGACGTAGAGGCCAACTCGCCAGTAATGTTGTCAAATATTACCGCCGAGATGATAGGTTGGGTTAGGTTATCTTAAATTACGTTATTGCCGTATGTAAAGGTCCCACGGAGACGCAGAGCCCAACAAGCCAGGAATGTGGTTTAATATTACCGCCGAGATGTTAGATTGGGTTAGGCTAGCGTATATTATGTTATGTATGTATATAATAGTCCCACGGAGACGTAGAGGCCAACTCGCCAGGAATGTGGTGAAATATTACCGCCGAGATGATAGGTTGGGTTAGGTTAGGTTAAATTACGCTATTGATGTATATGAGGGTTACACGGAGACGTAGAGGCCAACTCGCCAGGAATGTTGTCAAATATAACCGACGAGATGTTAGATTGGGTTAGGTTAGGTTATATCACGTTATTGATGTATATAAAGGTCCCACGGTGACGTAGAGGCCAACTCCGCAGTAATGTTGTCAAATATTACCGCCGAGATGATAAGTTGGGTTAGGTTATCTTAAATTACGTTATTGCCGTATGTAAAGGTCCCACGGAGACGCAGAGCCCAACAAGCCAGGAATGTGGTCAAATATTACCGCCGAGATGATAGGTTGGGTTAGGTTAGGTTAAATTACGTTATTGATGGATATGAAGGTCAAACGGAGACGTAGAGGCCAACTCGCCAGGAATGTTGTCCAATATTACCGCCGAGATGATAGGTTGGTTTAGGTTAGGTTATATTATGTTATTGATGTATATAAAGGTCCCACGGAGACGTAGAGGCCAACTCGCCAGGAATGTGGTCAAACATTACCGCCGAGATGATAGGTTGGGTTAGGTTAGGTTAAATTACGTTATTGATGTATATGAGGGTTACACGGAGACGTAGAGGCCAACTCGCCAGGAATCTTGTCAAATATTACCGCCGAGATGTTAGATTGGGTTAGGTTAGGTTATATTACGTTATTGACGTATGTAAAGGTCTCACGGAGACGCAGAGGCCAACAAGCCAGGAATGTTGTCAAATATTACCGCCGAGATGATAGGTTGGGTTAGGTTATCTTATATTACGTTATTGACGAATGTAAAGGTCCCACGGAGACGCAGAGCCCAACAAGCCAGGAATGTGGTCAAATATTACCGCCGTGATGTTAGATTGGGTTAAGCTAGCTTATATTATGTTATTGATGTACATAAAGGTGCCACGGAGACGTAGAGGCCAAATCGCCAGGAATGTTGTCAAATATTACCGCCGAGATGTTAGATTGGATTAGCCTAGCTTATATTATGTTATTGATGTATATAAAGGTCCCACGGTGACGTAGAGGCCAACTCGCCAGGTATGTTGTCAAATATTACCGCCGAGATGTTACGTTGGGTTAGGTTAGGTTATGTTACGTTATTGTGTATATAAAGGTCCCACGGTGACGTAGAGGCCAACTCGCCAGTAATGTTGTCAAATATTACCGCCGAGATGATAGGTTGGGTTAGGTTAGGTTAAATTACGTTATGGATGTATATGAAGGTCAAACGGAGACGTAGAGGCCAACTCGCCAGGAATGTGGTCAAATATTACCGCCGAGAAGATAGGTTGGGTTAGGTTAGGTTATATTACGTTATTGATATATACGAAGGTTCCACGGAGACGTAGAGGCCAACTCGCCAGGAATGTTGTCAAATATTACCGCCGAGATGTTAGATTGGGTTAGGTTATGTTATATTACGTTATTGATGTATATAAAGGTCCCACGGAGACGTAGAGGCCAACTCACCAGGAATGTGGTCAAATATTACTGCCGAAATGTTAGATTGGGTTAGGTTAGGTTATATTACGTTATTGACGTATAAAAATGTCCCACGGAGACGTAGAGGCCAACAAGCCAGGAATGTGGTCAAATATTACCGTCGAGATGATAGGTTGGGTTAGGTTAGGTTAAATTACGTTATTGATGGATATGAAGGTCAAACGGAGACGTAGAGGCCAACTCGCCAGGAATGTTGTCCAATATTACCGCCGAGATGATAGGTTGGTTTAGGTTAGGTTATATTATGTTATTGATGTATATAAAGGTCCCACGGAGACGTAGAGGCCAACTCGCCAGGAATGTGGTCAAACATTACCGCCGAGATGATAGGTTGGGTTAGGTTAGGTTAAATTACGTTATTGATGTATATGAGGGTTACACGGAGACGTAGAGGCCAACTCGCCAGGAATCTTGTCAAATATTACCGCCGAGATGTTAGATTGGGTTAGGTTAGGTTATATTACGTTATTGACGTATGTAAAGGTCTCACGGAGACGCAGAGGCCAACAAGCCAGGAATGTTGTCAAATATTACCGCCGAGATGATAGGTTGGGTTAGGTTATCTTATATTACGTTATTGACGAATGTAAAGGTCCCACGGAGACGCAGAGCCCAACAAGCCAGGAATGTGGTCAAATATTACCGCCGTGATGTTAGATTGGGTTAAGCTAGCTTATATTATGTTATTGATGTACATAAAGGTGCCACGGAGACGTAGAGGCCAAATCGCCAGGAATGTTGTCAAATATTACCGCCGAGATGTTAGATTGGATTAGCCTAGCTTATATTATGTTATTGATGTATATAAAGGTCCCACGGTGACGTAGAGGCCAACTCGCCAGGTATGTTGTCAAATATTACCGCCGAGATGTTACGTTGGGTTAGGTTAGGTTATGTTACGTTATTGATGTATATAAAGGTCCCACGGTGACGTAGAGGCCAACTCGCCAGTAATGTTGTCAAATATTACCGCCGAGATGATAGGTTGGGTTAGGTTAGGTTAAATTACGTTATGGATGTATATGAAGGTCAAACGGAGACGTAGAGGCCAACTCGCCAGGAATGTGGTCAAATATTACCGCCGAGAAGATAGGTTGGGTTAGGTTAGGTTATATTACGTTATTGATATATACGAAGGTTCCACGGAGACGTAGAGGCCAACTCGCCAGGAATGTTGTCAAATATTACCGCCGAGATGTTAGATTGGGTTAGGTTATGTTATATTACGTTATTGATGTATATAAAGGTCCCACGGAGACGTAGAGGCCAACTCACCAGGAATGTGGTCAAATATTACTGCCGAAATGTTAGATTGGGTTAGGTTAGGTTATATTACGTTATTGACGTATAAAAATGTCCCACGGAGACGTAGAGGCCAACAAGCCAGGAATGTGGTCAAATATTACCGTCGAGATGTTAGATTGGGTTAGGTTATCTTATATTACGTTATTGACGTATGTAAAGGTCCCACGGAGACGCAGAGCCCAACAAGCCAGGAATGCGGTCAAATATTACCGCCGAGATGTTAGATTGGGTTAGGCTAGCTTATATTATGTTATGTATGTATATAATGGTCCCACGGATACGTAGAGGCCAACTCGCCAGGAATGTGGTCAAATATTACCGCCGAGATGATAGGTTGGGTCAGGTTAGGTTAAATTACGTTATGGATGTATATGAAGGTCAAACGGAGACGTAGAGGCCAACTCGCCAGGAATGTCTTCCAATATTACCGCCGAGATGATAGGTTGGTTTAGGTTAGGTTATATTACGTTATTGATGTATATAAAGGTCCCACGAAGACGTAGAGGCCAACTCGCCAGGAATGTGGTCAAATATTACCGCCGAGATGTTACGTTGGGTTAGGTTAGGTTATATTACGATATTGATGTATACGAAGGTTCCACGGAGACGTAGAGGCCAACTCGCAAGGAATGTTGTCAAATATTATCGCCGAGATGATAGGTTGGGTTAGGTTATCTTATATTACGTTATTGACGTATGTAAAGGTCCCACGGAGACGCAGAGCCCAACAAGCCAGGAATGCGGTCAAATATTACCGCCGAGATGTTAGATTGGGTTAGGCTAGCTTATATTATGTTATGTATGTATATAATGGTCCCACGGATACGCAGAGGCCAACTCGCCAGGAATGTGGTCAAATATTACCGCCGAGATGATAGGTTGGGTTAGGTTAGGTTAAATTACGTTATGGATGTATATGAAGGTCAAACGGAGACATAGAGGATAACTCGCCAGGAATGTTGTCCAATATTACCGCCGAGATGATAGGTTGGTTTAGGTTAGGTTATATTACGTTATTGATGTATATAAAGGTCCCACGGAGACGTAGAGGCCAACTCGCCAGGAATGTGGTCAAATATTACCGCCGAGATGTTACGTTGGGTTAGGTTAGGTTATATTACGATATTGATGTATACGAAGGTTCCACGGAGACGTAGAGGCCAACTCGCAAGGAATGTTGTCAAATATTATCGCCGAGATGATAGGTTGGGTTAGGTCATCTTACATTACGTTATTGACGTATGTAAAGGTCCCACGGAGACGCAGAGCCCAACAAGCCAGAAATGTGGTCAAATATTACCGCCGAGATGTTAGATTGGGTTAGGCTAGCTTATTTTATGTTATGTATGTATATAAAGGTCCCACGGAGACGTAGAGGACAACTCGCCAGGAATGTGGTCAAATATTACCGCCGAGATGATAGGTTGGGTTAGGTTAGGTTAAATTACGTTATGGATGTATATGAAGGTCAAACGGAGACGTAGAGGCCAACACGCCAGGAATGTTGTCCAATATTACCGCCGAGATGAGAGGTTGGTTTATGATAGGTTATATTATGTTATTGATGTATATAAAGGTCCCACGGAGACGTAGAGGCCAACTCGCCAGGAATGTGGACAAATATTACCGCCGAGATGTTAGGTTGGGTTAGGTTAGGTTATATTACGTTATTGATGTATATAAAGGTCCCACGGAGACGTAGATTCTAACAAGACAGGAATGTGGTCAAATATTACCGCCGAGATGATAGGTTGGGTTAGGTTAGGTTAAATTACGTTATTGATGTTTATGAGGGTTACACGGAGACGTAGAGGCCAACTCGCCAGGAATGTTGTCAAATATTACCGACGAGATGTTAGATTGGGTTAGGTTAGGTTATATTACGTTATTGATGTATATAAAGGTCCCACGGTGACGTAGAGGCCAACTCGCCAGTAATGTTGTCAAATATTACCGCCGAGATGATAGGTTGGGTTAGGTTATCTTAAATTACGTTATTGCCGTATGTAAAGGTCCCACGGAGACGCAGAGCCCAACAAGCCAGGAATGTGGTCAAATATTACCGCCGAGATGATAGGTTGGGTTAGGTTAGGTTAAATTACGTTATTGATGTATATGAAGGTCAAACGGAGACGTAGAGGCCAACTCGCCAGGAATGTTGTCCAATATTACCGCCGAGATGATAGGTTGGTTTAGGTTAGGTTATATTATGTTATTGATGTATATAAAGGTCCCACGGAGACGTAGAGGCCAACTCGCCAGGAATGTGGTCAAATATTACCGCCGAGATGATAGGTTGGGTTAGGTTAGGTTAAATTACGTTATGGATGTATATGAAGGTCAAACGGAGACGTAGAGGATAACTCGCCAGGAATGTTGTCCAATATTACCGCCGAGATGATAGGTTGGTTTAGGTTAGGTTATATTACGTTATTGATGTATATAAAGGTCCCACGGAGACGTAGAGTCTAACAAGACAGGAATGTGGTCAAATATTACCGCCGAGAAGATAGGTTGGGTTAGGTTAGGTTATATTACGTTATTGATGTATACGAAGGTTCCACGGAGACGTAGAGGCCAACTCGCCAGGAATGTTGTCAAATATTACCGCCGAGATGTTAGATTGGGTTAGGTTAGGTTATATTACGTTATTGATGTATATAAAGGTCCCACGGAGACGTAGAGGCCAACTCACCAGGAATGTGGTCAAATATTACTGCCGAGATGTTAGATTGGGTTAGGTTAGGTTATATTACGTTATTGACGTATAAAAATCTCCCACGGAGACGAAGAGGCCAACAAGCCAGGAATGTGGTCAAATATTATCGCCGTGATGTTAGATTGGGTTAGGCTAGCTTATATTATGTTATTGATGTACATAAAGGTCCCACGGAGACGTAGAGGCCAAATCGCCAGGAATGTTGTCAAATATTACCGCCGAGATGTTAGATTGGGTTAGCCTAGCTTATATTATGTTATTGATGTATATAAAGGTCCCACGGTGACGTAGAGGCCAACTCGCCAGGTATGTTGTCAAATATTACCGCCGAGATGTTAGGTTGGATTAGCCTAGCTTATATTATGTTATTGATGTATATAAAGGTCCCACGGTGACGTAGAGGCCAACTCGCCAGTAATGTTGTCAAATATTTCCGCCGAGATGATAGGTTGGGTTAGGTTATCTTAAATTACGTTATTGACGTATGTAAAGGTCCCACGGAGACGCAGAGGCCAACTCGCCAGGAATGTGGTCAAATATTACCGCCGGGATGTTAGGTTGGGTTAGGCTAGCTTATATTATGTTATGTATGTATATAATGGTCCCACGGAGACGTAGAGGCCAACTCGCCAGGAATGTGGTCAAGTATTACCGCCGAGATGATAGGTTGGGTTAGGTTAGGTTAAATTACGTTATTGATGTATATGAAGGTCAAACGGATACGTAGAGCCCAACTCGCCAGGAATGTTGTCCAATATTACCGCCGAGATGATAGGTTGGTTTAGGTTAGGTTATATTATGTTATTGATGTATATAAAGGTCCCACGGAGACGTAGAGGCCAACTCGCCAGGAATGTGGTCTAATATTACCGCCGAGATGATAGGTTGGGTTATGTTATGTTAAATTACGTTATTGATGTATATGAGGGTTAAACGGAGACATAGAGGCCTACTCGCTAGGAATCTTGTCCAATATTACCGCCGAGATGTTACGTTGGGTTAGGTTAGGTTATGTTACGTTATTAATGTATATAAAGGTCCCACGGTGACGTAGAGGCCAACTCGCCAGGAATGTTGTCAAATATTACCGCCGAGATGTTAGGTTGGGTTAGGTTAGGTTATATTACGTTATAGATGTATATAAAGGTCCCACGGAGACGTACAGTCTAACAAGACAGGAATGTGGTCAAATATTACCGCCGAGATGATAGGTTGGGTTAGGTTAGGTTAAATTACGTTATTGATGTTTATGAGGGTTACACGGAGACGTAGAGGCCAACTCGCCAGGAATGTTGTCAAATATTACCGCCGAGATGTTAGATTGGGTTAGGTTAGGTTATATTACGTTATTGATGTATATAAAGGTCCCACGGAGACGTAGAGGCCAACTCACCAGGAATGTGGTCAAATATTACTGCCGAAATGTTAGATTGGGTTAGGTTAGGTTATATTACGTTATTGACGTATAAAAATGTCCCACGGAGACGTAGAGGCCAACAAGCCAGGAATGTGGTCAAATATTACCGTCGAGATGTTAGATTGGGTTAGGTTATCTTATATTACGTTATTGACGTATGTAAAGGTCCCACGGAGACGCAGAGCCCAACAAGCCAGGAATGCGGTCAAATATTACCGCCGAGATGTTAGATTGGGTTAGGCTAGCTTATATTATGTTATGTATGTATATAATGGTCCCACGGATACGTAGAGGCCAACTCGCCAGGAATGTGGTCAAATATTACCGCCGAGATGATAGGTTGGGTTAGGTTAGGTTAAATTACGTTATTGATGTATATGAGGGTTACACGGAGACGTAGAGGCCAACTCGCCTGGAATCCTGTCAAATATTACCGCCGAGATGTTAGATTGGGTTAGGTTAGGTTATATTACGTTATTGACGTATGTAAAGGTCTCACGGAGACGCAGAGGCCAACAAGCCAGGAATGTTGTCAAATATTACCGCCGAGATGATAGGTTGGGTTAGGTTATCTTATATTACATTATTGACGAATGTAAAGGTCCCACGGAGGCGCAGAGCCCAACAAGCCAGGAATGTGGTCAAATATTACCGCCGAGATGTTAGATTGGGTTAGGCTAGCGTATATTATGTTATGTATGTATATAATAGTCCCACGGAGACGTAGAGGCCAACTCGCCAGGAATGTGGACAAATATTACCGCCGAGATGTTACGTTGGGTTAGGTTAGGTTATGTTACGTTATTGATGTATATAAAGGTCCCACGGTGACGTAGAGGCCAACTCGCCAGGAATGTTGTCAAATATTACCGCCGAGATGTTAGGTTGGGATAGGTTAGGTTATATTACGTTATTGATGTATATAAAGGTCCCACGGAGACGTAGAGTCTAACAAGACAGGAATGTGGTCAAATATTACCGCCGAGATGATAGGTTGGGTTAGGTTAGGTTATATTACGTTATTGATGTATACGAAGGTTCCACGGAGACGTAGAGGCCAACTCGCCAGGAATGTTGTCAAATATTACCGCCGAGATGTTAGATTGGGTTATGTTGGGTTATATTACGTTATTGATGTATATAAAGGTCCCACGGAGACGTAGAGGCCAACTCACCAGGAATGTGGTCAAATATTACTGCCGAGATGTTAGATTGGGTTAGGTTAGGTTATATTACGTTATTGACGTATAAAAATGTCCCACGGAGACGAAGAGGCCAACAAGCCAGGAATGTGGTCAAATATTACCGCCGTGATGTTAGATTGGGTTAGGCTAGCTTATATTATGTTATTGATGTACATAAAGGTCCCACGGAGACGTAGAGGCCAAATCGCCAGGAATGTTGTCATATATTACCGCCGAGATGTTAGATTGGGTTAGCCTAGCTTATATTATGTTATTGATGTATATAAAGGTCCCACGGTGACGTAGAGGCCAAATCGCCAGGTATGTTGTCAAATATTACCGCCGAGATGTTAGGTTTGGTTAGCCTAGCTTATATTATGTTATTGATGTATATAAAGGTCCCACGGTGACGTAGAGGCCAACTCGCCAGTAATGTTGTCAAATATTACCGCCGAGATGATAGGTTGGGTTAGGTTATCTTAAATTACGTTATTGACGTATGTAAAGGTCCCACGGAGACGCAGAGGCCAACTCGCCAGGAATGTGGTCAAATATTACCGCCGAGATGTTAGATTGGGTTAGGCTAGCTTGTATTATGTTATGTATGTATATAATGGTCCCACGGAGACGTAGAGGCCAACTCGCCAGGAATGTGGTCAAATATTACCGCCGAGATGATAGGTTGGGTTAGGTTAGGTTAAATTACGTTATTGATGTATATGAAGGTCAAACGGAGACGTAGAGGCCAACTCGCCAGGAATGTTGTCCAATATTACCGCCGAGATGATAGGTTGGTTTAGGTTAGGTTATATTATGTTATTGATGTATATAAAGGTCCCACGGAGACGTAGAGGCCAACTCGCCAGGAATGTGGTCTAATATTACCGCCGAGATGATAGGTTGGGTTATGTTAGGTTATATTACGTTATTGATGTATATGAGGGTTAAACGGAGACATAGAGGCCAACTCGCCAGGAATCTTGTCAAATATTACCGCCGAGATGTTACGTTGGGTTAGGTTAGGTTATGTTACGTTATTGATGTATATAAAGGTCCCACGGTGACGTAGAGGCCAACTCGCCGGGAATGTTGTCAAATATTACCGCCGAGATGTTAGGTTGGGTTAGGTTAGGTTATATTACGTTATTGATGTATATAAAGGTCCCACGGAGACGTACAGTCTAACAAGACAGGAATGTGGTCAAATATTACCGCCGAGATGATAGGTTGGGTTAGGTTAGGTTAAATTACGTTATTGATGTTTATGAGGGTTACACGGAGACGTAGAGGCCAACTCGCCAGGAATGTTGTCAAATATTACCGCCGAGATGTTAGATTGGGTTAGGTTAGGTTATATTACGTTATTGATGTATATAAAGGTCCCACGGAGACGTAGAGGCCAACTCACCAGGAATGTGGTCAAATATTACTGCCGAAATGTTAGATTGGGTTAGGTTAGGTTATATTACGTTATTGACGTATAAAAATGTCCCACGGAGACGAAGAGGCCAACAAGCCAGAAATGTGGTCAAATATTACCGTCGAGATGTTAGATTGGGTTAGGTTATCTTATATTACGTTATAGACGTATGTAAAGGTCCCACGGTGACGCAGAGCCCAACAAGCCAGGAATGCGGTCAAATATTACCGCCGAGATGTTAGATTGGGTTAGGCTAGCTTATATTATGTTATGTATGTATATAATGGTCCCACGGATACGTAGAGGCCAACTCGCCAGGAATGTGGTCAAATATTACCGCCGAGATGATAGGTTGGGTTAGGTTAGGTTAAATTACGTTATGGATGTATATGAAGGTCAAACGGAGACGTAGAGGCCAACTCGCCAGGAATGTCGTCCAATATTACCGCCGAGATGATAGGTTGGTTTAGGTTAGGTTATATTACGTTATTGATGTATATAAAGGTCCCACGAAGACGTAGAGGCCAACTCGCCAGGAATGTGGTCAAATATTACCGCCGAGATGTTACGTTGGGTTAGGTTAGGTTATATTACGATATTGATGTATACGAAGGTCCCACGGAGACGTAGAGGCCAAATCGCCAGGAATGTTGTCAAATATTACCGCCGAGATGTTAGATTGGGTTAGCCTAGCTTATATTATGTTATTGATGTATATAAAGGTCCCACGGTGACGTAGAGGCCAAATCGCCAGGTATGTTGTCAAATATTACCGCCGAGATGTTAGGTTTGGTTAGCCTAGCTTATATTATGTTATTGATGTATATAAAGGTCCCACGGTGACGTAGAGGCCAACTCGCCAGTAATGTTGTCAAATATTACCGCCGAGATGATAGGTTGGGTTAGGTTATCTTAAATTACGTTATTGACGTATGTAAAGGTCCCACGGAGACGCAGAGGCCAACTCGCCAGGAATGTGGTCAAATATTACCGCCGAGATGTTAGATTGGGTTAGGCTAGCTTGTATTATGTTATGTATGTATATAATGGTCCCACGGAGACGTAGAGGCCAACTCGCCAGGAATGTGGTCAAATATTACCGCCGAGATGATAGGTTGGGTTAGGTTAGGTTAAATTACGTTATTGATGTATATGAAGGTCAAACGGAGACGTAGAGGCCAACTCGCCAGGAATGTTGTCCAATATTACCGCCGAGATGATAGGTTGGTTTAGGTTAGGTTATATTATGTTATTGATGTATATAAAGGTCCCACGGAGACGTAGAGGCCAACTCGCCAGGAATGTGGTCTAATATTACCGCCGAGATGATAGGTTGGGTTATGTTAGGTTATATTACGTTATTGATGTATATGAGGGTTAAACGGAGACATAGAGGCCAACTCGCCAGGAATCTTGTCAAATATTACCGCCGAGATGTTACGTTGGGTTAGGTTAGGTTATGTTACGTTATTGATGTATATAAAGGTCCCACGGTGACGTAGAGGCCAACTCGCCGGGAATGTTGTCAAATATTACCGCCGAGATGTTAGGTTGGGTTAGGTTAGGTTATATTACGTTATTGATGTATATAAAGGTCCCACGGAGACGTACAGTCTAACAAGACAGGAATGTGGTCAAATATTACCGCCGAGATGATAGGTTGGGTTAGGTTAGGTTAAATTACGTTATTGATGTTTATGAGGGTTACACGGAGACGTAGAGGCCAACTCGCCAGGAATGTTGTCAAATATTACCGCCGAGATGTTAGATTGGGTTAGGTTAGGTTATATTACGTTATTGATGTATATAAAGGTCCCACGGAGACGTA
The DNA here is from genome assembly GCA_963969225.1 of Xylocopa violacea. NCBI lineage: Eukaryota > Metazoa > Arthropoda > Insecta > Hymenoptera > Apidae > Xylocopa > Xylocopa violacea. The sequence goes on from CAXAJV010000051.1 coordinate 7,705,023, forward strand.
GAGGCCAACTCACCAGGAATGTGGTCAAATATTACTGCCGAAATGTTAGATTGGGTTAGGTTAGGTTATATTACGTTATTGACGTATAAAAATGTCCCACGGAGACGAAGAGGCCAACAAGCCAGAAATGTGGTCAAATATTACCGTCGAGATGTTAGATTGGGTTAGGTTATCTTATATTACGTTATAGACGTATGTAAAGGTCCCACGGTGACGCAGAGCCCAACAAGCCAGGAATGCGGTCAAATATTACCGCCGAGATGTTAGATTGGGTTAGGCTAGCTTATATTATGTTATGTATGTATATAATGGTCCCACGGATACGTAGAGGCCAACTCGCCAGGAATGTGGTCAAATATTACCGCCGAGATGATAGGTTGGGTTAGGTTAGGTTAAATTACGTTATGGATGTATATGAAGGTCAAACGGAGACGTAGAGGCCAACTCGCCAGGAATGTCGTCCAATATTACCGCCGAGATGATAGGTTGGTTTAGGTTAGGTTATATTACGTTATTGATGTATATAAAGGTCCCACGAAGACGTAGAGGCCAACTCGCCAGGAATGTGGTCAAATATTACCGCCGAGATGTTACGTTGGGTTAGGTTAGGTTATATTACGATATTGATGTATACGAAGGTTCCACGGAGACGTAGAGGCCAACTCGCAAGGAATGTTGTCAAATATTATCGCCGAGATGATAGGTTGGGTTAGGTTATCTTATATTACGTTATTGACGTATATAAAGGTCCCACGGAGACGCAGAGCCCAACAAGCCAGAAATGTGGTCAAATATTACCGCCGAGATGTTAGATTGGGTTAGGCTAGCTTATATTATTTTATGTATGTATATAATGGTCCCACGGAGACGTAGAGGCCAACTCGCCAGGAATGTGGTCAAATATTACCGCCGAGATGATAGGTTGGGTTAGGTTAGGTTAAATTACGTTATTGATGTATATGAAGGTCAAACGGAGACGTAGAGGCCAACTCGCCAGGAATGTTGTCCAATATTACCGCCGAGATGATAGGTTGGTTTAGGTTAGGTTATATTATGTTATTGATGTATATAAAGGTCCCACGGAGACGTAGAGGCCAACTCGCCAGGAATGTGGTCAAATATTACCGCCGAGATGATAGGTTGGGTTAGGATAGGTTAAATTACGTTATTGATGTATATGAGGGTTACACGGAGACGTAGAGGCCAACTCGCCAGGAATCTTGTCAAATATTACCGCCGAGATGTTAGATTGGGTTAGGTTAGGTTATATTACGTTATTGACGTATGTAAAGGTCTCACGGAGACGCAGAGGCCAACAAGCCAGGAATGTTGTCAAATATTACCGCCGAGATGATAGGTTGGATTAGGTTATCTTATATTACATTATTGACGAATGTAAAGGTCCCACGGAGGCGCGGAGCCCAACAAGCCAGGAATGTGGTCAAATATTACCGCCGAGATGTTAGATTGGGTTAGGCTAGCTTATATTATGTTATGTATGTATATAATAGTCCCACGGAGACGTAGGGGCCAACTCGCCAGGAATGTGGAAAAATATTACCGCCGAGATGTTACGTTGGGTTAGGTTAGGTTATGTTACGTTATTGATGTATATAAAGGTCCCACGGTGACGTAGAGGCCAACTCGCCAGGAATGTTGTCAAATATTACCGCCGAGATGTTAGGTTGGGATAGGTTAGGTTATATTACGTTATTGATGTATATAAAGGTCCCACGGAGACGTAGAGTCTAACAAGACAGGAATGTGGTCAAATATTACCGCCGAGATGATAGGTTGGGTTAGGTTAGGTTATATTACGTTATTGATGTATACGAAGGTTCCACGGAGACGTAGAGGCCAACTCGCCAGGAATGTTGTCAAATATTACCGCCGAGATGTTAGATTGGGTTAGGTTGGGTTATATTACGTTATTGATGTATATAAAGGTCCCACGGAGACGTAGAGGCCAACTCACCAGGAATGTGGTCAAATATTACTGCCGAGATGTTAGATTGGGTTAGGTTAGGTTATATTACGTTATTGACGTATAAAAATGTCCCACGGAGACGAAGAGGCCAACAAGCCAGGAATGTGGTCAAATATTACCGCCGTGATGTTAGATTGGGTTAGGCTAGCTTATATTATGTTATTGATGTACATAAAGGTCCCACGGAGACGTAGAGGCCAAATCGCCAGGAATGTTGTCAAATATTACCGCCGAGATGTTAGATTGGGTTAGCCTAGCTTATATTATGTTATTGATGTATATAAAGGTCCCACGGTGACGTAGAGGCCAAATCGCCAGGTATGTTGTCAAATATTACCGCCGAGATGTTAGGTTTGGTTAGCCTAGCTTATATTATGTTATTGATGTATATAAAGGTCCCACGGTGACGTAGAGGCCAACTCGCCAGTAATGTTGTCAAATATTACCGCCGAGATGATAGGTTGGGTTAGGTTATCTTAAATTACGTTATTGACGTATGTAAAGGTCCCACGGAGACGCAGAGGCCAACTCGCCAGGAATGTGGTCAAATATTACCGCCGAGATGTTAGATTGGGTTAGGCTAGCTTGTATTATGTTATGTATGTATATAATGGTCCCACGGAGACGTAGAGGCCAACTCGCCAGGAATGTGGTCAAATATTACCGCCGAGATGATAGGTTGGGTTAGGTTAGGTTAAATTACGTTATTGATGTATATGAAGGTTAAACGGAGACGTAGAGGCCAACTCGCCAGGAATGTTGTCCAATATTACCGCCGAGATGATAGGTTGGTTTAGGTTAGGTTATATTATGTTATTGATGTATATAAAGGTCCCACGGAGACGTAGAGGCCAACTCGCCAGGAATGTGGTCTAATATTACCGCCGAGATGATAGGTTGGGTTATGTTAGGTTATATTACGTTATTGATGTATATGAGGGTTAAACGGAGACATAGAGGCCAACTCGCCAGGAATCTTGTCAAATATTACCGCCGAGATGTTACGTTGGGTTAGGTTAGGTTATGTTACGTTATTGATGTATATAAAGGTCCCACGGTGACGTAGAGGCCAACTCGCCAGTAATGTTGTCAAATATTACCGCCGAGATGATAGGTTGGGTTAGGTTATCTTAAATTACGTTATTGACGTATGTAAAGGTCCCACGGAGACGCAGAGCCCAACAAGCCAGAAATGTGGTCAAATATTACCGCCGAGATGTTAGATTGGGTTAGGCTAGCTTATATTATTTTATGTATGTATATAATGGTCCCACGGAGACGTAGAGGCCAACTCGCCAGGAATGTGGTCAAATATTACCGCCGAGATGATAGGTTGGGTTAGGTTAGGTTAAATTACGTTATTGATGTATATGAAGGTCAAACGGAGACGTAGAGGCCAACTCGCCAGGAATGTTGTCCAATATTACCGCCGAGATGATAGGTTGGTTTAGGTTAGGTTATATTATGTTATTGATGTATATAAAGGTCCCACGGAGACGTAGAGGCCAACTCGCCAGGAATGTGGTCAAATATTACCGCCGAGATGATAGGTTGGGTTAGGATAGGTTAAATTACGTTATTGATGTATATGAGGGTTACACGGAGACGTAGAGGCCAACTCGCCAGGAATCTTGTCAAATATTACCGCCGAGATGTTAGATTGGGTTAGGTTAGGTTATATTACGTTATTGACGTATGTAAAGGTCTCACGGAGACGCAGAGGCCAACAAGCCAGGAATGTTGTCAAATATTACCGCCGAGATGATAGGTTGGATTAGGTTATCTTATATTACATTATTGACGAATGTAAAGGTCCCACGGAGGCGCAGAGCCCAACAAGCCAGGAATGTGGTCAAATATTACCGCCGAGATGTTAGATTGGGTTAGGCTAGCTTATATTATGTTATGTATGTATATAATAGTCCCACGGAGACGTAGGGGCCAACTCGCCAGGAATGTGGAAAAATATTACCGCCGAGATGTTACGTTGGGTTAGGTTAGGTTATGTTACGTTATTGATGTATATAAAGGTCCCACGGTGACGTAGAGGCCAACTCGCCAGGAATGTTGTCAAATATTACCGCCGAGATGTTAGGTTGGGATAGGTTAGGTTATATTACGTTATTGATGTATATAAAGGTCCGACGGAGACGTAGAGTCTAACAAGACAGGAATGTGGTCAAATATTACCGCCGAGATGATAGGTTGGGTTAGGTTAGGTTATATTACGTTATTGATGTATACGAAGGTTCCACGGAGACGTAGAGGCCAACTCGCCAGGAATGTTGTCAAATATTACCGCCGAGATGTTAGATTGGGTTAGGTTGGGTTATATTACGTTATTGATGTATATAAAGGTCCCACGGAGACGTAGAGGCCAACTCACCAGGAATGTGGTCAAATATTACTGCCGAGATGTTAGATTGGGTTAGGTTAGGTTATATTACGTTATTGACGTATAAAAATGTCCCACGGAGACGAAGAGGCCAACAAGCCAGGAATGTGGTCAAATATTACCGCCGTGATGTTAGATTGGGTTAGGCTAGCTTATATTATGTTATTGATGTACATAAAGGTCCCACGGAGACGTAGAGGCCAAATCGCCAGGAATGTTGTCAAATATTACCGCCGAGATGTTAGATTGGGTTAGCCTAGCTTATATTATGTTATTGATGTATATAAAGGTCCCACGGTGACGTAGAGGCCAAATCGCCAGGTATGTTGTCAAATATTACCGCCGAGATGTTAGGTTTGGTTAGCCTAGCTTATATTATGTTATTGATGTATATAAAGGTCCCACGGTGACGTAGAGGCCAACTCGCCAGTAATGTTGTCAAATATTACCGCCGAGATGATAGGTTGGGTTAGGTTATCTTAAATTACGTTATTGACGTATGTAAAGGTCCCACGGAGACGCAGAGGCCAACTCGCCAGGAATGTGGTCAAATATTACCGCCGAGATGTTAGATTGGGTTAGGCTAGCTTGTATTATGTTATGTATGTATATAATGGTCCCACGGAGACGTAGAGGCCAACTCGCCAGGAATGTGGTCAAATATTACCGCCGAGATGATAGGTTGGGTTAGGTTAGGTTAAATTACGTTATTGATGTATATGAAGGTTAAACGGAGACGTAGAGGCCAACTCGCCAGGAATGTTGTCCAATATTACCGCCGAGATGATAGGTTGGTTTAGGTTAGGTTATATTATGTTATTGATGTATATAAAGGTCCCACGGAGACGTAGAGGCCAACTCGCCAGGAATGTGGTCTAATATTACCGCCGAGATGATAGGTTGGGTTATGTTAGGTTATATTACGTTATTGATGTATATGAGGGTTAAACGGAGACATAGAGGCCAACTCGCCAGGAATCTTGTCAAATATTACCGCCGAGATGTTACGTTGGGTTAGGTTAGGTTATGTTACGTTATTGATGTATATAAAGGTCCCACGGTGACGTAGAGGCCAACTCGCCAGGAATGTTGTCAAATATTACCGCCGAGATGTTAGGTTGGGTTAGGTTAGGTTATATTACGTTATTGATGTATATAAAGGTCCCACGGAGACGTACAGTCTAACAAGACAGGAATGTGGTCAAATATTACCGCCGAGATGATAGGTTGGGTTAGGTTAGGTTAAATTACGTTATTGATGTTTATGAGGGTTACACGGAGACGTAGAGGCCAACTCGCCAGGAATGTTGTCAAATATTACCGCCGAGATGTTAGATTGGGTTAGGTTAGGTTATATTACGTTATTGATGTATATAAAGGTCCCACGGAGACGTAGAGGCCAACTCACCAGGAATGTGGTCAAATATTACTGCCGAAATGTTAGATTGGGTTAGGTTAGGTTATATTACGTTATTGACGTATAAAAATGTCCCACGGAGACGAAGAGGCCAACAAGCCAGGAATGTGGTCAAATATTACCGTCGAGATGTTAGATTGGGTTAGGTTATCTTATATTACGTTATAGACGTATGTAAAGGTCCCACGGTGACGCAGAGCCCAACAAGCCAGGAATGCGGTCAAATATTACCGCCGAGATGTTAGATTGGGTTAGGCTAGCTTATATTATGTTATGTATGTATATAATGGTCCCACGGATACGTAGAGGCCAACTCGCCAGGAATGTGGTCAAATATTACCGCCGAGATGATAGGTTGGGTTAGGTTAGGTTAAATTACGTTATTGATGTATATGAAGGTCAAACGGAGACGTAGAGGCCAACTCGCCAGGAATGTCGTCCAATATTACCGCCGAGATGATAGGTTGGTTTAGGTTAGGTTATATTACGTTATTGATGTATATAAAGGTCCCACGAAGACGTAGAGGCCAACTCGCCAGGAATGTGGTCAAATATTACCGCCGAGATGTTACGTTGGGTTAGGTTAGGTTATATTACGATATTGATGTATACGAAGGTTCCACGGAGACGTAGAGGCCAACTCGCAAGTAATGTTGTCAAATATTATCGCCGAGATGATAGGTTGGGTTAGGTTATCTTATATTACGTTATTGACGTATATAAAGGTCCCACGGAGACGCAGAGCCCAACAAGCCAGAAATGTGGTCAAATATTACCGCCGAGATGTTAGATTGGGTTAGGCTAGCTTATATTATGTTATGTATGTATATAATAGTCCCACGGAGACGTAGGGGCCAACTCGCCAGGAATGTGGAAAAATATTACCGCCGAGATGTTACGTTGGGTTAGGTTAGGTTATGTTACGTTATTGATGTATATAAAGGTCCCACGGTGACGTAGAGGCCAACTCGCCAGGAATGTTGTCAAATATTACCGCCGAGATGTTAGGTTGGGATAGGTTAGGTTATATTACGTTATTGATGTATATAAAGGTCCCACGGAGACGTAGAGTCTAACAAGACAGGAATGTGGTCAAATATTACCGCCGAGATGATAGGTTGGGTTAGGTTAGGTTATATTACGTTATTGATGTATACGAAGGTTCCACGGAGACGTAGAGGCCAACTCGCCAGGAATGTTGTCAAATATTACCGCCGAGATGTTAGATTGGGTTAGGTTGGGTTATATTACGTTATTGATGTATATAAAGGTCCCACGGAGACGTAGAGGCCAACTCACCAGGAATGTGGTCAAATATTACTGCCGAGATGTTAGATTGGGTTAGGTTAGGTTATATTACGTTATTGACGTATAAAAATGTCCCACGGAGACGAAGAGGCCAACAAGCCAGGAATGTGGTCAAATATTACCGCCGTGATGTTAGATTGGGTTAGGCTAGCTTATATTATGTTATTGATGTACATAAAGGTCCCACGGAGACGTAGAGGCCAAATCGCCAGGAATGTTGTCAAATATTACCGCCGAGATGTTAGATTGGGTTAGCCTAGCTTATATTATGTTATTGATGTATATAAAGGTCCCACGGTGACGTAGAGGCCAAATCGCCAGGTATGTTGTCAAATATTACCGCCGAGATGTTAGGTTTGGTTAGCCTAGCTTATATTATGTTATTGATGTATATAAAGGTCCCACGGTGACGTAGAGGCCAACTCGCCAGTAATGTTGTCAAATATTACCGCCGAGATGATAGGTTGGGTTAGGTTATCTTAAATTACGTTATTGACGTATGTAAAGGTCCCACGGAGACGCAGAGGCCAACTCGCCAGGAATGTGGTCAAATATTACCGCCGAGATGTTAGATTGGGTTAGGCTAGCTTGTATTATGTTATGTATGTATATAATGGTCCCACGGAGACGTAGAGGCCAACTCGCCAGGAATGTGGTCAAATATTACCGCCGAGATGATAGGTTGGGTTAGGTTAGGTTAAATTACGTTATTGATGTATATGAAGGTTAAACGGAGACGTAGAGGCCAACTCGCCAGGAATGTTGTCCAATATTACCGCCGAGATGATAGGTTGGTTTAGGTTAGGTTATATTATGTTATTGATGTATATAAAGGTCCCACGGAGACGTAGAGGCCAACTCGCCAGGAATGTGGTCTAATATTACCGCCGAGATGATAGGTTGGGTTATGTTAGGTTATATTACGTTATTGATGTATATGAGGGTTAAACGGAGACATAGAGGCCAACTCGCCAGGAATCTTGTCAAATATTACCGCCGAGATGTTACGTTGGGTTAGGTTAGGTTATGTTACGTTATTGATGTATATAAAGGTCCCACGGTGACGTAGAGGCCAACTCGCCAGGAATGTTGTCAAATATTACCGCCGAGATGTTAGGTTGGGTTAGGTTAGGTTATATTACGTTATTGATGTATATAAAGGTCCCACGGAGACGTACAGTCTAACAAGACAGGAATGTGGTCAAATATTACCGCCGAGATGATAGGTTGGGTTAGGTTAGGTTAAATTACGTTATTGATGTTTATGAGGGTTACACGGAGACGTAGAGGCCAACTCGCCAGGAATGTTGTCAAATATTACCGCCGAGATGTTAGATTGGGTTAGGTTAGGTTATATTACGTTATTGATGTATATAAAGGTCCCACGGAGACGTAGAGGCCAACTCACCAGGAATGTGGTCAAATATTACTGCCGAGATGTTAGATTGGGTTAGGTTAGGTTATATTACGTTATTGACGTATAAAAATGTCCCACGGAGACGAAGAGGCCAACAAGCCAGGAATGTGGTCAAATATTACCGCCGAGATGATAGGTTGGGTTAGGATAGGTTAAATTACGTTATTGATGTATATGAGGGTTACACGGAGACGTAGAGGCCAACTCGCCAGGAATCTTGTCAAATATTACCGCCGAGATGTTAGATTGGGTTAGGTTAGGTTATATTACGTTATTGACGTATGTAAAGGTCTCACGGAGACGCAGAGGCCAACAAGCCAGGAATGTTGTCAAATATTACCGCCGAGATGATAGGTTGGATTAGGTTATCTTATATTACATTATTGACGAATGTAAAGGTCCCACGGAGGCGCAGAGCCCAACAAGCCAGGAATGTGGTCAAATATTACCGCCGAGATGTTAGATTGGGTTAGGCTAGCTTATATTATGTTATGTATGTATATAATAGTCCCACGGAGACGTAGGGGCCAACTCGCCAGGAATGTGGAAAAATATTACCGCCGAGATGTTACGTTGGGTTAGGTTAGGTTATGTTACGTTATTGATGTATATAAAGGTCCCACGGTGACGTAGAGGCCAACTCGCCAGGAATGTTGTCAAATATTACCGCCGAGATGTTAGGTTGGGATAGGTTAGGTTATATTACGTTATTGATGTATATAAAGGTCCCACGGAGACGTAGAGTCTAACAAGACAGGAATGTGGTCAAATATTACCGCCGAGATGATAGGTTGGGTTAGGTTAGGTTATATTACGTTATTGATGTATACGAAGGTTCCACGGAGACGTAGAGGCCAACTCGCCAGGAATGTTGTCAAATATTACCGCCGAGATGTTAGATTGGGTTAGGTTGGGTTATATTACGTTATTGATGTATATAAAGGTCCCACGGAGACGTAGAGGCCAACTCACCAGGAATGTGGTCAAATATTACTGCCGAGATGTTAGATTGGGTTAGGTTAGGTTATATTACGTTATTGACGTATAAAAATGTCCCACGGAGACGAAGAGGCCAACAAGCCAGGAATGTGGTCAAATATTACCGCCGTGATGTTAGATTGGGTTAGGCTAGCTTATATTATGTTATTGATGTACATAAAGGTCCCACGGAGACGTAGAGGCCAAATCGCCAGGAATGTTGTCAAATATTACCGCCGAGATGTTAGATTGGGTTAGCCTAGCTTATATTATGTTATTGATGTATATAAAGGTCCCACGGTGACGTAGAGGCCAAATCGCCAGGTATGTTGTCAAATATTACCGCCGAGATGTTAGGTTTGGTTAGCCTAGCTTATATTATGTTATTGATGTATATAAAGGTCCCACGGTGACGTAGAGGCCAACTCGCCAGTAATGTTGTCAAATATTACCGCCGAGATGATAGGTTGGGTTAGGTTATCTTAAATTACGTTATTGACGTATGTAAAGGTCCCACGGAGACGCAGAGGCCAACTCGCCAGGAATGTGGTCAAATATTACCGCCGAGATGTTAGATTGGGTTAGGCTAGCTTGTATTATGTTATGTATGTATATAATGGTCCCACGGAGACGTAGAGGCCAACTCGCCAGGAATGTGGTCAAATATTACCGCCGAGATGATAGGTTGGGTTAGGTTAGGTTAAATTACGTTATTGATGTATATGAAGGTTAAACGGAGACGTAGAGGCCAACTCGCCAGGAATGTTGTCCAATATTACCGCCGAGATGATAGGTTGGTTTAGGTTAGGTTATATTATGTTATTGATGTATATAAAGGTCCCACGGAGACGTAGAGGCCAACTCGCCAGGAATGTGGTCTAATATTACCGCCGAGATGATAGGTTGGGTTATGTTAGGTTATATTACGTTATTGATGTATATGAGGGTTAAACGGAGACATAGAGGCCAACTCGCCAGGAATCTTGTCAAATATTACCGCCGAGATGTTACGTTGGGTTAGGTTAGGTTATGTTACGTTATTGATGTATATAAAGGTCCCACGGTGACGTAGAGGCCAACTCGCCAGGAATGTTGTCAAATATTACCGCCGAGATGTTAGGTTGGGTTAGGTTAGGTTATATTACGTTATTGATGTATATAAAGGTCCCACGGAGACGTACAGTCTAACAAGACAGGAATGTGGTCAAATATTACCGCCGAGATGATAGGTTGGGTTAGGTTAGGTTAAATTACGTTATTGATGTTTATGAGGGTTACACGGAGACGTAGAGGCCAACTCGCCAGGAATGTTGTCAAATATTACCGCCGAGATGTTAGATTGGGTTAGGTTAGGTTATATTACGTTATTGATGTATATAAAGGTCCCACGGAGACGTAGAGGCCAACTCACCAGGAATGTGGTCAAATATTACTGCCGAAATGTTAGATTGGGTTAGGTTAGGTTATATTACGTTATTGACGTATAAAAATGTCCCACGGAGACGAAGAGGCCAACAAGCCAGGAATGTGGTCAAATATTACCGTCGAGATGTTAGATTGGGTTAGGTTATCTTATATTACGTTATAGACGTATGTAAAGGTCCCACGGTGACGCAGAGCCCAACAAGCCAGGAATGCGGTCAAATATTACCGCCGAGATGTTAGATTGGGTTAGGCTAGCTTATATTATGTTATGTATGTATATAATGGTCCCACGGATACGTAGAGGCCAACTCGCCAGGAATGTGGTCAAATATTACCGCCGAGATGATAGGTTGGGTTAGGTTAGGTTAAATTACGTTATTGATGTATATGAAGGTCAAACGGAGACGTAGAGGCCAACTCGCCAGGAATGTCGTCCAATATTACCGCCGAGATGATAGGTTGGTTTAGGTTAGGTTATATTACGTTATTGATGTATATAAAGGTCCCACGAAGACGTAGAGGCCAACTCGCCAGGAATGTGGTCAAATATTACCGCCGAGATGTTACGTTGGGTTAGGTTAGGTTATATTACGATATTGATGTATACGAAGGTTCCACGGAGACGTAGAGGCCAACTCGCAAGGAATGTTGTCAAATATTATCGCCGAGATGATAGGTTGGGTTAGGTTATCTTATATTACGTTATTGACGTATATAAAGGTCCCACGGAGACGCAGAGCCCAACAAGCCAGAAATGTGGTCAAATATTACCGCCGAGATGTTAGATTGGGTTAGGCTAGCTTATATTATTTTATGTATGTATATAATGGTCCCACGGAGACGTAGAGGCCAACTCGCCAGGAATGTGGTCAAATATTACCGCCGAGATGATAGGTTGGGTTAGGTTAGGTTAAATTACGTTATTGATGTATATGAAGGTCAAACGGAGACGTAGAGGCCAACTCGCCAGGAATGTTGTCCAATATTACCGCCGAGATGATAGGTTGGTTTAGGTTAGGTTATATTATGTTATTGATGTATATAAAGGTCCCACGGAGACGTAGAGGCCAACTCGCCAGGAATGTGGTCAAATATTACCGCCGAGATGATAGGTTGGGTTAGGTTAGGTTAAATTACGTTATTGATGTATATGAGGGTTACACGGAGACGTAGAGGCCAACTCGCCAGGAATCTTGTCAAATATTACCGCCGAGATGTTAGATTGGGTTAGGTTAGGTTATATTACGTTATTGACGTATGTAAAGGTCTCACGGAGACGCAGAGGCCAACAAGCCAGGAATGTTGTCAAATATTACCGCCGAGATGATAGGTTGGATTAGGTTATCTTATATTACATTATTGACGAATGTAAAGGTCCCACGGAGGCGCAGAGCCCAACAAGCCAGGAATGTGGTCAAATATTACCGCCGAGATGTTAGATTGGGTTAGGCTAGCTTATATTATGTTATGTATGTATATAATAGTCCCACGGAGACGTAGGGGCCAACTCGCCAGGAATGTGGACAAATATTACCGCCGAGATGTTACGTTGGGTTAGGTTAGGTTATGTTACGTTATTGATGTATATAAAGGTCCCACGGTGACGTAGAGGCCAACTCGCCAGGAATGTTGTCAAATATTACCGCCGAGATGTTAGGTTGGGATAGGTTAGGTTATATTACGTTATTGATGTATATAAAGGTCCCACGGAGACGTAGAGTCTAACAAGACAGGAATGTGGTCAAATATTACCGCCGAGATGATAGGTTGGGTTAGGTTAGGTTATATTACGTTATTGATGTATACGAAGGTTCCACGGGGACGTAGAGGCCAACTCGCCAGGAATGTTGTCAAATATTACCGCCGAGATGTTAGATTGGGTTAGGCTAGCTTGTATTATGTTATGTATGTATATAATGGTCCCACGGAGACGTAGAGGCCAACTCGCCAGGAATGTGGTCAAATATTACCGCCGAGATGATAGGTTGGGTTAGGTTAGGTTAAATTACGTTATTGATGTATATGAAGGTTAAACGGAGACGTAGAGGCCAACTCGCCAGGAATGTTGTCCAATATTACCGCCGAGATGATAGGTTGGTTTAGGTTAGGTTATATTATGTTATTGATGTATATAAAGGTCCCACGGAGACGTAGAGGCCAACTCGCCAGGAATGTGGTCTAATATTACCGCCGAGATGATAGGTTGGGTTATGTTAGGTTATATTACGTTATTGATGTATATGAGGGTTAAACGGAGACATAGAGGCCAACTCGCCAGGAATCTTGTCAAATATTACCGCCGAGATGTTACGTTGGGTTAGGTTAGGTTATGTTACGTTATTGATGTATATAAAGGTCCCACGGTGACGTAGAGGCCAACTCGCCAGGAATGTTGTCAAATATTACCGCCGAGATGTTAGGTTGGGTTAGGTTAGGTTATATTACGTTATTGATGTATATAAAGGTCCCACGGAGACGTACAGTCTAACAAGACAGGAATGTGGTCAAATATTACCGCCGAGATGATAGGTTGGGTTAGGTTAGGTTAAATTACGTTATTGATGTTTATGAGGGTTACACGGAGACGTAGAGGCCAACTCGCCAGGAATGTTGTCAAATATTACCGCCGAGATGTTAGATTGGGTTAGGTTAGGTTATATTACGTTATTGATGTATATAAAGGTCCCACGGAGACGTAGAGGCCAACTCACCAGGAATGTGGTCAAATATTACTGCCGAAATGTTAGATTGGGTTAGGTTAGGTTATATTACGTTATTGACGTATAAAAATGTCCCACGGAGACGAAGAGGCCAACAAGCCAGGAATGTGGTCAAATATTACCGTCGAGATGTTAGATTGGGTTAGGTTATCTTATATTACGTTATAGACGTATGTAAAGGTCCCACGGTGACGCAGAGCCCAACAAGCCAGGAATGCGGTCAAATATTACCGCCGAGATGTTAGATTGGGTTAGGCTAGCTTATATTATGTTATGTATGTATATAATGGTCCCACGGATACGTAGAGGCCAACTCGCCAGGAATGTGGTCAAATATTACCGCCGAGATGATAGGTTGGGTTAGGTTAGGTTAAATTACGTTATTGATGTATATGAAGGTCAAACGGAGACGTAGAGGCCAACTCGCCAGGAATGTCGTCCAATATTACCGCCGAGATGATAGGTTGGTTTAGGTTAGGTTATATTACGTTATTGATGTATATAAAGGTCCCACGAAGACGTAGAGGCCAACTCGCCAGGAATGTGGTCAAATATTACCGCCGAGATGTTACGTTGGGTTAGGTTAGGTTATATTACGATATTGATGTATACGAAGGTTCCACGGAGACGTAGAGGCCAACTCGCAAGGAATGTTGTCAAATATTATCGCCGAGATGATAGGTTGGGTTAGGTTATCTTATATTACGTTATTGACGTATATAAAGGTCCCACGGAGACGCAGAGCCCAACAAGCCAGAAATGTGGTCAAATATTACCGCCGAGATGTTAGATTGGGTTAGGCTAGCTTATATTATTTTATGTATGTATATAATGGTCCCACGGAGACGTAGAGGCCAACTCGCCAGGAATGTGGTCAAATATTACCGCCGAGATGATAGGTTGGGTTAGGTTAGGTTAAATTACGTTATTGATGTATATGAAGGTCAAACGGAGACGTAGAGGCCAACTCGCCAGGAATGTTGTCCAATATTACCGCCGAGATGATAGGTTGGTTTAGGTTAGGTTATATTATGTTATTGATGTATATAAAGGTCCCACGGAGACGTAGAGGCCAACTCGCCAGGAATGTGGTCAAATATTACCGCCGAGATGATAGGTTGGGTTAGGTTAGGTTAAATTACGTTATTGATGTATATGAGGGTTACACGGAGACGTAGAGGCCAACTCGCCAGGAATCTTGTCAAATATTACCGCCGAGATGTTAGATTGGGTTAGGTTAGGTTATATTACGTTATTGACGTATGTAAAGGTCTCACGGAGACGCAGAGGCCAACAAGCCAGGAATGTTGTCAAATATTACCGCCGAGATGATAGGTTGGATTAGGTTATCTTATATTACATTATTGACGAATGTAAAGGTCCCACGGAGGCGCAGAGCCCAACAAGCCAGGAATGTGGTCAAATATTACCGCCGAGATGTTAGATTGGGTTAGGCTAGCTTATATTATGTTATGTATGTATATAATAGTCCCACGGAGACGTAGGGGCCAACTCGCCAGGAATGTGGACAAATATTACCGCCGAGATGTTACGTTGGGTTAGGTTAGGTTATGTTACGTTATTGATGTATATAAAGGTCCCACGGTGACGTAGAGGCCAACTCGCCAGGAATGTTGTCAAATATTACCGCCGAGATGTTAGGTTGGGATAGGTTAGGTTATATTACGTTATTGATGTATATAAAGGTCCCACGGAGACGTAGAGTCTAACAAGACAGGAATGTGGTCAAATATTACCGCCGAGATGATAGGTTGGGTTAGGTTAGGTTATATTACGTTATTGATGTATACGAAGGTTCCACGGGGACGTAGAGGCCAACTCGCCAGGAATGTTGTCAAATATTACCGCCGAGATGTTAGATTGGGTTAGGTTGGGTTATATTACGTTATTGATGTATATAAAGGTCCCACGGAGACGTAGAGGCCAACTCACCAGGAATGTGGTCAAATATTACTGCCGAGATGTTAGATTGGGTTAGGTTAGGTTATATTACGTTATTGACGTATAAAAATGTCCCACGGAGACGAAGAGGCCAACAAGCCAGGAATGTGGTCAAATATTACCGCCGTGATGTTAGATTGGGTTAGGCTAGCTTATATTATGTTATTGATGTACATAAAGGTCCCACGGAGACGTAGAGGCCAAATCGCCAGGAATGTTGTCAAATATTACCGCCGAGATGTTAGATTGGGTTAGCCTAGCTTATATTATGTTATTGATGTATATAAAGGTCCCACGGTGACGTAGAGGCCAAATCGCCAGGTATGTTGTCAAATATTACCGCCGAGATGTTAGGTTTGGTTAGCCTAGCTTATATTATGTTATTGATGTATATAAAGGTCCCACGGTGACGTAGAGGCCAACTCGCCAGTAATGTTGTCAAATATTACCGCCGAGATGATAGGTTGGGTTAGGTTATCTTAAATTACGTTATTGACGTATGTAAAGGTCCCACGGAGACGCAGAGGCCAACTCGCCAGGAATGTGGTCAAATATTACCGCCGAGATGTTAGATTGGGTTAGGCTAGCTTGTATTATGTTATGTATGTATATAATGGTCCCACGGAGACGTAGAGGCCAACTCGCCAGGAATGTGGTCAAATATTACCGCCGAGATGATAGGTTGGGTTAGGTTAGGTTAAATTACGTTATTGATGTATATGAAGGTTAAACGGAGACGTAGAGGCCAACTCGCCAGGAATGTTGTCCAATATTACCGCCGAGATGATAGGTTGGTTTAGGTTAGGTTATATTATGTTATTGATGTATATAAAGGTCCCACGGAGACGTAGAGGCCAACTCGCCAGGAATGTGGTCAAATATTACTGCCGAAATGTTAGATTGGGTTAGGTTAGGTTATATTACGTTATTGACGTATAAAAATGTCCCACGGAGACGAAGAGGCCAACAAGCCAGGAATGTGGTCAAATATTACCGTCGAGATGTTAGATTGGGTTAGGTTATCTTATATTACGTTATAGACGTATGTAAAGGTCCCACGGTGACGCAGAGCCCAACAAGCCAGGAATGCGGTCAAATATTACCGCCGAGATGTTAGATTGGGTTAGGCTAGCATATATTATGTTATGTATGTATATAATGGTCCCACGGATACGTAGAGGCCAACTCGCCAGGAATGTGGTCAAATATTACCGCCGAGATGATAGGTTGGGTTAGGTTAGGTTAAATTACGTTATGGATGTATATGAAGGTCAAACGGAGACGTAGAGGCCAACTCGCCAGGAATGTCGTCCAATATTACCGCCGAGATGATAGGTTGGTTTAGGTTAGGTTATATTACGTTATTGATGTATATAAAGGTCCCACGAAGACGTAGAGGCCAACTCGCCAGGAATGTGGTCAAATATTACCGCCGAGTTGTTACGTTGGGTTAGGTTAGGTTATATTACGATATTGATGTATACGAAGGTTCCACGGAGACGTAGAGGCCAACTCGCAAGGAATGTTGTCAAATATTATCGCCGAGATGATAGGTTGGGTTAGGTTATCTTATATTACGTTATTGACGTATGTAAAGGTCCCACGGAGACGCAGAGCCCAACAAGCCAGAAATGTGGTCAAATATTACCGCCGAGATGTTAGATTGGGTTAGGCTAGCTTATATTATGTTATGTATGTATATAATGGTCCCACGGATACGTAGAGGCCAACTCGCCAGGAATGTGGTCAAATATTACCGCCGAGATGATAGGTTGGGTTAGGTTAGGTTAAATTACGTTATGGATGTATATGAAGGTCAAACGGAGACGTAGAGGCCAACTCGCCAGGAATGTCGTCCAATATTACCGCCGAGATGATAGGTTGGGTTAGGTTAGGTTATATTACGTTATTGATGTATATAAAGGTCCCACGGAGACGTACAGTCTAACAAGACAGGAATGTGGTCAAATATTACCGCCGAGATGATAGGTTGGGTTAGGTTAGGTTAAATTACGTTATTGATGTTTATGAGGGTTACACGGAGACGTAGAGGCCAACTCGCCAGGAATGTTGTCAAATATTACCGCCGAGATGTTAGATTGGGTTAGGTTAGGTTATATTACGTTATTGATGTATATAAAGGTCCCACGGAGACGTAGAGGCCAACTCACCAGGAATGTGGTCAAATATTACTGCCGAAATGTTAGATTGGGTTAGGTTAGGTTATATTACGTTATTGACGTATAAAAATGTCCCACGGAGACGAAGAGGCCAACAAGCCAGGAATGTGGTCAAATATTACCGTCGAGATGTTAGATTGGGTTAGGTTATCTTATATTACGTTATAGACGTATGTAAAGGTCCCACGGTGACGCAGAGCCCAACAAGCCAGGAATGCGGTCAAATATTACCGCCGAGATGTTAGATTGGGTTAGGCTAGCTTATATTATGTTATGTATGTATATAATGGTCCCACGGATACGTAGAGGCCAACTCGCCAGGAATGTGGTCAAATATTACCGCCGAGATGATAGGTTGGGTTAGGTTAGGTTAAATTACGTTATGGATGTATATGAAGGTCAAACGGAGACGTAGAGGCCAACTCGCCAGGAATGTCGTCCAATATTACCGCCGAGATGATAGGTTGGTTTAGGTTAGGTTATATTACGTTATTGATGTATATAAAGGTCCCACGAAGACGTAGAGGCCAACTCGCCAGGAATGTGGTCAAATATTACCGCCGAGATGTTACGTTGGGTTAGGTTAGGTTATATTACGATATTGATGTATACGAAGGTTCCACGGAGACGTAGAGGCCAACTCGCAAGGAATGTTGTCAAATATTATCGCCGAGATGATAGGTTGGGTTAGGTTATCTTATATTACGTTATTGACGTATGTAAAGGTCCCACGGAGACGCAGAGCCCAACAAGCCAGAAATGTGGTCAAATATTACCGCCGAGATGTTAGATTGGGTTAGGCTAGCTTATATTATTTTATGTATGTATATAATGGTCCCACGGAGACGTAGAGGCCAACTCGCCAGGAATGTGGTCAAATATTACCGCCGAGATGATAGGTTGGGTTAGGTTAGGTTAAATTACGTTATTGATGTATATGAAGGTCAAACGGAGACGTAGAGGCCAACTCGCCAGGAATGTTGTCCAATATTACCGCTGAGATGATAGGTTGGTTTAGGTTAGGTTATATTATGTTATTGATGTATATAAAGGTCCCACGGAGACGTAGAGGCCAACTCGCCAGGAATGTGGTCAAATATTACCGCCGAGATGATAGGTTGGGTTAGGTTAGGTTAAATTACGTTATTGATGTATATGAGGGTTACACGGAGACGTAGAGGCCAACTCGCCAGGAATCTTGTCAAATATTACCGCCGAGATGTTAGATTGGGTTAGGTTAGGTTATATTACGTTATTGACGTATGTAAAGGTCTCACGGAGACGCAGAGGCCAACAAGCCAGGAATGTTGTCAAATATTACCGCCGAGATGATAGGTTGGGTTAGGTTATCTTATATTACATTATTGACGAATGTAAAGGTCCCACGGAGGCGCAGAGCCCAACAAGCCAGGAATGTGGTCAAATATTACCGCCGAGATGTTAGATTGGGTTAGGCTAGCTTATATTATGTTATGTATGTATATAATAGTCCCACGGAGACGTAGGGGCCAACTCGCCAGGAATGTGGACAAATATTACCGCCGAGATGTTACGTTGGGTTAGGTTAGGTTATGTTACGTTATTGATGTATATAAAGGTCCCACGGTGACGTAGAGGCCAACTCGCCAGGAATGTTGTCAAATATTACCGCCGAGATGTTAGGTTGGGATAGGTTAGGTTATATTACGTTATTGATGTATATAAAGGTCCCACGGAGACGTAGAGTCTAACAAGACAGGAATGTGGTCAAATATTACCGCCGAGATGATAGGTTGGGTTAGGTTAGGTTATATTACGTTATTGATGTATACGAAGGTTCCACGGAGACGTAGAGGCCAACTCGCCAGGAATGTTGTCAAATATTACCGCCGAGATGTTAGATTGGGTTAGGTTAGGTTATATTACGTTATTGATGTATATAAAGGTCCCACGGAGACGTAGAGGCCAACTCACCAGGAATGTGGTCAAATATTACTGCCGAGATGTTAGATTGGGTTAGGTTAGGTTATATTACGTTATTGACGTATAAAAATGTCCCACGGAGACGAAGAGGCCAACAAGCCAGGAATGTGGTCAAATATTACCGCCGTGATGTTAGATTGGGTTAGGCTAGCTTATATTATGTTATTGATGTACATAAAGGTCCCACGGAGACGTAGAGGCCAAATCGCCAGGAATGTTGTCAAATATTACCGCCGAGATGTTAGATTGGGTTAGCCTAGCTTATATTATGTTATTGATGTATATAAAGGTCCCACGGTGACGTAGAGGCCAAATCGCCAGGTATGTTGTCAAATATTACCGCCGAGATGTTAGGTTTGGTTAGCCTAGCTTATATTATGTTATTGATGTATATAAAGGTCCCACGGTGACGTAGAGGCCAACTCGCCAGTAATGTTGTCAAATATTACCGCCGAGATGATAGGTTGGGTTAGGTTATCTTAAATTACGTTATTGACGTATGTAAAGGTCCCACGGAGACGCAGAGGCCAACTCGCCAGGAATGTGGTCAAATATTACCGCCGAGATGTTAGATTGGGTTAGGCTAGCTTGTATTATGTTATGTATGTATATAATGGTCCCACGGAGACGTAGAGGCCAACTCGCCAGGAATGTGGTCAAATATTACCGCCGAGATGATAGGTTGGGTTAGGTTAGGTTAAATTACGTTATTGATGTATATGAAGGTCAAACGGAGACGTAGAGGCCAACTCGCCAGGAATGTTGTCCAATATTACCGCCGAGATGATAGGTTGGTTTAGGTTAGGTTATATTATGTTATTGATGTATATAAAGGTCCCACGGAGACGTAGAGGCCAACTCGCCAGGAATGTGGTCTAATATTACCGCCGAGATGATAGGTTGGGTTATGTTAGGTTATATTACGTTATTGATGTATATGAGGGTTAAACGGAGACATAGAGGCCAACTCGCCAGGAATCTTGTCAAATATTACCGCCGAGATGTTACGTTGGGTTAGGTTAGGTTATGTTACGTTATTGACGTATGTAAAGGTCCCACGGAGACGCAGAGCCCAACAAGCCAGAAATGTGGTCAAATATTACCGCCGAGATGTTAGATTGGGTTAGGCTAGCTTATATTATGTTATGTATGTATATAATGGTCCCACGGATACGTAGAGGCCAACTCGCCAGGAATGTGGTCAAATATTACCGCCGAGATGATAGGTTGGGTTAGGTTAGGTTAAATTACGTTATGGATGTATATGAAGGTCAAACGGAGACGTAGACGCCAACTCGCCAGGAATGTCGTCCAATATTACCGCCGAGATGATAGGTTGGGTTAGGTTAGGTTATATTACGTTATTGATGTATATAAAGGTCCCACGGAGACGTACAGTCTAACAAGACAGGAATGTGGTCAAATATTACCGCCGAGATGATAGGTTGGGTTAGGTTAGGTTAAATTACGTTATTGATGTTTATGAGGGTTACACGGAGACGTAGAGGCCAACTCGCCAGGAATGTTGTCAAATATTACCGCCGAGATGTTAGATTGGGTTAGGTTAGGTTATATTACGTTATTGATGTATATAAAGGTCCCACGGAGACGTAGAGGCCAACTCACCAGGAATGTGGTCAAATATTACTGCCGAAATGTTAGATTGGGTTAGGTTAGGTTATATTACGTTATTGACGTATAAAAATGTCCCACGGAGACGAAGAGGCCAACAAGCCAGGAATGTGGTCAAATATTACCGTCGAGATGTTAGATTGGGTTAGGTTATCTTATATTACGTTATAGACGTATGTAAAGGTCCCACGGTGACGCAGAGCCCAACAAGCCAGGAATGCGGTCAAATATTACCGCCGAGATGTTAGATTGGGTTAGGCTAGCTTATATTATGTTATGTATGTATATAATGGTCCCACGGATACGTAGAGGCCAACTCGCCAGGAATGTGGTCAAATATTACCGCCGAGATGATAGGTTGGGTTAGGTTAGGTTAAATTACGTTATGGATGTATATGAAGGTCAAACGGAGACGTAGAGGCCAACTCGCCAGGAATGTCGTCCAATATTACCGCCGAGATGATAGGTTGGTTTAGGTTAGGTTATATTACGTTATTGATGTATATAAAGGTCCCACGAAGACGTAGAGGCCAACTCGCCAGGAATGTGGTCAAATATTACCGCCGAGATGTTACGTTGGGTTAGGTTAGGTTATATTACGATATTGATGTATACGAAGGTTCCACGGAGACGTAGAGGCCAACTCGCAAGGAATGTTGTCAAATATTATCGCCGAGATGATAGGTTGGGTTAGGTTATCTTATATTACGTTATTGACGTATGTAAAGGTCCCACGGAGACGCAGAGCCCAACAAGCCAGAAATGTGGTCAAATATTACCGCCGAGATGTTAGATTGGGTTAGGCTAGCTTATATTATTTTATGTATGTATATAATGGTCCCACGGAGACGTAGAGGCCAACTCGCCAGGAATGTGGTCAAATATTACCGCCGAGATGATAGGTTGGGTTAGGTTAGGTTAAATTACGTTATTGATGTATATGAAGGTCAAACGGAGACGTAGAGGCCAACTCGCCAGGAATGTTGTCCAATATTACCGCCGAGATGATAGGTTGGTTTAGGTTAGGTTATATTATGTTATTGATGTATATAAAGGTCCCACGGAGACGTAGAGGCCAACTCGCCAGGAATGTGGTCAAATATTACCGCCGAGATGATAGGTTGGGTTAGGTTAGGTTAAATTACGTTATTGATGTATATGAGGGTTACACGGAGACGTAGAGGCCAACTCGCCAGGAATCTTGTCAAATATTACCGCCGAGATGTTAGATTGGGTTAGGTTAGGTTATATTACGTTATTGACGTATGTAAAGGTCTCACGGAGACGCAGAGGCCAACAAGCCAGGAATGTTGTCAAATATTACCGCCGAGATGATAGGTTGGGTTAGGTTATCTTATATTACATTATTGACGAATGTAAAGGTCCCACGGAGGCGCAGAGCCCAACAAGCCAGGAATGTGGTCAAATATTACCGCCGAGATGTTAGATTGGGATAGGCTAGCTTATATTATGTTATGTATGTATATAATAGTCCCACGGAGACGTAGGGGCCAACTCGCCAGGAATGTGGACAAATATTACCGCCGAGATGTTACGTTGGGTTAGGTTAGGTTATGTTACGTTATTGATGTATATAAAGGTCCCACGGTGACGTAGAGGCCAACTCGCCAGGAATGTTGTCAAATATTACCGCCGAGATGTTAGGTTGGGATAGGTTAGGTTATATTACGTTATTGATGTATATAAAGGTCCCACGGAGACGTAGAGTCTAACAAGACAGGAATGTGGTCAAATATTACCGCCGAGATGATAGGTTGGGTTAGGTTAGGTTATATTACGTTATTGATGTATACGAAGGTTCCACGGAGACGTAGAGGCCAACTCGCCAGGAATGTTGTCAAATATTACCGCCGAGATGTTAGATTGGGTTAGGTTAGGTTATATTACGTTATTGATGTATATAAAGGTCCCACGGAGACGTAGAGGCCAACTCACCAGGAATGTGGTCAAATATTACTGCCGAGATGTTAGATTGGGTTAGGTTAGGTTATATTACGTTATTGACGTATAAAAATGTCCCACGGAGACGAAGAGGCCAACAAGCCAGGAATGTGGTCAAATATTACCGCCGTGATGTTAGATTGGGTTAGGCTAGCTTATATTATGTTATTGATGTACATAAAGGTCCCACGGAGACGTAGAGGCCAAATCGCCAGGAATGTTGTCAAATATTACCGCCGAGATGTTAGATTGGGTTAGCCTAGCTTATATTATGTTATTGATGTATATAAAGGTCCCACGGTGACGTAGAGGCCAAATCGCCAGGTATGTTGTCAAATATTACCGCCGAGATGTTAGGTTTGGTTAGCCTAGCTTATATTATGTTATTGATGTATATAAAGGTCCCACGGTGACGTAGAGGCCAACTCGCCAGTAATGTTGTCAAATATTACCGCCGAGATGATAGGTTGGGTTAGGTTATCTTAAATTACGTTATTGACGTATGTAAAGGTCCCACGGAGACGCAGAGGCCAACTCGCCAGGAATGTGGTCAAATATTACCGCCGAGATGTTAGATTGGGTTAGGTTATCTTATATTACGTTATAGACGTATGTAAAGGTCCCACGGTGACGCAGAGCCCAACAAGCCAGGAATGCGGTCAAATATTACCGCCGAGATGTTAGATTGGGTTAGGCTAGCTTATATTATGTTATGTATGTATATAATGGTCCCACGGATACGTAGAGGCCAACTCGCCAGGAATGTGGTCAAATATTACCGCCGAGATGATAGGTTGGGTTAGGTTAGGTTAAATTACGTTATGGATGCATATGAAGGTCAAACGGAGACGTAGAGGATAACTCGCCAGGAATGTTGTCCAATATTACCGCCGAGATAATAGGTTGGTTTAGGTTAGGTTATATTATGTTATTGATGTATATAAAGGTCCCACGGAGACGTAGAGGCCAACTCGCCAGGAATGTGGTCAAATATTACCGCCGAGATGTTACGTTGGGTTAGGTTAGGTTATATTACGATATTGATGTATACGAAGGTTCCACGGAGACGTAGAGGCCAACTCGCAAGGAATGTTGTCAAATATTATCGCCGAGATGATAGGTTGGGTTAGGTCATCTTACATTACGTTATTGACGTATGTAAAGGTCCCACGGAGACGCAGAGCCCAACAAGCCAGAAATGTGGTCAAATATTACCGCCGAGATGTTAGATTGGGTTAGGCTAGCTTATTTTATGTTATGTATGTATATAAAGGTCCCACGGAGACGTAGAGGACAACTCGCCAGGAATGTGGTCAAATATTACCGCCGAGATGATAGGTTGGGTTAGGTTAGGTTAAATTACGTTATGGATGTATATGAAGGTCAAACGGAGACGTAGAGGCCAACACGCCAGGAATGTTGTCCAATATTACCGCCGAGATGAGAGGTTGGTTTAGGATAGGTTATATTATGTTATTGATGTATATAAAGGTCCCACGGAGACGTAGAGGCCAACTCGCCAGGAATGTGGACAAATATTACCGCCGAGATGTTAGGTTGGGTTAGGTTAGGTTATATTACGTTATTGATGTATATAAAGGTCCCACGGAGACGTAGATTCTAACAAGACAGGAATGTGGTCAAATATTACCGCCGAGATGATAGGTTGGGTTAGGTTAGGTTAAATTACGTTATTGATGTTTATGAGGGTTACACGGAGACGTAGAGGCCAACTCGCCAGGAATGTTGTCAAATATTACCGACGAGATGTTAGATTGGGTTAGGTTAGGTTATATTACGTTATTGATGTATATAAAGGTCCCACGGTGACGTAGAGGCCAACTCGACAGTAATGTTGTCAAATATTACCGCCGAGATGATAAGTTGGGTTAGGTTATCTTAAATTACGTTATTGCCGTATGTAAAGGTCCCACGGAGACGCAGAGCCCAACAAGCCAGGAATGTGGTCAAATATTACCGCCGAGATGATAGGTTGGGTTAGGTTAGGTTAAATTACGTTATTGATGGATATGAAGGTCAAACGGAGACGTAGAGGCCAACTCGCCAGGAATGTTGTCCAATATTACCGCCGAGATGATAGGTTGGTTTAGGTTAGGTTATATTATGTTATTGATGTATATAAAGGTCCCACGGAGACGTAGAGGCCAACTCGCCAGGAATGTGGTCAAACATTACCGCCGAGATGATAGGTTGGGTTAGGTTAGGTTAAATTACGTTATTGATGTATATGAGGGTTACACGGAGACGTAGAGGCCAACTCGCCAGGAATCTTGTCAAATATTACCGCCGAGATGTTAGATTGGGTTAGGTTAGGTTATATTACGTTATTGACGTATGTAAAGGTCTCACGGAGACGCAGAGGCCAACAAGCCAGGAATGTTGTCAAATATTACCGCCGAGATGATAGGTTGGGTTAGGTTATCTTATATTACGTTATTGACGAATGTAAAGGTCCCACGGAGACGCAGAGCCCAACAAGCCAGGAATGTGGTCAAATATTACCGCCGAAATGTTAGATTGGGTTAGGCTAGCTTATATTATGTTATGTATGTATATAATAGTCCCACGGAGACGTAGAGGCCAACTCGCCAGGAATGTGGTCGAATATTACCGCCGAGATGATAGGTTGGGTTAGGTTAGGTTAAATTACGTTATGGATGCATATGAAGGTCAAACGGAGACGTAGAGGCCAACTCGCCAGGAATGTTGTCCAATATTACCGCCGAGATGATAGGTTGGTTTAGGTTAGGTTATATTACGTTATTGATGTTTATGAGGGTTACACGGAGACGCAGAGGCCAACTCGCCAGGAATGTTGTCAAATATTACCGCCGAGATGTTAGATTGGGTTAGGTTAGGTTATATTACGTTATTGATGTATATAAAGGTCCCACGGTGACGTAGAGGCCAACTCGCCAGTAATGTTGTCAAATATTACCGCCGAGATGATAGGTTGGGTTAGGTTATCTTAAATTACGTTATTGACGTATGTAAAGGTCCCACGGAGACGCAGAGCCCAACAAGCCAGGAATGTGGTCAAATATTACCGCCGAGATGTTAGATTGGGTTAGGCTAGCTTATATTATGTTATGTATGTATTTAATGGTCCCACGGAGACGTAGAGGCCAACTCGCCAGGAATGTGGTCAAATATTACCGCCGAGATGATAGGTTGGGTTAGGTTAGGTTAAATTACGGTATTGATGTATATGAAGGTCAAACGGAAACGTAAAGGCCAACTCGCCAGGAATGTTGTCCAATATTACCGCCGAGATGATAGGTTGGTTTAGGTTAGGTTATATTATGTTATTGATGTATATAAAGGTCCCACGGAGACGTAGAGGCCAACTCGCCAGGAATGTGGTAAAATATTACCGCCGAGATGATAGGTTGGGTTAGGTTAGGTTAAATTACGTTATTGATGTATATGAGGGTTACACGGAGACGTAGAGGCCAACTCGCCAGGAATCTTGTCAAATATTACCGCCCAGATGTTAGATTGGGTTAGGTTAGGTTATATTACGTTATTGACGTATGTAAAGGTCTCACGGAGACGCAGAGGCCAACAAGCCAGGAATGTTGTCAAATATTACCGCCGAGATGATAGGTTGGGTTAGGTTATCTTATATTACGTTATTGACGAATGTAAAGGTCCCACGGAGACGCAGAGCAAAACAAGCCAGGAATGTGGTCAAATATTACCGCCGAGATGTTAGATTGGGTTAGGCTAGCTTATATTATGTTATGTATGTATATAATGGTCCCACGGAGACGTAGTGACCAACTCGCCAGGAATGTGGTCAAATATTACCGCCGAGATGATAGGTTGGGTTAGGTTAGGTTAAATTACGTTATTGATGTATATGAAGGTCAAACGGAGACGTAGAGGCCAACTCGCCAGGAATATTGTCCAATATTACCGCCGAGATGATAGGTTGGTTTAGGTTAGGTTATATTATGTTATTGATGTATATAAAGGTCCCACGGAGACGTAGAGGCCAACTCGCCAGGAATGTGGTCAAATATTACCGCCGAGATGATAGGTTGGGTTAGGTTAGGTTAAATTACGTTATTGATGTATATGAGGGTTACACGGAGACGTAGAGGCCAACTCGCCAGGAATCTTGTCAAATATTACCGCCCAGATGTTAGATTGGGTTAGGTTAGGTTATATTACGTTATTGACGTATGTAAAGGTCTCACGGAGACGCAGAGGCCAACAAGCCAGGAATGTTGTCAAATATTACCGCCGAGATGATAGGTTGGGTTAGGTTATCTTATATTACGTTATTGACGAATGTAAAGGTCCCACGGAGACGCAGAGCCCAACAAGCCAGGAATGTGGTCAAATATTACCGCCGAGATGTTAGATTGGGTTAGGCTAGCTTATATTATGTTCTGTATGTATATAATAGTCCCACGGAGACGTAGAGGCCAACTCGCCAGGAATGTGGTCGAATATTACCGCCGAAATGATAGGTTGGGTTAGGTTAGGTTAAATTACGTTATGGATGTATATGAAGGTCAAACGGAGACGTAGAGGCCAACTCGCCAGGAATGTTGTCCAATATTACCGCCGAGATGATAGGTTGGTTTAGGTTAGGTTATATTATGTTATTGATGTATATAAAGGTCCCACGGAGACGTAGAGGCCAACTCGCCAGGAATGTGGACAAATATTACCGCCGAGATGTTACGTTGGGTTAGGTTAGGTTATGTTACGTTATTGATGTATATAAAGGTCCCACGGTGACGTAGAGGCCAACTCGCCAGGAATGTTGTCAAATATTATCGCCGAGATGTTAGGTTGGGTTAGGTTAGGTTATATTACGTTATTGATGTATATAAAGGTCCCACGGAGACGTAGAGTCTAACAAGACAGGAATGTGGTCAAATATTACCGCCGAGATGTTAGATTGGGTTAGGTTAGGTTATATTACGTTATTAATGTATATAAAGGTCCCACGGAGACGTAGAGGCCAACTCACCAGGAATGTGGTCAAATATTACTGCCGAGATGTTAGATTGGGTTAGGTTAGGTTATATTACGTTATTGACGTATAAAAATGTCCCACGGAGACGAAGAGGCCAACAAGCCAGGAATGTGGTCAAATATTACCGCCGTGATGTTAGATTGGGTTAGGCTTGCTTATATTATGTTATTGATGTACATAAAGGTCCCACGGAGACGTAGAGGCCAAATCGCCAGGAATGTTGTCAAATATTACCGCCGAGATGTTAGATTGGGTTAGCCTAGCTTATATTATGTTATTGATGTATATAAAGGTCCCACGGTGACGTAGAGGCCAACTCGCCAGATATGTTGTCAAATATTACCTCCGAGACGTTAGGTTGGGTTAGCCTAGCTTATATTATGTTATTGATGTATATAAAGGTCCCACGGTGACGTAGAGGCCAACTCGCCAGGAATGCTGTCAAATATTACCGCCGAGATGATAGGTTGGGTTAGGTTATCTTATATTACGTTATTGACGTATGTAAAGGTCCCACAGAGACGCAGAGCCCGACAAGCCAGGAATGTGGTCAAATATTACCGCCGAGATGATAGGTTGGGTTAGGTTAGGTTAAATTACGTTATTGATGTATATGAAGGTCAAACGGAAACGTAGAGGCCAACTCGCCAGGAATGTTGTCAAATATTACCGCCGAGATGTTAGGTTGGGTTAGGTTAGGTTATATTACGTTATTGATGTATATAAAGGTCCCACGGAGACGTACAGTCTAACAAGACAGGAATGTGGTCAAATATTACCGCCGAGATGATAGGTTGGGTTAGGTTAGGTTAAATTACGTTATTGATGTTTATGAGGGTTACACGGAGACGTAGAGGCCAACTCGCCATGAATGTTGTCAAATATTACCGCCGAGATGTTAGATTGGGTTAGGTTAGGTTATATTACGTTATTGATGTATATAAAGGTCCCACGGAGACGCAGAGGCCAACAAGATAGGAATGTTGTCAAATATTACCGCCGAGATGTTAGGTTGGGTTAGGTTAGGTTATATTACGTTATTGATGTATATAAAGGTCCCACGGAGACGTAGAGTCTAACAAGACAGGAATGTGGTCAAATATTACCGCCGAGATGATAGGTTGGGTTAGGTTAGGTTAAATTACGTTATTGATGTTTATGAGGGTTACACGGAGACGTAGAGGCCAACTCGCCAGGAATGATGTCAAATATTACCGACGAGATGTTAGATGGGGTTAGGTTAGGTTATATTACGTTATTGATGTATATAAAGGTCCCACGGTGACGTAGAGGCCAACTCGCCAGTAATGTTGTCAAATATTACCGCCGAGATGATAAGTTGGGTTAGGTTATCTTAAATTACGTTATTGCCGTATGTAAAGGTCCCACGGAGACGCAGAGCCCAACAAGCCAGGAATGTGGTCAAATATTACCGCCGAGATGATAGGTTGGGTTAGGTTAGGTTAAATTACGTTATTGATGGATATGAAGGTCAAACGGAGACGTAGAGGCCAACTCGCCAGGAATGTTGTCCAATATTACCGCCGAGATGATAGCTTGGTTTAGGTTAGGTTATATTATGTTATTGTTGTATATAAAGGTCCCACGGAGACGTAGAGGCCAACTCGCCAGGAATGTGGTCAAACATTACCGCCGAGATGATAGGTTGGGTTAGGTTAGGTTAAATTACGTTATTGATGTATATGAGGGTTACACGGAGACGTAGAGGCCAACTCGCCAGGAATCTTGTCAAATATTACCGCCGAGATGTTAGATTGGGTTAGGTTAGGTTATATTACGTTATTGACGTATGTAAAGGTCTCACGGAGACGCAGAGGCCAACAAGCCAGGAATGTTGTCAAATATTACCGCCGAGATGATAGGTTGGGTTAGGTTATCTTATATTACGTTATTGACGAATGTAAAGGTCCCACGGAGACGCAGAGCCCAACAAGCCAGGAATGTGGTCAAATATTACCGCCGAGATGTTAGGTTGGGTTAGCCTAGCTTATATTATGTTATTGATGTATATAAAGGTCCCACGGTGACGTAGAGGCCAACTCGCCAGTAATGTTGTCAAATATTACCGCCGAGATGATAGGTTGGGTTAGGTTATCTTAAATTACGTTATTGACGTATGTAAAGGTCCCACGGAGACGCAGAGACCAACTCGCCAGGAATGTGGTCAAATATTACCGCCGAGATGTTAGATTGGGTTAGGCTAGCTTATATTATGTTATGTATGTATATAATGGTCCCACGGAGACGTAGAGGCCAACTCGCCAGGAATGTGGTCAAATATTACCGCCGAGATGATAGGTTGGGTTAGGTTAGGTTAAATTACGTTATTGATGTATATGAAGGTCAAACGGAGACGTAGAGGCCAACTCGCCAGGAATGTTGTCCAATATTACCGCCGAGATGATAGGTTGGTTTAGGTTAGGTTATATTATGTTATTGATGTATATAAAGGTCCCACGGAGACGTAGAGGCCAACTCGCCAGGAATGTGGTCTAATATTACCGCCGAGATGATAAGTTGGGTTATGTTAGGTTAAATTACGTTATTGATGTATATGAAGGTCAAACGGAGACGTAGAGGCCAACTCGCCAGGAATGTTGTCCAATATTACCGCCGAGATGATAGGTTGGTTTAGGTTAGGTTATATTATGTTATTGATGTATATAAAGGTCCCACGCAGACGTAGAGGCCAACTCGCCAGGAATGTGGTCAAATATTACCGCCGAGATGATAGGTTGGGTTAGGTTAGGTTAAATTACGTTATTGATGTATATGAGGGTTAAACGGAGACGTAGAGGCCAACTCGCCAGGAATCTTGTAAAATATTACCGCCGAGATGTTAGATTGGGTTAGGTTAGGTTATATTACGTTATTGACGTATGTAAAGGTCCCACGGAGACGCAGAGGCCAACAAGCCAGGAATGTGGTCAAATATTACCGCCGAGATGTTAGATTGGGTTAGGCTAGCTTATATTATGTTATGTATGTATATAAAGGTCCCACGGAGACGTAGAGGCCAACTCGCCAGGAATGTGGTCAAATATTACCGCCGAGATGATAGGTTGGGTTAGGTTAGGTTAAATTACGTTATTGATGTATATGAGGGTTAAACGGAGACGTAGAGGCCAACTCGCCAGGAATCTTGTCAAATATTACCGCCGAGATGTTAGATTGGGTTAGGTTAGGTTATATTACGTTATTGACGTATGTAAAGGTCCCACGGAGACGCAGAGGCCAACAAGCCAGGAATGTGGTCAAATATTACCGCCGAGATGTTAGATTGGGTTAGGCTAGCCTATATTATGTTATGTATGTATATAATGGTCCCACGGAGACGTAGAGGCCAACTCGCCAGGAATGTGGTCAAATATTACCGCCGAGATGATAGGTTGGGTTAGGTTAGGTTAAATTACGTTATTGATGTATATGAAGGTCAAACGGAGACGTAGAGGCCAACTCGCCAGGAATGTTGTCCAATATTACCGCAGAGATTATAGGTTGGTTTAGGTTAGGTTATATTATGTTATTGATGTATATAAAGGTCCCGCGGTGACGTAGAGGCCAACTCGCCAGATATGTTGTCAAATATTACCGCCGAGATGTTAGGTTGGGTTAGCCTATCTTATATTATGTTATTGATGTATATAAAGGTCCCACGGAGACGTAGAGGCCAAATCGCCAGGAATCTTGTCAAATATTACCGCCGAGATGTTAGATTGGGTTAGGTTATCTTATATTACGTTATTGACGTATGTAAAGGTCCCACAGAGACGCAGAGCCCGACAAGCCAGGAATGTGGTCAAATATTACCGCCGAGATGATAGGTTGGGTTAGGCTAGCTTATATTATGTTATGTATGTATATAATGGTCCCACGGAGACGTAGAGACCAACTCGCCAGGAATGTGGTCAAATATTACCGCCGAGATGATAGGTTGGGTTAGGTTAGGTTAAATTACGTTATTGATGTATATGAAGGTCAAACGGAGACGTAGAGGCCAACTCGCCAGGAATGTTGTCCAATATTACCGCCGAGATGTTAGGTTGGGTTAGCCCAGCTTATATTATGTTATTGATGTATATAAAGGTCCCACGGTGACGTAGAGGCCAACTCGCCAGGAATGCTGTCAAATATTACCGCCGAGATGATAGGTTGGGTTAGGTTAGGTTAAATTACGTTATTGATGTATATGAGGGTTACACGGAGACGTAGAGGCCAACTCGCCAGGAATCTTGTCAAATATTACCGCCGAGATGTTAGATTGGGTTAGGTTAGGTTATATTACGTTATTAATGTATATAAAGGTCCCACGGAGACGTAGAGGCCAACTCACCAGGAATGTGGTCAAATATTACCGCCGAGATGATAGGTTGGGTTAGGTTAGGTTAAATTACGTTATTGATGTATATGAGGGTTAAACGGAGACGTAGAGGCCAACTCGCCAGGAATCTTGTAAAATATTACCGCCGAGATGTTAGATTGGGTTAGGTTAGGTTATATTACGTTATTGACGTATGTAAAGGTCCCACGGAGACGCAGAGGCCAACAAGCCAGGAATGTGGTCAAATATTACCGCCGAGATGTTAGATTGGGTTAGGCTAGCTTATATTATGTTATGTATGTATATAAAGGTCCCACGGAGACGTAGAGGCCAACTCGCCAGGAATGTGGTCAAATATTACCGCCGAGATGATAGGTTGGGTTAGGTTAGGTTAAATTACGTTATTGATGTATATGAGGGTTAAACGGAGACGTAGAGGCCAACTCGCCAGGAATCTTGTCAAATATTACCGCCGAGATGTTAGATTGGGTTAGGTTAGGTTATATTACGTTATTGACGTATGTAAAGGTCCCACGGAGACGCAGAGGCCAACAAGCCAGGAATGTGGTCAAATATTACCGCCGAGATGTTAGATTGGGTTAGGCTAGCCTATATTATGTTATGTATGTATATAATGGTCCCACGGAGACGTAGAGGCCAACTCGCCAGGAATGTGGTCAAATATTACCGCCGAGATGATAGGTTGGGTTAGGTTAGGTTAAATTACGTTATTGATGTATATGAAGGTCAAACGGAGACGTAGAGGCCAACTCGCCAGGAATGTTGTCCAATATTACCGCAGAGATTATAGGTTGGTTTAGGTTAGGTTATATTATGTTATTGATGTATATAAAGGTCCCGCGGTGACGTAGAGGCCAACTCGCCAGATATGTTGTCAAATATTACCGCCGAGATGTTAGGTTGGGTTAGCCTATCTTATATTATGTTATTGATGTATATAAAGGTCCCACGGAGACGTAGAGGCCAAATCGCCAGGAATCTTGTCAAATATTACCGCCGAGATGTTAGATTGGGTTAGGTTATCTTATATTACGTTATTGACGTATGTAAAGGTCCCACAGAGACGCAGAGCCCGACAAGCCAGGAATGTGGTCAAATATTACCGCCGAGATGATAGGTTGGGTTAGGCTAGCTTATATTATGTTATGTATGTATATAATGGTCCCACGGAGACGTAGAGACCAACTCGCCAGGAATGTGGTCAAATATTACCGCCGAGATGATAGGTTGGGTTAGGTTAGGTTAAATTACGTTATTGATGTATATGAAGGTCAAACGGAGACGTAGAGGCCAACTCGCCAGGAATGTTGTCCAATATTACCGCCGAGATGTTAGGTTGGGTTAGCCCAGCTTATATTATGTTATTGATGTATATAAAGGTCCCACGGTGACGTAGAGGCCAACTCGCCAGGAATGCTGTCAAATATTACCGCCGAGATGATAGGTTGGGTTAGGTTAGGTTAAATTACGTTATTGATGTATATGAGGGTTACACGGAGACGTAGAGGCCAACTCGCCAGGAATCTTGTCAAATATTACCGCCGAGATGTTAGATTGGGTTAGGTTAGGTTATATTACGTTATTAATGTATATAAAGGTCCCACGGAGACGTAGAGGCCAACTCACCAGGAATGTGGTCAAATATTACTGCCGAGATGTTAGATTGGGTTAGGTTAGGTTATATTACGTTATTGACGTATAAAAATGTCCCACGGAGACGAAGAGGCCAACAAGCCAGGAATGTGGTCAAATACTACCGCCGTGATGTTAGATTGGGTTAGGCTTGCTTATATTATGTTATTGATGTACATAAAGGTCCCACGGAGACGTAGAGGCCAAATCGCCAGGAATGTTGTCAAATATTACCGCCGAGATGTTAGATTGGGTTAGCCTAGCTTATATTATGTTATTGATGTATATAAAGGTCCCACGGTGACGTAGAGGCCAACTCGCCAGATATGTTGTCAAATATTACCGCCGAGATGTTAGGATGGGTTAGCCCAGCTTATATTATGTTATTGATGTATATAAAGGTCCCACGGTGACGTAGAGGCCAACTCGCCAGGAATGCTGTCAAATATTACCGCCGAGATGATAGGTTGGGTTAGGTTATCTTATATTACGTTATTGACGTATGTAAAGGTCCCACAGAGACGCAGAGCCCGACAAGCCAGGAATGTGGTCAAATATTACCGCCGAGATGATAGGTTGGGTTAGGCTAGCTTATATTATGTTATGTATGTATATAATGGTCCCACGGAGACGTAGAGACCAACTCGCCAGGAATGTGGTCAAATATTACCGCCGAGATGATAGGTTGGGTTAGGTTAGGTTAAATTACGTTATTGATGTATATGAAGGTCAAACGGAGACGTAGAGGCCAACTCGCCAGGAATGTTGTCCAATATTACCGCCGAGATGATAGGTTGGTTTAGGTTAGGTTATATTACGTTATTGACGTATGTAAAGGTCCCACGGAGACGCAGAGGCCAACAAGCCAGGAATGTGGTCAAATATTACCGCCGAGATGTTAGATTGGGTTAGGCTAGCCTATATTATGTTATGTATGTATATAATGGTCCCACGGAGACGTAGAGTCCAACTCGCCAGGAATCTTGTCAAATATTACCGCCGAGATGATAGGTTGGGTTAGGTTAGGTTAAATTACGTTATTGATGTATATGAAGGTCAAACGGAGACGTAGAGGCCAACTCGCCAGGAATGTTGTCCAATATTACCGCAGAGATTATAGGTTGGTTTAGGTTAGGTTATATTATGTTATTGATGTATATAAAGGTCCCACGGTGACGTAGAGGCCAACTCGCCAGATATGTTGTCAAATATTAAAGCCGAGATGTTAGGTTGGGTTAGCCTATCTTATATTATGTTATTGATGTATATAAAGGTCCCACGGAGACGTAGAGGCCAAATCGCCAGGAATCTTGTCAAATATTACCGCCGAGATGTTAGATTGGGTTAGGTTATCTTATATTACGTTATTGACGTATGTAAAGGTCCCACAGAGACGCAGAGCCCGACAAGCCAGGAATGTGGTCAAATATTACCGCCGAGATGATAGGTTGGGTTAGGCTAGCTTATATTATGTTATGTATGTATATAATGGTCCCACGGAGACGTAGAGACCAACTCGCCAGGAATGTGGTCAAATATTACCGCCGAGATGATAGGTTGGGTTAGGTTAGGTTAAATTACGTTATTGATGTATATGAAGGTCAAACGGAGACGTAGAGGCCAACTCGCCAGGAATGTTGTCCAATATTACCGCCGAGATGTTAGGTTGGGTTAGCCCAGCTTATATTATGTTATTGATGTATATAAAGGTCCCACGGTGACGTAGAGGCCAACTCGCCAGGAATGCTGTCAAATATTACCGCCGAGATGATAGGTTGGGTTAGGTTAGGTTAAATTACGTTATTGATGTATATGAGCGTTACACGGAGACGTAAATGCCAACTCGCCAGGAATCTTGTCAAATATTACCGCCGAGATGTTAGATTGGGTTAGGTTATGTTATATTACGTTATTAATGTATATAAAGGTCCCACGGAGACGTAGAGGCCAACTCACCAGGAATGTGGTCAAATATTACTGCCGAGATGTTAGATTGGGTTAGGTTAGGTTATATTACGTTATTGACGTATAAAAATGTCCCACGGAGACGAAGAGGCCAACAAGCCAGGAATGTGGTCAAATACTACCGCCGTGATGTTAGATTGGGTTAGGCTTGCTTATATTATGTTATTGATGTACATAAAGGTCCCACGGAGACGTAGAGGCCAAATCGCCAGGAATGTTGTCAAATATTACCGCCGAGATGTTAGATTGGGTTAGCCTAGCTTATATTATGTTATTGATGTATATAAAGGTCCCACGGTGACGTAGAGGCCAACTCGCCAGATATGTTGTCAAATATTACCGCCGAGATGTTAGGTTGGGTTAGCCCAGCTTATATTATGTTATTGATGTATATAAAGGTCCCACGGTGACGTAGAGGCCAACTCGCCAGGAATGCTGTCAAATATTACCGCCGAGATGATAGGTTGGGTTAGGTTATCTTATATTACGTTATTGACGTATGTAAAGGTCCCACAGAGACGCAGAGCCCGACAAGCCAGGAATGTGGTCAAATATTACCGCCGAGATGATAGGTTGGGTTAGGCTAGCTTATATTATGTTATGTATGTATATAATGGTCCCACGGAGACGTAGAGACCAACTCGCCAGGAATGTGGTCAAATATTACCGCCGAGATGATAGGTTGGGTTAGGTTAGGTTAAATTACGTTATTGATGTATATGAAGGTCAAACGGAGACGTAGAGGCCAACTCGCCAGGAATGTTGTCCAATATTACCGCCGAGATGATAGGTTGGTTTAGGTTAGGTTATATTATGTTATTGATGTATATAAGGGTCCCACGGAGACGTAGAGGCCAACTCGCCAGGAATGTTGTCCAATATTACCGCCGAGATGATAGGTTGGTTTAGGTTAGGTTATATTATGTTATTGATGTATATAAAGGTCCCACGGAGACGTAGAGGCCAACTCGCCAGGAATGTGGTCAAATATTACCGCCGAGATGATAGGTTGGTTAGGTTAGGTTAAATTACGTTATTGATGTATATGAGGGTTAAACGGAGACGTAGAGGCCAACTCGCCAGGAATCTTGTAAAATATTACCGCCGAGATGTTAGATTGGGTTAGGTTAGGTTATATTACGTTATTGACGTATGTAAAGGTCCCACGGAGACGCAGAGGCCAACAAGCCAGGAATGTGGTCAAATATTACCGCCGAGATGTTAGATTGGGTTAGGCTAGCTTATATTATGTTATGTATGTATATAATGGTCCCACGGAGACGTAGAGGCCAACTCGGCAGGAATGTGGTCAAATATTACCGCCGAGATGATAGGTTGGGTTAGGTTAGGTTAAATTACGTTATTGATGTATATGAAGGTCAAACGGAGACGTAGAGGCCAACTCGCCAGGAATGTTGTCCAATATTACCGCAGAGATTATAGGTTGGTTTGGGTTAGGTTATATTAAGTTATTGATGTATATAAAGGTCCCACGGAGACGTAGAGGCCAACTCGCCAGGAATGTGGTCTAATATTACCGCCGAGATGATAGGTTGGGTTAGGTTAGGTTAAATTACGTTATTGATGTATATGAAGGTCAAACGGAGACGTAGAGGCCAACTCGCCAGGAACGTTGTCCAATATTACCGCCGAGATGATAGGTTGGTTTAGGTTAGGTTATATTATGTTATTGATGTATATAAAGGTCCCACGGAGACGTAGAGGCCAACTCGCCAGGAATGTGGTCAAATATTACCGCCGAGATGATAGGTTGGGTTAGGTTAGGTTAAATTACGTTATTGATGTATATGAAGGTCAAACGGAGACGTAGAGGCCAACTCGCCAGGAATGTTGTCCAATATTACCGCCGAGATGATAGGTTGGTTTAGGTTAGGTTATATTATGTTATTGATGTATATAAAGGTCCCACGGAGACGTAGAGGCCAACTCGCCAGGAATGTGGTCAAATATTACCGCCGAGATGATAGGTTGGTTTAGGTTAGGTTAAATTACGTTATTGATGTATATGAGGGTTAAACGGAGACGTAGAGGCCAACTCGCCAGGAATCTTGTAAAATATTACCGCCGAGATGTTAGATTGGGTTAGGTTAGGTTATATTACGTTATTGACGTATGTAAAGGTCCCACGGAGACGCAGAGGCCAACAAGCCAGGAATGTGGTCAAATATTACCGCCGAGATGTTAGATTGGGTTAGGCTAGCTTATATTATGTTATGTATGTATATAATGGTCCCACGGAGACGTAGAGGCCAACTCGCCAGGAATGTGGTCAAATATTACCGCCGAGATGATAGGTTGGGTTAGGTTAGGTTAAATTACGTTATTGATGTATATGAAGGTCAAACGGAGACGTAGAGGCCAACTCGCCAGGAATGTTGTCCAATATTACCGCCGAGATGATAGGTTGGTTTAGGTTAGGTTATATTACGTTATTGACGTATGTAAAGGTCCCACGGAGACGCAGAGGCCAACAAGCCAGGAATGTGGTCAAATATTACCGCCGAGATGTTAGATTGGGTTAGGCTAGCCTATATTATGTTATGTATGTATATAATGGTCCCACGGAGACGTAGAGGCCAACTCGCCAGGAATGTGGTCAAATATTACCGCCGAGATGATAGGTTGGGTTAGGTTAGGTTAAATTACGTTATTGATGTATATGAAGGTCAAACGGAGACGTAGAGGCCAACTCGCCAGGAATGTTGTCCAATATTACCGCAGAGATTATAGGTTGGTTTAGGTTAGGTTATATTATGTTATTGATGTATATAAAGGTCCCACGGTGACGTAGAGGCCAACTCGCCAGATATGTTGTCAAATATTAAAGCCGAGATGTTAGGTTGGGTTAGCCTATCTTATATTATGTTATTGATGTATATAAAGGTCCCACGGAGACGTAGAGGCCAAATCGCCAGGAATCTTGTCAAATATTACCGCCGAGATGTTAGATTGGGTTAGGTTATCTTATATTACGTTATTGACGTATGTAAAGGTCCCACAGAGACGCAGAGCCCGACAAGCCAGGAATGTGGTCAAATATTACCGCCGAGATGATAGGTTGGGTTAGGCTAGCTTATATTATGTTATGTATGTATATAATGGTCCCACGGAGACGTATAGACCAACTCGCCAGGAATGTGGTCAAATATTACCGCCGAGATGATAGGTTGGGTTAGGTTAGGTTAAATTACGTTATTGATGTATATGAAGGTCAAACGGAGACGTAGAGGCCAACTCGCCAGGAATGTTGTCCAATATTACCGCCGAGATGTTAGGTTGGGTTAGCCCAGCTTATATTATGTTATTGATGTATATAAAGGTCCCACGGTGACGTAGAGGCCAACTCGCCAGGAATGCTGTCAAATATTACCGCCGAGATGATAGGTTGGGTTAGGTTAGGTTAAATTACGTTATTGATGTATATGAGCGTTACACGGAGACGTAAATGCCAACTCGCCAGGAATCTTGTCAAATATTACCGCCGAGATGTTAGATTGGGTTAGGTTAGGTTATATTACGTTATTAATGTATATAAAGGTCCCACGGAGACGTAGAGGCCAACTCACCAGGAATGTGGTCAAATATTACTGCCGAGATGTTAGATTGGGTTAGGTTAGGTTATATTACGTTATTGACGTATAAAAATGTCCCACGGAGACGAAGAGGCCAACAAGCCAGGAATGTGGTCAAATACTACCGCCGTGATGTTAGATTGGGTTAGGCTTGCTTATATTATGTTATTGATGTACATAAAGGTCCCACGGAGACGTAGGGTCCAAATCGCCAGGAATGTTGTCAAATATTACCGCCGAGATGTTAGATTGGGTTAGCCTAGCTTATATTATGTTATTGATGTATATAAAGGTCCCACGGTGACGTAGAGGCCAACTCGCCAGATATGTTGTCAAATATTACCGCCGAGATGTTAGGTTGGGTTAGCCCAGCTTATATTATGTTATTGATGTATATAAAGGTCCCACGGTGACGTAGAGGCCAACTCGCCAGGAATGCTGTCAAATATTACCGCCGAGATGATAGGTTGGGTTAGGTTATCTTATATTACGTTATTGACGTATGTAAAGGTCCCACAGAGACGCAGAGCCCGACAAGCCAGGAATGTGGTCAAATATTACCGCCGAGATGATAGGTTGGGTTAGGCTAGCTTATATTATGTTATGTATGTATATAATGGTCCCACGGAGACGTAGAGACCAACTCGCCAGGAATGTGGTCAAATATTACCGCCGAGATGATAGGTTGGGTTAGGTTAGGTTAAATTACGTTATTGATGTATATGAAGGTCAAACGGAGACGTAGAGGCCAACTCGCCAGGAATGTTGTCCAATATTACCGCCGAGATGATAGGTTGGTTTAGGTTAGGTTATATTATGTTATTGATGTATATAAGGGTCCCACGGAGACGTAGAGGCCAACTCGCCAGGAATGTTGTCCAATATTACCGCCGAGATGATAGGTTGGTTTAGGTTAGGTTATATTATGTTATTGATGTATATAAAGGTCCCACGGAGACGTAGAGGCCAACTCGCCAGGAATGTGGTCAAATATTACCGCCGAGATGATAGGTTGGTTAGGTTAGGTTAAATTACGTTATTGATGTATATGAGGGTTAAACGGAGACGTAGAGGCCAACTCGCCAGGAATCTTGTAAAATATTACCGCCGAGATGTTAGATTGGGTTAGGTTAGGTTATATTACGTTATTGATGTATGTAAAGGTCCCACGGAGACGCAGAGGCCATCAAGCCAGGAATGTGGTCAAATATTACCGCCGAGATGTTAGATTGGGTTAGGCTAGCTTATATTATGTTATGTATGTATATAATGGTCCCACGGAGACGTAGAGGCCAACTCGCCAGGAATGTGGTCAAATATTACCGCCGAGATGATAGGTTGGGTTAGGTTAGGTTAAATTACGTTATTGATGTATATGAAGGTCAAACGGAGACGTAGAGGCCAACTCGCCAGGAATGTTGTCCAATATTACCGCAGAGATTATAGGTTGGTTTGGGTTAGGTTATATTAAGTTATTGATGTATATAAAGGTCCCACGGAGACGTAGAGGCAAACTCGCCAGGAATGTGGTCTAATATTACCGCCGAGATGATAGGTTGGGTTAGGTTAGGTTAAATTACGTTATTGATGTATATGAAGGTCAAACGGAGACGTAGAGGCCAACTCGCCAGGAACGTTGTCCAATATTACCGCCGAGATGATAGGTTGGTTTAGGTTAGGTTATATTATGTTATTGATGTATATAAAGGTCCCACGGAGACGTAGAGGCCAACTCGCCAGGAATGTGGTCAAATATTACCGCCGAGATGATAGGTTGGGTTAGGTTAGGTTAAATTACGTTATTGATGTATATGAAGGTCAAACGGAGACGTAGAGGCCAACTCGCCAGGAATGTTGTCCAATATTACCGCCGAGATGATAGGTTGGTTTAGGTTAGGTTATATTATGTTATTGATGTATATAAAGGTCCCACGGAGACGTAGAGGCCAACTCGCCAGGAATGTGGTCAAATATTACCGCCGAGAT
Source organism: Xylocopa violacea (assembly GCA_963969225.1). NCBI lineage: Eukaryota > Metazoa > Arthropoda > Insecta > Hymenoptera > Apidae > Xylocopa > Xylocopa violacea. The sequence continues at coordinate 7,746,921 of CAXAJV010000051.1, forward strand.
GATAGGTTGGTTTAGGTTAGGTTAAATTACGTTATTGATGTATATGAGGTCCCACGGTGACGTAAATGCCAACTCGCCAGGAATCTTGTCAAATATTACCGCCGAGATGTTAGATTGGGTTAGGTTAGGTTATATTACGTTATTAATGTATATAAAGGTCCCACGGAGACGTAGAGGCCAACTCACCAGGAATGTGGTCAAATATTACTGCCGAGATGTTAGATTGGGTTAGGTTAGGTTATATTACGTTATTGACGTATAAAAATGTCCCACGGAGACGAAGAGGCCAACAAGCCAGGAATGTGGTCAAATACTACCGCCGTGATGTTAGATTGGGTTAGGCTTGCTTATATTATGTTATTGATGTACATAAAGGTCCCACGGAGACGTAGAGGCCAAATCGCCAGGAATGTTGTCAAATATTACCGCCGAGATGTTAGATTGGGTTAGCCTAGCTTATATTATGTTATTGATGTATATAAAGGTCCCACGGTGACGTAGAGGCCAACTCGCCAGATATGTTGTCAAATATTACCGCCGAGATGTTAGGTTGGGTTAGCCCAGCTTATATTATGTTATTGATGTATATAAAGGTCCCACGGTGACGTAGAGGCCAACTCGCCAGGAATGCTGTCAAATATTACCGCCGAGATGATAGGTTGGGTTAGGTTATCTTATATTACGTTATTGACGTATGTAAAGGTCCCACAGAGACGCAGAGCCCGACAAGCCAGGAATGTGGTCAAATATTACCGCCGAGATGATAGGTTGGGTTAGGCTAGCTTATATTATGTTATGTATGTATATAATGGTCCCACGGAGACGTAGAGACCAACTCGCCAGGAATGTGGTCAAATATTACCGCCGAGATGATAGGTTGGGTTAGGTTAGGTTAAATTACGTTATTGATGTATATGAAGGTCAAACGGAGACGTAGAGGCCAACTCGCCAGGAATGTTGTCCAATATTACCGCCGAGATGATAGGTTGGTTTAGGTTAGGTTATATTATGTTATTGATGTATATAAGGGTCCCACGGAGACGTAGAGGCCAACTCGCCAGGAATGTTGTCCAATATTACCGCCGAGATGATAGGTTGGTTTAGGTTAGGTTATATTATGTTATTGATGTATATAAAGGTCCCACGGAGACGTAGAGGCCAACTCGCCAGGAATGTGGTCAAATATTACCGCCGAGATGATAGGTTGGTTAGGTTAGGTTAAATTACGTTATTGATGTATATGAGGGTTAAACGGAGACGTAGAGGCCAACTCGCCAGGAATCTTGTAAAATATTACCGCCGAGATGTTAGATTGGGTTAGGTTAGGTTATATTACGTTATTGATGTATGTAAAGGTCCCACGGAGACGCAGAGGCCATCAAGCCAGGAATGTGGTCAAATATTACCGCCGAGATGTTAGATTGGGTTAGGCTAGCTTATATTATGTTATGTATGTATATAATGGTCCCACGGAGACGTAGAGGCCAACTCGCCAGGAATGTGGTCAAATATTACCGCCGAGATGATAGGTTGGGTTAGGTTAGGTTAAATTACGTTATTGATGTATATGAAGGTCAAACGGAGACGTAGAGGCCAACTCGCCAGGAATGTTGTCCAATATTACCGCAGAGATTATAGGTTGGTTTGGGTTAGGTTATATTAAGTTATTGATGTATATAAAGGTCCCACGGAGACGTAGAGGCAAACTCGCCAGGAATGTGGTCTAATATTACCGCCGAGATGATAGGTTGGGTTAGGTTAGGTTAAATTACGTTATTGATGTATATGAAGGTCAAACGGAGACGTAGAGGCCAACTCGCCAGGAACGTTGTCCAATATTACCGCCGAGATGATAGGTTGGTTTAGGTTAGGTTATATTATGTTATTGATGTATATAAAGGTCCCACGGAGACGTAGAGGCCAACTCGCCAGGAATGTGGTCAAATATTACCGCCGAGATGATAGGTTGGGTTAGGTTAGGTTAAATTACGTTATTGATGTATATGAAGGTCAAACGGAGACGTAGAGGCCAACTCGCCAGGAATGTTGTCCAATATTACCGCCGAGATGATAGGTTGGTTTAGGTTAGGTTATATTATGTTATTGATGTATATAAAGGTCCCACGGAGACGTAGAGGCCAACTCGCCAGGAATGTGGTCAAATATTACCGCCGAGATGATAGGTTGGTTTAGGTTAGGTTAAATTACGTTATTGATGTATATGAGGTTTAAACGGAGACGTAGAGGCCAACTCGCCAGGAATCTTGTAAAATATTACCGCCGAGATGTTAGATTGGGTTAGGTTAGGTTATATTACGTTATTGACGTATGTAAAGGTCCCACGGAGACGCAGAGGCCAACAAGCCAGGAATGTGGTCAAATATTACCGCCGAGATGTTAGATTGGGTTAGGCTAGCTTATATTATGTTATGTATGTATATAATGGTCCCACGGAGACGTAGAGGCCAACTCGCCAGGAATGTGGTCAAATATTACCGCCGAGATGATAGGTTGGGTTAGGTTAGGTTAAATTACGTTATTGATGTATATGAAGGTCAAACGGAGACGTAGAGGCCAACTCGCCAGGAATGTTGTCCAATATTACCGCAGAGATTATAGGTTGGTTTAGGTTAGGTTATATTATGTTATTGATGTATATAAAGGTCCCACGGAGACGTAGAGGCCAACTCGCCAGGAATGTGGTCTAATATTACCGCCGAGATGATAGGTTGGGTTAGGTTAGGTTAAATTACGTTATTGATGTATATGAAGGTCAAACGGAGACGTAGAGGCCAACTCGCCAGGAACGTTGTCCAATATTACCGCCGAGATGATAGGTTGGTTTAGGTTAGGTTATATTATGTTATTGATGTATATAAAGGTCCCACGGAGACGTAGAGGCCAACTCGCCAGGAATGTGGTCAAATATTACCGCCGAGATGATAGGTTGGGTTAGGTTAGGTTAAATTACGTTATTGATGTATATGAGGGTTAAACGGAGACGTAGAGGCCAACTCGCCAGGAATCTTGTCAAATATTACCGCCGAGATGTTAGATTGGGTTAGGTTAGGTTATATTACGTTATTGACGTATGTAAAGGTCCCACGGAGACGCAGAGGCCAACAAGCCAGGAATGTGGTCAAATATTACCGCCGAGATGTTAGATTGGGTTAGGCTAGCTTATATTATGTTATGTATGTATATAATGGTCCCACGGGGACGTAGAGGCCAACTCGCCAGGAATGTGGTCAAATATTACCGCCGAGATGATAGGTTGGGTTAGGTTAGGTTAAATTACGTTATTGATGTATATGAAGGTCAAACGGAGACGTAGAGGCCAACTCGCCAGGAATGTTGTCCAATATTACCGCAGAGATTATAGGTTGGTTTAGGTTAGGTTATATTATGTTATTGATGTATATAAAGGTCCCACGGTGACGTAGAGGCCAACTCGCCAGATATGTTGTCAAATATTACCGCCGAGATGTTAGGTTGGGTTAGCCTATCTTATATTATGTTATTGATGTATATAAAGGTCCCACGGTGACGTAGAGGCCAACTCGCCAGGAATGCTGTCAAATATTACCGCCGAGATGATAGGTTGGGTTAGGTTATCTTATATTACGTTATTGACGTATGTAAAGGTCCCACAGAGACGCAGAGCCCGACAAGCCAGGAATGTGGTCAAATATTACCGCCGAGATGTTAGATTGGGTTAGGCTAGCTTATATTATGTTATGTATGTATATAAAGGTCCCACGGAGACGTAGAGGCCAACTCGCCAGGAATGTGGTCTAATATTACCGCCGAGATGATAGGTTGGGTTAGGTTAGGTTAAATTACGTTATTGATGTATATGAAGGTCAAACGGAGACGTAGAGGCCAACTCGCCAGGAACGTTGTCCAATATTACCGCCGAGATGATAGGTTGGTTTAGGTTAGGTTATATTATGTTATTGATGTATATAAAGGTCCCACGGAGACGTAGAGGCCAACTCGCCAGGAATGTGGTCAAATATTACCGCCGAGATGATAGGTTGGGTTAGGTTTGGTTAAATTACGTTATTGATGTATATGAGGGTTAAGCGGAGACGTAGAGGCCAACTCGCCAGGAATCTTGTCAAATATTACCGCCGAGATGTTAGATTGGGTTAGGTTAGGTTATATTACGTTATTGACGTATGTAAAGGTCCCACGGAGACGCAGAGGCCAACAAGCCAGGAATGTGGTCAAATATTACCGCCGAGATGTTAGATTGGGTTAGGCTAGCTTATATTATGTTATGTATGTATATAATGGTCCCACGGAGACGTAGAGGCCAACTCGCCAGGAATGTGGTCAAATATTACCGCCGAGATGATAGGTTGGGTTAGGTTAGGTTAAATTACGTTATTGATGTATATGAAGGTCAAACGGAGACGTAGAGGCCAACTCGCCAGGAATGTTGGCCAATATTACCGCCGAGATGTTAGGTTGGGTTAGCCCAGCTTATATTATGTTATTGATGTATATAAAGGTCCCACGGTGACGTAGAGGCCAACTCGCCAGGAATGCTGTCAAATATTACCGCCGAGATGATAGGTTGGGTTAGGTTAGGTTAAATTACGTTATTGATGTATATGAAGGTCAAACGGAGACGTAGAGGCCAACTCGCCAGGAATGTTGTCCAATATTACCGCAGAGATTATAGGTTGGTTTAGGTTAGGTTATATTATGTTATTGATGTATATAAAGGTCCCACGGTGACGTAGAGGCCAACTCGCCAGATATGTTGTCAAATATTACCGCCGAGATGTTAGGTTGGGTTAGCCTATGTTATATTATGTTATTGATGTATATAAAGGTCCCACGGAGACGTAGAGGCCAAATCGCCAGGAATCTTGTCAAATATTACCGCCGAGATGTTAGATTGGGTTAGGTTATGTTATATTACGTTATTGACGTATGTAAAGGTCCCACAGAGACGCAGAGCCCGACAAGCCAGGAATGTGGTCAAATATTACCGCCGAGATGATAGGTTGGGTTAGGCTAGCTTATATTATGTTATGTATGTATATAATGGTCCCACGGAGACGTAGAGACCAACTCGCCAGGAATGTGGTCAAATATTACCGCCGAGATGATAGGTTGGGTTAGGTTAGGTTAAATTACGTTATTGATGTATATGAAGGTCAAACGGAGACGTAGAGGCCAACTCGCCAGGAATGTTGTCCAATATTACCGCCGAGATGATAGGTTGGTTTAGGTTAGGTTATATTATGTTATTGATGTATATAAAGGTCCCACGGAGACGTAGAGGCCAACTCGCCAGGAATGTTGTCCAATATTACCGCCGAGATGATAGGTTGGTTTAGGTTAGGTTATATTATGTTATTGATGTATATAAAGGTCCCACGGAGACGTAGAGGCCAACTCGCCAGGAATGTGGACAAATATTACCGCCGAGATGTTACGTTGGGTTAGGTTAGGTTATGTTACGTTATTGATGTATATAAAGGTCCCACGGTGACGTAGAGGCCAACTCGCCAGGAATGTTGTCAAATATTACCGCCGAGATGCTAGGTTGTGTTAGGTTAGGTTATATTACGTTATTGACGTATAAAAATGTCCCACGGAGACGAAGAGGCCAACAAGCCAGGAATGTGGTCAGATATTACCGCCGTGATGTTAGATTGGGTTAGGCTTGCTTATATTATGTTATTGATGTATATAAAGGTCCCACGGAGACGTAGAGGCCAACTCGCCAGGAATGTGGTCAAATATTACCGCCGAGATGATAGGTTGGTTTAGGTTAGGTTAAATTACGTTATTGATGTATATGAGGGTTAAACGGAGACGTAGAGGCCAACTCGCCAGGAATCTTGTAAAATATTACCGCCGAGATGTTAGATTGGGTTAGGTTAGGTTATATTACGTTATTGACGTATGTAAAGGTCCCACGGAGACGCAGAGGCCAACAAGCCAGGAATGTGGTCAAATATTACCGCCGAGATGTTAGATTGGGTTAGGCTAGCTTATATTATGTTATGTATGTATATAATGGTCCCACGGAGACGTAGAGGCCAACTCGCCAGGAATGTGGTCTAATATTACCGCCGAGATGATAGGTTGGGTTAGGTTAGGTTAAATTACGTTATTGATGTATATGAAGGTCAAACGGAGACGTAGAGGCCAACTCGCCAGGAATGTTGTCCAATATTACCGCCGAGATGATAGGTTGGTTTAGGTTAGGTTATATTATGTTATTGATGTATATAAAGGTCCCACGGAGACGTAGAGGCCAACTCGCCAGGAATGTGGTCAAATATTACCGCCGAGATGATAGGTTGGTTTAGGTTAGGTTAAATTACGTTATTGATGTATATGAGGGTTAAACGGAGACGTAGAGGCCAACTCGCCAGGAATCTTGTAAAATATTACCGCCGAGATGTTAGATTGGGTTAGGTTAGGTTATATTACGTTATTGACGTATGTAAAGGTCCCACGGAGACGCAGAGGCCAACAAGCCAGGAATGTGGTCAAATATTACCGCCGAGATGTTAGATTGGGTTAGGCTAGCTTATATTATGTTATGTATGTATATAATGGTCCCACGGAGACGTAGAGGCCAACTCGCCAGGAATGTGGTCAAATATTACCGCCGAGATGATAGGTTGGGTTCGGTTAGGTTAAATTACGTTATTGATGTATATGAAGGTCAAACGGAGACGTAGAGGCCAACTCGCCAGGAATGTTGTCCAATATTACCGCAGAGATTATAGGTTGGTTTAGGTTAGGTTATATTATGTTATTGATGTATATAAAGGTCCCACGGAGACGTAGAGGCCAACTCGCCAGGAATGTGGTCTAATATTACCGCCGAGATGATAGGTTGGGTTAGGTTAGGTTAAATTACGTTATTGATGTATATGAAGGTCAAACGGAGACGTAGAGGCCAACTCGCCAGGAACGTTGTCCAATATTACCGCCGAGATGATAGGTTGGTTTAGGTTAGGTTATATTATGTTATTGATGTATATAAAGGTCCCACGGAGACGTAGAGGCCAACTCGCCAGGAATGTGGTCAAATATTACCGCCGAGATGATAGGTTGGGTTAGGTTAGGTTAAATTACGTTATTGATGTATATGAGGGTTAAACGGAGACGTAGAGGCCAACTCGCCAGGAATCTTGTCAAATATTACCGCCGAGATGTTAGATTGGGTTAGGTTAGGTTATATTACGTTATTGACGTATGTAAAGGTCCCACGGAGACGCAGAGGCCAACAAGCCAGGAATGTGGTCAAATATTACCGCCGAGATGTTAGATTGGGTTAGGCTAGCTTATATTATGTTATGTATGTATATAATGGTCCCACGGGGACGTAGAGGCCAACTCGCCAGGAATGTGGCCAAATATTACCGCCGAGATGATAGGTTGGGTTAGGTTAGGTTAAATTACGTTATTGATGTATATGAAGGTCAAACGGAGACGTAGAGGCCAACTCGCCAGGAATGTTGTCCAATATTACCGCAGAGATTATAGGTTGGTTTAGGTTAGGTTATATTATGTTATTGATGTATATAAAGGTCCCACGGTGACGTAGAGGCCAACTCGCCAGGAATGCTGTCAAATATTACCGCCGAGATGATAGGTTGGGTTAGGTTATCTTATATTACGTTATTGACGTATGTAAAGGTCCCACAGAGACGCAGAGCCCGACAAGCCAGGAATGTGGTCAAATATTACCGCCGAGATGTTAGATTGGGTTAGGTTAGGTTATATTACGTTATTGACGTATGTAAAGGTCCCACGGAGACGCAGAGGCCAACAAGCCAGGAATGTGGTCAAATATTACCGCCGAGATGTTAGATTGGGTTAGGCTAGCTTATATTATGTTATGTATGTATATAATGGTCCCACGGGGACGTAGAGGCCAACTCGCCAGGAATGTGGTCAAATATTACCGCCGAGATGATAGGTTGGGTTAGGTTTGGTTAAATTACGTTATTGATGTATATGAGGGTTAAACGGAGACGTAGAGGCCAACTCGCCAGGAATCTTGTCAAATATTACCGCCGAGATGTTAGATTGGGTTAGGTTAGGTTATATTACGTTATTGACGTATGTAAAGGTCCCACGGAGACGCAGAGGCCAACAAGCCAGGAATGTGGTCAAATATTACCGCCGAGATGTTAGATTGGGTTAGGCTAGCTTATATTATGTTATGTATGTATATAATGGTCCCACGGAGACGTAGAGGCCAACTCGCCAGGAATGTGGTCAAATATTACCGCCGAGATGATAGGTTGGGTTAGGTTAGGTTAAATTACGTTATTGATGTATATGAAGGTCAAACGGAGACGTAGAGGCCAACTCGCCAGGAATGTTGTCCAATATTACCGCAGAGATTATAGGTTGGTTTAGGTTAGGTTATATTATGTTATTGATGTATATAAAGGTCCCACGGTGACGTAGAGGCCAACTCGCCAGATATGTTGTCAAATATTACCGCCGAGATGTTAGGTTGGGTTAGCCTATCTTATATTATGTTATTGATGTATATAAAGGTCCCACGGTGACGTAGAGGCCAACTCGCCAGGAATGCTGTCAAATATTACTGCCGAGATGATAGGTTGGGTTAGGTTATCTTATATTACGTTATTGACGTATGTAAAGGTCCCACAGAGACGCAGAGCCCGACAAGCCAGGAATGTGGTCAAATATTACCGCCGAGATGTTAGATTGGGTTAGGCCAGCTTATATTATGTTATGTATGTATATAAAGGTCCCACGGAGACGTAGAGGCCAACTCGCCAGGAATGTGGTCAAATATTACCGCCGAGATGATAGGTTGGGTTAGGTTAGGTTAAATTACGTTATTGACGTATGTAAAGGTCCCACGGAGACGTAGAGGCCAACTCGCCAGGAATGTGGTCAAATATTACCGCCGAGATGATAGGTTGGGTTAGGTTAGGTTAAATTACGTTATTGATGTATATGAAGGTCAAACGGAGACGTAGAGGCCAACTCGCCAGGAATGTTGTCCAATATTACCGCAGAGATTATAGGTTGGTTTAGGTTAGGTTATATTATGTTATTGATGTATATAAAGGTCCCACGGAGACGTAGAGGCCAACTCGCCAGGAATGTGGTCTAATATTACCGCCGAGATGATAGGTTGGGTTAGGTTAGGTTAAATTACGTTATTGATGTATATGAAGGTCAAACGGAGACGTAGAGGCCAACTCGCCAGGAACGTTGTCCAATATTACCGCCGAGATGATAGGTTGGTTTAGGTTAGGTTATATTATGTTATTGATGTATATAAAGGTCCCACGGAGACGTAGAGGCCAACTCGCCAGGAATGTGGTCAAATATTACCGCCGAGATGATAGGTTGGGTTAGGTTAGGTTAAATTACGTTATTGATGTATATGAGGGTTAAACGGAGACGTAGAAGCCAACTCGCCAGGAATCTTGTCAAATATTACCGCCGAGATGTTAGATTGGGTTAGGTTAGGTTATATTACGTTATTGACGTATGTAAAGGTCCCACGGAGACGCAGAGGCCAACAAGCCACGAATGTGGTCAAATATTACCGCCGAGATGTTAGATTGGGTTAGGCTAGCTTATATTATGTTATGTATGTATATAATGGTCCCACGGAGACGTAGAGGCCAACTCGCCAGGAATGTGGTCAAATATTACCGCCGAGATGATAGGTTGGGTTAGGTTAGGTTAAATTACGTTATTGATGTATATGAAGGTCAAACGGAGACGTAGAGGCCAACTCGCCAGGAATGTTGTCCAATATTACCGCAGAGATTATAGGTTGGTTTAGGTTAGGTTATATTACGTTATTGATGTATATAAAGGTCCCACGAAGACGTAGAGGCCAACTCGCCAGGAATGTGGTCAAATATTACCGCCGAGATGTTACGTTGGGTTAGGTTAGGTTATATTACGATATTGATGTATACGAAGGTTCCACGGAGACGTAGAGGCCAACTCGCAAGGAATGTTGTCAAATATTATCGCCGAGATGATAGGTTGGGTTAGGTTATCTTATATTACGTTATTGACGTATGTAAAGGTCCCACGGAGACGCAGAGCCCAACAAGCCAGAAATGTGGTCAAATATTACCGCCGAGATGTTAGATTGGGTTAGGCTAGCTTATATTATTTTATGTATGTATATAATGGTCCCACGGAGACGTAGAGGCCAACTCGCCAGGAATGTGGTCAAATATTACCGCCGAGATGATAGGTTGGGTTAGGTTAGGTTAAATTACGTTATTGATGTATATGAGGGTTAAACGGAGACGTAGAGGCCAACTCGCCAGGAATCTTGTCAAATATTACCGCCGAGATGTTAGATTGGGTTAGGTTAGGTTATATTACGTTATTGACGTATGTAAAGGTCCCACGGAGACGCAGAGGCCAACAAGCCAGGAATGTGGTCAAATATTACCGCCGAGATGTTAGATTGGGTTAGGTTAGCTTATATTACGTTATGTATGTATATAATGGTCCCACGGAGACGTAGAGGCCAAATCGCCAGGAATGTTGTCAAATATTACCGCCGAGATGTTAGATTGGGTTAGGTTAGGTTATATTACGTTATCAATGTATATAAAGGTCCCACGGAGACGTAGAGGCCAACTCACCAGGAATGTGGTCAAATATTACTGCCGAGATGTTAGATTGGGTTAGGTTAGGTTATATTACGTTATTGACGTATAAAAATGTCCCACGGAGACGAAGAGGCCAACAAGCCAGGAATGTGGTCAAATATTACCGCCGTGATGTTAGATTGGGTTAGGCTTGCTTATATTATGTTATTGATGTACATAAATGTCCCACGGAGACGTAGAGGCCAAATCGCCAGGAATGTTGTCAAATATTACCGCCGAGATGTTAGATTGGGTTAGCCTAGCTTATATTATGTTATTGATGTATATAAAGGTCCCACGGTGACGTAGAGGCCAACTCGCCAGATATGTTGTCAAATATTACCGCCGAGATGTTAGGTTGGGTTAGCCTAGCTTATATTATGTTATTGATGTATATAAAGGTCCCACGGTGACGTAGAGGCCAACTCGCCAGGAATGCTGTCAAATATTACCGCCGAGATGATAGGTTGGGTTAGGTTATCTTATATTACGTTATTGACGTATGTAAAGGTCCCACAGAGACGCAGAGCCCGACAAGCCAGGAATGTGGTCAAATATTACCGCCGAGATGTTAGATTGGGTTAGGCTAGCTTATATTATGTTATGTATGTATATAAAGGTCCCACGGAGACGTAGAGGCCAACTCGCCAGGAATGTGGTCAAATATTACCGCCGAGATGATAGGTTGGGTTAGGTTAGGTTAAATTACGTTATTGATGTATATGAAGATCAAACGGAGACGTAGAGGCCAACTCGCCAGGAACGTTGTCCAATATTACCGCCGAGATGATAGGTTGGTTTAGGTTAGGTTATATTATGTTATTGATGTATATAAAGGTCCCACGGAGACGTAGAGGCCAACTCGCCAGGAATGTGGTCAAATATTACCGCCGAGATGATAGGTTGGGTTAGGTTAGGTTAAATTACGTTATTGATGTATATGAGGGTTAAACGGAGACGTAGAAGCCAACTCGCCAGGAATCTTGTCAAATATTACCGCCGAGATGTTAGATTGGGTTAGGTTAGGTTATATTACGTTATTGACGTATGTAAAGGTCCCACGGAGACGCAGAGGCCAACAAGCCAGGAATGTGGTCAAATATTACCGCCGAGATGTTAGATTGGGTTAGGCTAGCTTATATTATGTTATGTATGTATATAATGGTCCCACGGAGACGTAGAGGCCAACTCGCCAGGAATGTGGTCAAATATTACCGCCGAGATGATAGGTTGGGTTAGGTTAGGTTAAATTACGTTATTGATGTATATGAAGGTCAAACGGAGACGTAGAGGCCAACTCGCCAGGAATGTTGTCCAATATTACCGCAGAGATTATAGGTTGGTTTAGGTTAGGTTATATTATGTTATTGATGTATATAAAGGTCCCACGGAGACGTAGAGGCCAACTCGCCAGGAATGTGGTCTAATATTACCGCCGAGATGATAGGTTGGGTTAGGTTAGGTTAAATTACGTTATTGATGTATATGAAGGTCAAACGGAGATGTAGAGGCCAACTCGCCAGGAACGTTGTCCAATATTACCGCCGAGATGATAGGTTGGTTTAGGTTAGGTTATATTATGTTATTGATGTATATAAAGGTCCCACGGAGACGTAGAGGCCAACTCACCAGGAATGTGGTCAAATATTACTGCCGAAATGTTAGATTGGGTTAGGTTAGGTTATATTACGTTATTGACGTATAAAAATGTCCCACGGAGACGTAGAGGCCAACAAGCCAGGAATGTGGTCAAATATTACCGTCGAGATGTTAGATTGGGTTAGGTTATCTTATATTACGTTATTGACGTATGTAAAGGTCCCACGGAGACGCAGAGCCCAACAAGCCAGGAATGCGGTCAAATATTACCGCCGAGATGTTAGATTGGGTTAGGCTAGCTTATATTATGTTATGTATGTATATAATGGTCCCACGGATACGTAGAGGCCAACTCGCCAGGAATGTGGTCAAATATTACCGCCGAGATGATAGGTTGGGTTAGGTTAGGTTAAATTACGTTATTGATGTATATGAGGGTTAAACGGAGACGTAGAAGCCAACTCGCCAGGAATCTTGTCAAATATTACCGCCGAGATGTTAGATTGGGTTAGGTTAGGTTATATTACGTTATTGACGTATGTAAAGGTCCCACGGAGACGCAGAGGCCAACAAGCCAGGAATGTGGTCAAATATTACCGCCAAGATGTTAGATTGGGTTAGGCTAGCTTATATTATGTTATGTATGTATATAATGGTCCCACGGAGACGTAGAGGCCAACTCGCCAGGAATGTGGTCAAATATTACCGCCGAAATGATAGGTTGGGTTAGGTTAGGTTAAATTACGTTATTGATGTATATGAAGGTCAAACGGAGACGTAGAGGCCAACTCGCCAGGAATGTTGTCCAATATTACCGCAGAGATTATAGGTTGGTTTAGGTTAGGTTATATTATGTTATTGATGTATATAAAGGTCCCACGGAGACGTAGAGGCCAACTCGCCAGGAATGTGGTCTAATATTACCGCCGAGATGATAGGTTGGGTTAGGTTAGGTTAAATTACGTTATTGATGTATATGAAGGTCAAACGGAGATGTAGAGGCCAACTCGCCAGGAACGTTGTCCAATATTACCGCCGAGATGATAGGTTGGTTTAGGTTAGGTTATATTATGTTATTGATGTATATAAAGGTCCCACGGAGACGTAGAGGCCAACTCGCCAGGAATGTGGTCAAATATTACCGCCGAGATGATAGGTTGGGTTAGGTTAGGTTAAATTACGTTATTGATGTATATGAGGGTTAAACGGAGACGTAGAGGCCAACTCGCCAGGAATCTTGTCAAATATTACCGCCGAGATGTTAGATTGGGTTAGGTTAGGTTATATTACGTTATTGACGTATGTAAAGGTCCCACGGAGACGCAGAGGCCAACAAGCCAGGAATGTGGTCAAATATTACCGCCGAGATGTTAGATTGGGTTAGGCTAGCTTATATTATGTTATGTATGTATATAATGGTCCCACGGAGACGTAGAGGCCAACTCGCCAGGAATGTGGTCAAATATTACCGCCGAGATGATAGGTTGGGTTAGGTTAGGTTAAATTACGTTATTGATGTATATGAAGGTCAAACGGAGACGTAGAGGCCAACTCGCCAGGAATGTTGTCCAATATTACCGCCGAGATTATAGGTTGGTTTAGGTTAGGTTATATTATGTTATTGATGTATATAAAGGTCCCACGGAGACGTAGAGGCCAACTCACCAGGAATGTGGTCTAATATTACCGCCGAGATGATAGGTTGGGTTATGTTAGGTTAAATTACGTTATTGATGTATATGAGGGTTAAACGGAGACGTAGAGGCCAACTCGCCAGGAATCTTGTCAAATAAAACCGCCGAGATGTTACGTTGGGTTAGCTTAGGTTATGTTACGTTATTGATGTATATAAAGGTCCCACGGTGACGTAGAGGCCAACTCGCCAGGAATGTTGTTAAATATTACCGCCGAGATGTTAGGTTGGGTTAGGTTAGGTTATATTACGTTATTGATGTGTATAGAGGTCCCACGGAGACGTAGAGTCTAACAAGAGAGGAATGTGGTCAAATATTACCGCCGAGATGATAGGTTGGGTTAGGTTAGGTTAAATTACGTTATTGATGTTTATGAGGGTTACACGGAGACGTAGAGGCCAACTCGCCAGGAATGTTGTAAAATATTACCGCCGAGATGTTAGATTGGGTTAGGTTAGGTTATATTACGTTATTGATGTATATAAAGGTCCCACGGAGACGTAGAGGCTAACAAGACAGGAATGTTGTCAAATATTACCGCCGAGATGATAGGTTGGGTTAGGTTATCTTATATTACGTTATTGACGTATGTAAAGGTCCCACAGAGACGCAGAGCCCGACAAGCCAGGAATGTGGTCAAATATTACCGCCGAGATGTTAGATTGGGTTAGGCTAGCTTATATTATGTTATGTATGTATATAAAGGTCCCACGGAGACGTAGAGGCCAACTCGCCAGGAATGTGGTCAAATATTACCGCCGAGATGATAGGTTGGTTTAGGTTAGGTTATATTATGTTATTGATATATATAAAGGTCCCACGGAGACGTAGAAGCCAACTCGCCAGGAATGTGGTCAAATATTACCGCCGAGATGATAGGTTGGGTTAGGTTAGGTTAAATTACGTTATTGATGTATATAAAGGTCCCACGGAGACGTAGAGGCCAACTCGCCAGGAATGTGGTCAAATATTACCGCCGAGATGATAGGTTGGGTTAGGTTAGGTTAAATTACGTTATTGATGTATATGAGGGTTAAATGGAGACGTAGAGGCCAACTCGCCAGGAATCTTGTAAAATATTACCGCCGAGATGTTAGATTGGGTTAGGTTAGGTTATATTACGTTATTGACGTATGTAAAGGTCCCACGGAGACGCAGAGGCCAACAAGCCAGGAATGTGGTCAAATATTACCGCCGAGATGTTAGATTGGGTTAGGCTAGCTTATATTATGTTATGTATGTATATAATGGTCCCACGGAGACGTAGAGGCCAACTCGCCAGGAATGTGGTCAAATATTACCGCCGAGATGATAGGTTGGGTTAGGTAAGGTTAAATTACGTTATTGATGTATATGAAGGTCAAACGGAGACGTAGAGGCCAACTCGCCAGGAATGTTGTCCAATATTACCGCAGAGATTATAGGTTGGTTTAGGTTAGGTTATATTATGTTATTGATGTATATAAAGGTCCCACGGAGACGTAGAGGCCAACTCGCCAGGAATGTGGTCTAATATTACCGCCGAGATGATAGGTTGGGTTAGGTTAGGTTAAATTACGTTATTGATGTATATGAAGGTCAAACGGAGACGTAGAGGCCAACTCGCCAGGAACGTTGTCCAATATTACCGCCGAGATGATAGGTTGGTTTAGGTTAGGTTATATTATGTTATTGATGTATATAAAGGTCCCACGGAGACGTAGAGGCCAACTCGCCAGGAATGTGGTCAAATATTACCGCCGAGATGATAGGTTGGGTTAGGTTAGGTTAAATTACGTTATTGATGTATATGAGGGTTAAACGGAGACGTAGAGGCCAACTCGCCAGGAATCTTGTCAAATATTACCGCCGAGATGTTAGATTGGGTTAGGTTAGGTTATATTACGTTATTGACGTATGTAAAGGTCCCACGGAGACGCAGAGGCCAACAAGCCAGGAATGTGGTCAAATATTACCGCCGAGATGTTAGATTGGGTTAGGCTAGCTTATATTATGTTATGTATGTATATAATGGTCCCACGGAGACGTAGAGGCCAACTCGCCAGGAATGTGGTCAAATATTACCGCCGAGATGATAGGTTGGGTTAGGTTAGGTTAAATTACGTTATTGATGTATATGAAGGTCAAACGGAGACGTAGAGGCCAACTCGCCAGGAATGTTGTCCAATATTACCGCCGAGATGATAGGTTGGTTTAGGTTAGGTTATATTATGTTATTGATGTATATAAAGGTCCCACCGAGACGTAGAGGCGAACTCGCCAGGAATGTGGTCAAATATTACCGCCGAGATGATAGGTTGGGTTAGGTTAGGTTAAATTACGTTATTGATGTATATGAGGGTTAACCGAAGACGTAGAGGCCAACTCGCCAGGAATCTTGTCAAATATTACCGTCGAGATGTTAGATTGGGTTAGGTTAGGTTATATTACGTTATTGACGTATGTAAAGGTCCCACGGAGACGCAGAGGCCAACAAGCCAGGAATGTGGTCAAATATTACCGCCGAGATGTTAGATTGGGTTAGGCTAGCTTATATTATGTTATGTATGTATATAATGGTCCCACGGAGACGTAGAGGCCAACTCGCCAGGAATGTGGTCAAATATTACCGCCGAGATGATAGGTTGGGTTAGGTTAGGTTAAATTACGTTATTGATGTATATGAGGGTTAAACGGAGACGTAGAGGCCAACTCGCCAGGAATCTTGTCAAATATTACCGCCGAGATGTTAGATTGGGTTAGGTTAGGTTATATTACGTTATTGACGTATGTAAAGGTCCCACGGAGACGCAGAGGCCAACAAGCCAGGAATGTGGTCAAATATTACCGCCGAGATGTTAGATTGGGTTAGGCTAGCTTATATTATGTTATGTATGTATATAATGGTCCCACGGAGACGTAGAGGCCAACTCGCCAGGAATGTGGTCAAATATTACCGCCGAGATGATAGGTTGGGTTAGGTTAGGTTAAATTACGTTATTGATGTATATGAAGGTCAAACGGAGACGTAGAGGCCAACTCGCCAGGAATGTTGTCCAATATTACCGCAGAGATTATAGGTTGGTTTAGGTTAGGTTATATTATGTTATTGATGTATATAAAGGTCCCACGGTGACGTAGAGGCCAACTCGCCAGGAATGCTGTCAAATATTACCGCCGAGATGATAGGTTGGGTTAGGTTATCTTATATTACGTTATTGACGTATGTAAAGGTCCCACAGAGACGCAGAGCCCGACAAGCCAGGAATGTGGTCAAATATTACCGCCGAGATGTTAGATTGGGTTAGGCTAGCTTATATTATGTTATGTATGTATATAAAGGTCCCACGGAGACGTAGAGGCCAACTCGCCAGGAATGTGGTCAAATATTACCGCCGAGATGATAGGTTGGGTTAGGTTAGGTTAAATTACGTTATTGATGTATATGAAGGTCAAACGGAGACGTAGAGGCCAACTCGCCAGGAATGTTGTCCAATATTACCGCCGAGATGATAGGTTGGTTTAGGTTAGGTTATATTATGTTATTGATGTATATAAAGGTCCCACGGAGACGTAGAGGCCAACTCGCCAGGAACGTTGTCCAATATTACCGCCGAGATGATAGGTTGGTTTAGGTTAGGTTATATTATGTTATTGATGTATATAAAGGTCCCACGGAGACGTAGAGGCCAACTCGCCAGGAATGTGGTCAAATATTACCGCCGAGATGATAGGTTGGGTTAGGTTAGGTTAAATTACGTTATTGATGTATATGAGGGTTAAACGGAGACGTAGAGGCCAACTCGCCAGGAATCTTGTCAAATATTACCGCCGAGATGTTAGATTGGGTTAGGTTAGGTTATATTACGTTATTGACGTATGTAAAGGTCCCACGGAGACGCAGAGGCCAACAAGCCAGGAATGTGGTCAAATATTACCGCCGAGATGTTAGATTGGGTTAGGCTAGCTTATATTATGTTATGTATGTATATAATGGTCCCACGGAGACGTAGAGGCCAACTCGCCAGGAATGTGGTCAAATATTACCGCCGAGATGATAGGTTGGGTTAGGTTAGGTTAAATTACGTTATTGATGTATATGAAGGTCAAACGGAGACGTAGAGGCCAACTCGCCAGGAATGTTGTCCAATATTACCGCCGAGATGATAGGTTGGTTTAGGTTAGGTTATATTATGTTATTGATGTATATAAAGGTCCCACCGAGACGTAGAGGCGAACTCGCCAGGAATGTGGTCAAATATTACCGCCGAGATGATAGGTTGGGTTAGGTTAGGTTAAATTACGTTATTGATGTATATGAGGGTTAACCGAAGACGTAGAGGCCAACTCGCCAGGAATCTTGTCAAATATTACCGTCGAGATGTTAGATTGGGTTAGGTTAGGTTATATTACGTTATTGACGTATGTAAAGGTCCCACGGAGACGCAGAGGCCAACAAGCCAGGAATGTGGTCAAATATTACCGCCGAGATGTTAGATTGGGTTAGGCTAGCTTATATTATGTTATGTATGTATATAATGGTCCCACGGAGACGTAGAGGCCAACTCGCCAGGAATGTGGTCAAATATTACCGCCGAGATGATAGGTTGGGTTAGGTTAGGTTAAATTACGTTATTGATGTATATGAGGGTTAAACGGAGACGTAGAGGCCAACTCGCCAGGAATCTTGTCAAATATTACCGCCGAGATGTTAGATTGGGTTAGGTTAGGTTATATTACGTTATTGACGTATGTAAAGGTCCCACGGAGACGCAGAGGCCAACAAGCCAGGAATGTGGTCAAATATTACCGCCGAGATGTTAGATTGGGTTAGGCTAGCTTATATTATGTTATGTATGTATATAATGGTCCCACGGAGACGTAGAGGCCAACTCGCCAGGAATGTGGTCAAATATTACCGCCGAGATGATAGGTTGGGTTAGGTTAGGTTAAATTACGTTATTGATGTATATGAAGGTCAAACGGAGACGTAGAGGCCAACTCGCCAGGAATGTTGTCCAATATTACCGCAGAGATTATAGGTTGGTTTAGGTTAGGTTATATTATGTTATTGATGTATATAAAGGTCCCACGGTGACGTAGAGGCCAACTCGCCAGGAATGCTGTCAAATATTACCGCCGAGATGATAGGTTGGGTTAGGTTATCTTATATTACGTTATTGACGTATGTAAAGGTCCCACAGAGACGCAGAGCCCGACAAGCCAGGAATGTGGTCAAATATTACCGCCGAGATGTTAGATTGGGTTAGGCTAGCTTATATTATGTTATGTATGTATATAAAGGTCCCACGGAGACGTAGAGGCCAACTCGCCAGGAATGTGGTCAAATATTACCGCCGAGATGATAGGTTGGGTTAGGTTAGGTTAAATTACGTTATTGATGTATATGAAGGTCAAACGGAGACGTAGAGGCCAACTCGCCAGGAATGTTGTCCAATATTACCGCCGAGATGATAGGTTGGTTTAGGTTAGGTTATATTATGTTATTGATGTATATAAAGGTCCCACGGTGACGTAGAGGCCAACTCGCCAGGAATGCTGTCAAATATTACCGCCGAGATGATAGGTTGGGTTAGGTTATCTTATATTACGTTATTGACGTATGTAAAGGTCCCACAGAGACGCAGAGCCCGACAAGCCAGGAATGTGGTCAAATATTACCGCCGAGATGATAGGTTGGGTTAGGTTAGGTTAAATTACGTTATTGATGTATATGAAGGTCAAACGGAGACGTAGAGGCCAACTCGCCAGGAATGTGGTCAAATATTACCGCCGAGATGATAGGTTGGGTTAGGTTAGGTTAAATTACGTTATTGATGTATATGAAGGTCAAACGGAGACGTAGAGGCCAACTCGCCAGGAATGTTGTCCAATATTACCGCCGAGATGATAGGTTGGTTTAGGTTAGGTTATATTATGTTATTGATGTATATAAAGGTCCCACCGAGACGTAGAGGCGAACTCGCCAGGAATGTGGTCAAATATTACCGCCGAGATGATAGGTTGGGTTAGGTTAGGTTAAATTACGTTATTGATGTATATGAGGGTTAACCGAAGACGTAGAGGCCAACTCGCCAGGAATCTTGTCAAATATTACCGTCGAGATGTTAGATTGGGTTAGGTTAGGTTATATTACGTTATTGACGTATGTAAAGGTCCCACGGAGACGCAGAGGCCAACAAGCCAGGAATGTGGTCAAATATTACCGCCGAGATGTTAGATTGGGTTAGGCTAGCTTATATTATGTTATGTATGTATATAATGGTCCCACGGAGACGTAGAGGCCAACTCGCCAGGAATGTGGTCAAATATTACCGCCGAGATGATAGGTTGGGTTAGGTTAGGTTAAATTACGTTATTGATGTATATGAGGGTTAAACGGAGACGTAGAGGCCAACTCGCCAGGAATCTTGTCAAATATTACCGCCGAGATGTTAGATTGGGTTAGGTTAGGTTATATTACGTTATTGACGTATGTAAAGGTCCCACGGAGACGCAGAGGCCAACAAGCCAGGAATGTGGTCAAATATTACCGCCGAGATGTTAGATTGGGTTAGGCTAGCTTATATTATGTTATGTATGTATATAATGGTCCCACGGAGACGTAGAGGCCAACTCGCCAGGAATGTGGTCAAATATTACCGCCGAGATGATAGGTTGGGTTAGGTTAGGTTAAATTACGTTATTGATGTATATGAAGGTCAAACGGAGACGTAGAGGCCAACTCGCCAGGAATGTTGTCCAATATTACCGCAGAGATTATAGGTTGGTTTAGGTTAGGTTATATTATGTTATTGATGTATATAAGGGTCCCACGGTGACGTAGAGGCCAACTCGCCAGGAATGCTGTCAAATATTACCGCCGAGATGATAGGTTGGGTTAGGTTATCTTATATTACGTTATTGACGTATGTAAAGGTCCCACAGAGACGCAGAGCCCGACAAGCCAGGAATGTGGTCAAATATTACCGCCGAGATGTTAGATTGGGTTAGGCTAGCTTATATTATGTTATGTATGTATATAAAGGTCCCACGGAGACGTAGAGGCCAACTCGCCAGGAATGTGGTCAAATATTACCGCCGAGATGATAGGTTGGGTTAGGTTAGGTTAAATTACGTTATTGATGTATATGAAGGTCAAACGGAGACGTAGAGGCCAACTCGCCAGGAATGTTGTCCAATATTACCGCCGAGATGATAGGTTGGTTTAGGTTAGGTTATATTATGTTATTGATGTATATAAAGGTCCCACGGAGACGTAGATGCCAACTCGCCAGGAATGTGGTCAAATATTACCGCCGAGATGATAGGTTGGGTTAGGTTAGGTTAAATTACGTTATTGATGTATATGAAGGTCAAACGGAGACGTAGAGGCCAACTCGCCAGGAATGTTGTCCAATATTACCGCAGAGATTATAGGTTGGATTAGGTTAGGTTATATTATGTTATTGATGTATATAAAGGTCCCACGGAGACGTAGAGGCCAACTCGCCAGGAATGTGGTCTAATATTACCGCCGAGATGATAGGTTGGGTTAGGTTAGGTTAAATTACGTTATTGATGTATATGAAGGTCAAACGGAGATGTAGAGGCCAACTCGCCAGGAACGTTGTCCAATATTACCGCCGAGATGATAGGTTGGTTTAGGTTAGGTTATATTATGTTATTGATGTATATAAAGGTCCCACGGAGACGTAGAGGCCAACTCGCCAGGAATGTGGTCAAATATTACCGCCGAGATGATAGGTTGGGTTAGGTTAGGTTATATTACGTTATTGATGTATATAAAGGTCCCACGGAGACGTAGAGGCCAACAAGACAGGAATGTGGTCAAATATTACCGCCGAGATGATAGGTTGGGTTGGGTTAGGTTAAATTACGTTATTGATGTATATGAAGGTCAAACGGAGACGTAGAGGCCAACTCGCCAGGAATGTTGTCCAATATTACCGCCGAGATGATAGGTTGGTTTAGGTTAGGTTATATTTCGTTATTGATGTATACGATGGTTCCACGGAAACGTAGAGGCCAACTCGCCAGGAATGTTTTTAAATATTACCGCCGAGATGATAGGTTGGGTTAGGATAGGTTATATTTCGTTATTGAAGTATATAAAAGTCCCACGGGGACGTAGAGGCCAACTCGCCAGGTATGTTGTCAAATATTACCGCCGAGATGTTAGGTTGGGTTAGGTTAGGTTATATTACGTTATTGATGTATATAAAGGTCCCACGGAGACGTAGAGGCCAACAAGACAGGAATGTGGTCAAATATTACCGCCGAGATGATAGGTTGGGTTAGGTTAGGTTAAATTACGTTATTGATGTATATGAGGGTTACACGGAGACGTAGAGGCCAACTCGGCAGGAATGTTGTCAAATATTACCGCCGAGATGTCAGTTGGGTTAGGTTAGGTTATATTACGTTATTGATGCATATAAAGGTCCCACGGAGACGTAGAGGCCAACTCACCAGGAATGTGGTCAAATATTACCGCCGAGATGTTAGATTGGGTTAGGCTAGCTTATATTATGTTATGTATGTATATAAAGTTCCCACGGAGACGTAGAGGCCAACTCGCCAGGAATGTGGTCAAATATTACCGCCGAGATGATAGGTTGGGTTAGATTAGGTTAAATGACGTTATTGATGTATATGAGGGTTACACGGAGACGTAGAGGCCAACTCGCCAGGAATGTTGTCCAATATTACCGCCGAGATGATAGGTTGGTTTAGGTTAGGATATATTATGTTATTGATGTTATAAAGGTCCCACGGAGACGTAGAGGCCAACTCGCCAGGAATGTGGTCAAATATTACCGCCGCGATGTTACGTTGGGTTAGGTTAGGCTATGTTACGTTATTGATGTATATAAAGGTCCCACGGTGACGTAGAGGCCAACTCGCCAGGAATGTTGTCAAATATTACCGCCGAGATGATAGGTTGGATTAGGTTAGGTTATATTTCGTTATTGATGTATACGATGGTTCCACGGAGACGTAGAGGCCAACTCGCCAGGAATGTTTTTAAATATTACCGCCGAGATGATAGGTTGGGTTAGGATAGGTTATATTTCGTTATTGAAGTATATAAAAGTCCCACGGGGACGTAGAGGCCAACTCGCCAGGTATGTTGTCAAATATTACCGCCGAGATGTTAGGTTGGGTTAGGTTAGGTTATATTACGTTATTGATGTATATAAAGGTCCCACGGAGACGTAGAGGCCAACAAGACAGGAATGTGGTCAAATATTACCGCCGAGATGATAGGTTGGGTTAGGTTAGGTTGAATTACGTTATTGATGTATATGAGGGTTACATGGAGACGTAGAGGCCAACTCGCCAGGAATGTTGTCAAATATTACCGCCGAGATGTTAGATTGGGTTAGGTTAGGTTATATTACGTAATAAATGTATATAAACATCCCACGGAGACGTAGAGGCCAAATCGCCAGGAATGTTGTCAAATATTACCGCCGAGATGATAGGTTGGGTTAGGTTACGTTATATTACGTTATTGATGTATATGAGGGTTACACGGATACGTAGAGGCCAAATCGCCAGGAATGTTGTCAAATATTACCGCCGACATGTTAGGTTGGGTTAGGTTAGGTTATATTACGTAATAAATGTATATAAACATCCCACGGAGACGTAGAGGCCAAATCGCCAGGAATGTTGTCAAATATTACCGCCGAGATGATAGGTTGGGTTAGGTTAGGTTATATTACGTTATTGATGTATATGAAGGTCAAACGGAGACGTAGAGGCCAACAAGACAGGAATGTGGACAAATATTACCGCCGAGATGTTAGATTGGGTTAGGTTAGGTTATATTACGTTATTGACGTATATAAAGGACCCACGGAGACGCAGAGGCCAACAAGCCAGGAATGTGGTGAAATATTACCGCCGAGATGTTACGTTGGATTAGGTGAGGTTATGTTACGTTATTGATGTATATAAAGGTCCCACGGTGACGTAGAGGCCAACTCGCCAGGAATGTTGTCAAATATTACCGCCGAGATGATAGGTTGGTTTAGGTTAGGTTATATTTCGTTATTGATGTATACGATGGTTCCACGGAAACGTAGAGGCCAACTCGCCAGGAATGTTTTTAAATATTACCGCCGAGATGATAGGTTGGGTTAGGATAGGTTATATTTCGTTATTGAAGTATATAAAAGTCCCACGGGGACGTAGAGGCCAACTCGCCAGGTATGTTGTCAAATATTACCGCCGAGATGTTAGGTTGGGTTAGGTTAGGTTATATTACGTTATTGATGTATATAAAGGTCCCACGGAGACGTAGAGGCCAACAAGACAGGAATGTGGTCAAATATTACCGCCGAGATGATAGGTTGGGTTAGGTTAGGTTAAATTACGTTATTGATGTATATGAGGGTTACACGGAGACGTAGAGGCCAACTCGGCAGGAATGTTGTCAAATATTACCGCCGAGATGTCAGTTGGGTTAGGTTAGGTTATATTACGTTATTGATGTATATAAAGGTCCCACGGAGACGTAGAGGCCAACTCACCAGGAATGTGGTCAAATATTACCGCCGAGATGTTAGATTGGGTTAGGCTAGCTTATATTATGTTATGTATGTATATAAAGTTCCCACGGAGACGTAGAGGCCAACTCGCCAGGAATGTGGTCAAATATTACCGCCGAGAAGATAGGTTGGGTTAGATTAGGTTAAATGACGTTATTGATGTATATGAGGGTTACACGGAGACGTAGAGGCCAACTCGCCAGGAATGTTGTCCAATATTACCGCCGAGATGATAGGTTGGTTTAGGTTAGGTTATATTATGTTATTGATGTTATAAAGGTCCCACGGAGACGTAGAGGCCAACTCGCCAGGAATGTGGTCAAATATTACCGCCGCGATGTTACGTTGGGTTAGGATAGGCTATGTTACGTTATTGATGTATATAAAGGTCCCACGGTGACGTAGAGGCCAACTCGCCAGGAATGTTGTCAAATATTACCGCCGAGATGATAGGTTGGCTTAGGTTAGGTTATATTTCGTTATTGATGTATACGATGGTTCCACGGAGACGTAGAGGCCAACTCGCCAGGAATGTTTTTAAATATTACCGCCGAGATGATAGGTTGGGTTAGGATAGGTTATATTTCGTTATTGAAGTATATAAAAGTCCCACGGGGACGTAGGGGCCAACTCGCCAGGTATGTTGTCAAATATTACCGCCGAGATGTTAGGTTGGGTTAGGTTAGGTTATATTACGTTATTGATGTATATAAAGGTCCCACGGAGACGTAGAGGCCAACAAGACAGGAATGTGGTCAAATATTACCGCCGAGATGATAGGTTGGGTTAGGTTAGGTTGAATTACGTTATTGATGTATATGAGGGTTACATGGAGACGTAGAGGCCAACTCGCCAGGAATGTTGTCAAATATTACCGCCGAGATGTTAGATTGGGTTAGGTTAGGTTATATTACGTAATAAATGTATATAAACATCCCACGGAGACGTAGAGGCCAAATCGCCAGGAATGTTGTCAAATATTACCGCCGAGATGATAGGTTGGGTTAGGTTACGTTATATTACGTTATTGATGTATATGAGGGTTACACGGATACGTAGAGGCCAAATCGCCAGGAATGTTGTCAAATATTACCGCCGACATGTTAGGTTGGGTTAGGTTAGGTTATATTACGTAATAAATGTATATAAACATCCCACGGAGACGTAGAGGCCAAATCGCCAGGAATGTTGTCAAATATTACCGCCGAGATGATAGGTTGGGTTAGGTTAGGTTATATTACGTTATTGATGTATATGAAGGTCAAACGGAGACGTAGAGGCCAACAAGACAGGAATGTGGACAAATATTACCGCCGAGATGTTAGATTGGGTTAGGATAGGTTATATTTCGTTATTGAAGTATATAAAGGTCCCACGGAGACGTAGAGGCCAACAAGCCAGGAATGTTGTCAAATATTACCGCCGAGATGATAGGTTGCTTTAGGTTACGTTATATTACGTTATTGATGTATATGAGGGTTACACGGAGATGTAGAGGCCAACTCGCCAGGAATGTTGTCAAATATTACAGCCGAGATGTTAGGTCGGGTTAGGTTAGGTTATATTACGTTATTGATGCATATGAAGGTCAAACGGAGACGTAAAGGCCAACTCGCCAGGAATGTTGTCAAATATTACCGCCGAGCTGATAGGTTGGCTTAGGTTACGTTATATTACGGAATTGATGTATATGAGGGTGACACGGAGACGTAGAGGCCAACTCGCCAGGAATGTTGTCAAATATTACCGCCGACATGTTAGGTTGGGTTAGGTTAGGTTATATTACGTAATTAATGTATATAAAGATCCGACGGAGACGGAGAAGCCAACTCGTCAGGAATGTTGTCAAATATTACCGCCGACATGTTAGGTTGGGTTAGCTTTGGTTATATCACGTTATTGATGTATATAAACGTTCCACGGAGACGTAGAGGCCAACTCGCCATGTATGTTGTCAAATATTACCGCCGAGATGATAGGTTGGGTTAGCTTTGGTTATATTAAGTTAGTGATGTATATAAAGGTCCCACGGAGACGTAGAGGCCAGCAAGCCAGGAATGTTGTCAAATATTACCGCGGAAATGTTAGGTTGGGTTAGGTTAGGTTATATTACGTTATTCACGTATATGAGGGTTACACGGAGACGTAGAGGCCAAATCGCCAGGAATGTTGTCAAATATTACCGCCGAGAAGATATGTTGGGTTAGGTTACGTTATATTACGTTATTGATGTATATGAGGGTTACACGGAGACGTAGAGGCCAACTCGCCAGGAATGTTGTCAAATATTACCGCCGACATGTTAGGTTGGGTTAGGTTAGGTTATGTTACGTAATAAATGTATATAAAGATCCCACGGAGACGGAGAAGCCAACTCGTCAGGAATGTTGTCAAATAATTCCGCCGAGATGTTAGGTTGGGTTAGGTTAGGTTATATTACGTTATTGACGTATATAAAGGTCCCACGGAGACTAAGAGGCGAACAAGACAGGAATGTGGTCAAACATTACCGCCGAGATGTTAGATTGGGTTAGGTTAGGTTATATTACGTTATTGACGTATAAAAATGTCCCACGGAGACGCAGAGGCCAACAAGCCAGGAAGGTGGTCAAATATTACCGCCGAGATCTTAGATTGGGTTAGGCTAGCTTATATTATGTTATTGATGTATATAAAGGTCCCACGGAGACGTAGAGGCCATATCGCCAGGAATGTTGTCAAATATTACCGCCGACATGTTAGGTTGGGTTAGCTTTGGTTATATTACGTTATTGATGTATATAAACGTTCCACGGAGACGTAGAGGCCATCTCGCCAGGAATGTTGTCAAATATTACCGCGGAAATGTTAGGTTGGGTTAGGTTAGGTTATATTACGTTATTCACGTATATGAGGGTTACACGGAGACGTAGAGGCCAAATCGCCAGGAATGTTGTCAAATATTACCGCCGAGAAGATATGTTGGGTTAGGTTACGTTATATTACGTTATTGATGTATATGAGGGTTACACGGAGACGTAGAGGCCAACTCGCCAGGAATGTTGTCAAATATTACCGACGACATGTTAGGTTGGGTTAGGTTAGGTTATATTACGTAATAAATGTATATAAAGATCCCACGGAGACGGAGAAGCCAACTCGTCAGGAATGTTGTCAAATA
Organism: Xylocopa violacea; assembly: GCA_963969225.1. Lineage (NCBI taxonomy): Eukaryota > Metazoa > Arthropoda > Insecta > Hymenoptera > Apidae > Xylocopa > Xylocopa violacea. The sequence goes on from CAXAJV010000051.1 coordinate 7,774,588, forward strand.
ATTCCGCCGAGATGTTAGGTTGGGTTAGGTTAGGTTATATTGCGTTATTGATGTATATGAAGGTCAAACGGAGACATAAAGGCCAACTCGCCAGGAATGTTGTCAAATATTACCGCCGAGCTGATAGGTTGGCTTAGGTTACGTTATATTACGGTATTGATGTATATGAGGGCTACACGGAGACGTAGAGTCCAACTCGCCAGGAATGTTGTCAAATATTACCGCCGAGATGATAGGTTGGTTTAGGTTATGTTATATTTCGTTATTGATGTATACGAAGGTTCCACAGAGACGTAGAGGCCAACTCGCCAGGAATGTTTTTAAATATTACCGCCGAGATGATATGTTGGGTTAGGATAGGCTATATTTCGTTATTGAAGTATATAAAGGTCCCACGGGGACGTAGAGGCCAACTCGCCAGGTATGTTGTCAAATGTTACCGCCGAGATGTTAGGTTGGGTTAGGTTAGGTTATATTACGTTATTGATGTATATAAAGGTCCCACGGAGACGTAGAGGCCAACAAGACAGGAATGTGGTCAAATATTACCGCCGAGATGATAGGTTGGGTTAGGTTAGGTTATATTACGTTATTCACGTATATGAGGGTTACACGGAGACGTAGAGGCCAAATCGCCAGGAATGTTGTCAAATATTACCGCCGAGAAGATATGTTGGGTTAGGTTACGTTATATTACGTTATTGATGTATATGAGGGTTACACGGAGACGTAGAGGCCAACTCGCCAGGAATGTTGTCAAATATTACCGACGACATGTTAGGTTGGGTTAGGTTAGGTTATATTACGTAATAAATGTATATAAAGATCCCACGGAGACGGAGAAGCCAACTCGTCAGGAATGTTGTCAAATAATTCCGCCGAGATGTTAGGTTGGGTTAGGTTAGGTTATATTGCGTTATTGATGTATATGAAGGTCAAACGGAGACATAAAGGCCAACTCGCCAGGAATGTTGTCAAATATTACCGCCGAGCTGATAGGTTGGCTTAGGTTACGTTATATTACGGTATTGATGTATATGAGGGTTACACGGAGACGTAGAGGCCAACTCGCCAGGAATGTTGTCAAATATTACCGCCGAGATGATAGGTTGGTTTAGGTTATGTTATATTTCGTTATTGATGTATACGAAGGTTCCACGGAGACGTAGAGGCCAACTCGCCAGGAATGTTTTTAAATATTACCGCCGAGATGATATGTTGGGTTAGGATAGGCTATATTTCGTTATTGAAGTATATAAAGGTCCCACGGAGACTTAGAGGCCAACTCGCCAGGAATGTTGTCAAATATTACCGCCGACATGTTAGGTTGGGTTAGGTTAGGTTATATTACGTAATAAATGCATATAAACATCCCACGGAGACGTAGAGGCCAAATCGCCAGGAATGTTGTCAAATATTACCGCCGAGATGATAGGTTGGGTTAGGTTAGGTTATATTACGTTATTGATGTATATGAAGGTCAAACGGAGACGTAGAGGCCAACAAGACAGGAATGTGGACAAATATTACCGCCGAGATGTTAGATTGGGTTAGGATAGGTTATATTTCGTTATTGAAGTATATAAAGGTCCCACGGAGACGTAGAGGCCAACAAGCCAGGAATGTTGTCAAATATTACCGCCGAGATGATAGGTTGCTTTAGGTTACGTTATATTACGTTATTGATGTATATGTGGGTTACACGGAGATGTAGAGGCCAACTCGCCAGGAATGTTGTCAAATATTACAGCCGAGATGTTAGGTCGGGTTAGGTTAGGTTATATTACGTTATTGATGCATATGAAGGTCAAACGGAGACGTAAAGGCCAACTCGCCAGGAATGTTGTCAAATATTACCGCCGAGCTGATAGGTTGGCTTAGGTTACGTTATATTACGGAATTGATGTATATGAGGGTGACACGGAGACGTAGAGGCCAACTCGCCAGGAATGTTGTCAAATATTACCGCCGACATGTTAGGTTGGGTTAGGTTAGGTTATATTACGTAATTAATGTATATAAAGATCCGACGGAGACGGAGAAGCCAACTCGTCAGGAATGTTGTCAAATATTACCGCCGACATGTTAGGTTGGGTTAGCTTTGGTTATATCACGTTATTGATGTATATAAACGTTCCACGGAGACGTAGAGGCCAACTCGCCATGTATGTTGTCAAATATTACCGCCGAGATGATAGGTTGGGTTAGCTTTGGTTATATTAAGTTAGTGATGTATATAAAGGTCCCACGGAGACGTAGAGGCCAGCAAGCCAGGAATGTTGTCAAATATTACCGCGGAAATGTTAGGTTGGGTTAGGTTAGGTTATATTACGTTATTCACGTATATGAGGGTTACACGGAGACGTAGAGGCCAAATCGCCAGGAATGTTGTCAAATATTACCGCCGAGAAGATATGTTGGGTTAGGTTACGTTATATTACGTTATTGATGTATATGAGGGTTACACGGAGACGTAGAGGCCAACTCGCCAGGAATGTTGTCAAATATTACCGCCGACATGTTAGGTTGGGTTAGGTTAGGTTATGTTACGTAATAAATGTATATAAAGATCCCACGGAGACGGAGAAGCCAACTCGTCAGGAATGTTGTCAAATAATTCCGCCGAGATGTTAGGTTGGGTTAGGTTAGGTTATATTACGTTATTGACGTATATAAAGGTCCCACGGAGACTAAGAGGCGAACAAGACAGGAATGTGGTCAAACATTACCGCCGAGATGTTAGATTGGGTTAGGTTAGGTTATATTACGTTATTGACGTATAAAAATGTCCCACGGAGACGCAGAGGCCAACAAGCCAGGAAGGTGGTCAAATATTACCGCCGAGATCTTAGATTGGGTTAGGCTAGCTTATATTATGTTATTGATGTATATAAAGGTCCCACGGAGACGTAGAGGCCATATCGCCAGGAATGTTGTCAAATATTACCGCCGACATGTTAGGTTGGGTTAGCTTTGGTTATATTACGTTATTGATGTATATAAACGTTCCACGGAGACGTAGAGGCCATCTCTCCAGGAATGTTGTCAAATATTACCGCGGAAATGTTAGGTTGGGTTAGGTTAGGTTATATTACGTTATTCACGTATATGAGGGTTACACGGAGACGTAGAGGCCAAATCGCCAGGAATGTTGTCAAATATTACCGCCGAGAAGATATGTTGGGTTAGGTTACGTTATATTACGTTATTGATGTATATGAGGGTTACACGGAGACGTAGAGGCCAACTCGCCAGGAATGTTGTCAAATATTACCGACGACATGTTAGGTTGGGTTAGGTTAGGTTATATTACGTAATAAATGTATATAAAGATCCCACGGAGACGGAGAAGCCAACTCGTCAGGAATGTTGTCAAATAATTCCGCCGAGATGTTAGGTTGGGTTAGGTTAGGTTATATTGCGTTATTGATGTATATGAAGGTCAAACGGAGACATAAAGGCCAACTCGCCAGGAATGTTGTCAAATATTACCGCCGAGCTGATAGGTTGGCTTAGGTTACGTTATATTACGGTATTGATGTATATGAGGGCTACACGGAGACGTAGAGTCCAACTCGCCAGGAATGTTGTCAAATATTACCGCCGAGATGATAGGTTGGTTTAGGTTATGTTATATTTCGTTATTGATGTATACGAAGGTTCCACAGAGACGTAGAGGCCAACTCGCCAGGAATGTTTTTAAATATTACCGCCGAGATGATATGTTGGGTTAGGATAGGCTATATTTCGTTATTGAAGTATATAAAGGTCCCACGGGGACGTAGAGGCCAACTCGCCAGGTATGTTGTCAAATGTTACCGCCGAGATGTTAGGTTGGGTTAGGTTAGGTTATATTACGTTATTGATGTATATAAAGGTCCCACGGAGACGTAGAGGCCAACAAGACAGGAATGTGGTCAAATATTACCGCCGAGATGATAGGTTGGGTTAGGTTAGGTTATATTACGTTATTCACGTATATGAGGGTTACACGGAGACGTAGAGGCCAAATCGCCAGGAATGTTGTCAAATATTACCGCCGAGAAGATATGTTGGGTTAGGTTACGTTATATTACGTTATTGATGTATATGAGGGTTACACGGAGACGTAGAGGCCAACTCGCCAGGAATGTTGTCAAATATTACCGACGACATGTTAGGTTGGGTTAGGTTAGGTTATATTACGTTATTGATGTATATAAAGGTCCCACGGAGACGTAGAGGCCAACAAGACAGGAATGTGGTCAAATATTACCGCCGAGATGATAGGTTGGGTTAGGTTAGGTTATATTACGTAATAAATGCATATAAAGATCCCACGGAGACGGAGAAGCCAACTCGTCAGGAATGTTGTCAAATAATTCCGCCGAGATGTTAGGTTGGGTTAGGTTAGGTTATATTACGTTATTGACGTATATAAAGGTCCCACGGAGACTAAGAGGCGAACAAGACAGGAATGTGGTCAAACATTACCGCCGAGATGTTAGATTGGGTTAGGTTAGGTTATATTACGTTATTGACGTATAAAAATGTCCCACGGAGACGCAGAGGCCAACAAGCCAGGAAGGTGGTCAAATATTACCGCCGAGATCTTAGATTGGGTTAGGCTAGCTTATATTATGTTATTGATGTACATAAAGGTCCCACGGAGACGTAGAGGCCATATCGCCAGGAATGTTGTCAAATATTACCGCCGACATGTTAGGTTGGGTTAGCTTTGGTTATATTACGTTATTGATGTATATAAAGGTCCCACGGAGACGTAGAGGCCAACAAGACAGGAATGTGGTCAAATATTACCGCCGAGATGATAGGTTGGGTTAGGTTAGGTTGAATTACGTTATTGATGTATATGAGGGTTACATGGAGGCGTAGAGGCCAACTCGCCAGGAATGTTGTCAAATATTACCGCCGAGATGTTAGATTGGGTTAGGTTAGGTTATATTACGTTATTGATGTATATAAATGTCCCACGGAGACGTAGATGCCAACTCACCAGGAATGTGGTCAAATATTACCGCCGAGATGTTAGATTGGGTTAGGTTACGTTATATTACGTTATTGACGTATGTAAAGGTCCCACGGAGACGCAGAGGCCAACAAGCCAGGAATGTTGTCAAATATTACCGCCGAGATGATAGGTTGGGTTAGGTTACGTTATATTACGTTATTGATGTATATGAGGGTTACACGGATACGTAGAGGCCAAATCGCCAGGAATGTTGTCAAATATTACCGCCGAGATGATGGGTTGGTTTAGGTTATGTTATATTTCGTTATTGATGTATATGAGGGTTACACGGAGACGTAGAGGCCATCTCGCCAGGAATGATGTCAAATATTACCGCCGAGATGATAGGTTGGTTTAGGTTAGGTTATATTTCGTTATTGGCGTATAAAAAGGTCCCACGGAGACGCAGAGGCCAACAAGCCAGGAATGTGGTCAAATATTACCGCCGAGATATTAGATTGGGTGAGGCTAGCTTATATTATGTTATTGATGTATATAAAGGTCCCACGGAGACGTAGAGGCCAAATCGCCAAGAATGTTGTCAAATATTACCGCCGAGATGATAGGTTGGGTTAGGTTAGGTTATATCACGTTATTGATGTATATGAAGGTCAAACGGAGACGTAGAGGCCAACAAGACAGGAATGTGGTCAAATATTACCGCCGAGATGTTAGATTGGGCTAGGTTAGGTTATATTACGTTATTGACGTATATAAAGGACCCACGGAGACGCAGAGGCCAACAAGCCAGGAATGTGGTGAAATATTACCGCCGAGATGATAGGTTGGGTTAGGATAGGTTATATTTCGTTATTGAAGTATATAAAGGTCCCACGGAGACGTAGAGGCCAACTCGCCAGGAATGTTGTCAAATCTTACAGCCGAGATGTTAGGTTGGGTTAGGATAGGTCATATTTCATTATTGAAGTATAGAAAGGTCCCACGGTGACGTAGAGGCCAACTCGCCAGGAATGTTGTCAAATATTACCGCCGAGATGATAGGTTGGGTTAGGTTACGTTATATTACGTTATTGATGTATATGAGGGTTACACGGAGACGTAGATGTCAACTCGCCAGGAATGTTGTCAAATATTACCGCCGTGATGTTAGGTTGGGTTAGGTTAGGTTATATTACGTAATAAATGTATATAAACATCCCACAGAGACGTAGAGGCCAAATCGCCAGGAATGTTGTCAAATATTACCGCCGAGATGATAGGTTGGGTTAGGTTAGGTTATATTACGTTATTGATGTATATGAAGGTCAAACGGAGACGTAGATGTCAACTCGCCAGGAATGTTGTCTAATATTACCGCCGAGATGTTAGTTTGGGTTAGGTTAGGTTATATTACGTTATTGATGTATATAAAGGTTCCACGGAGACGTAGAGGCCATCTCGCCAGGAATGATGTCAAATATTACCGCCGAGATGATAGGTTGGTTTAGGTTGGGTTATATATCGTTATTGGTGTACACGAAGGTCCCACGGAGACGTAGAGGCCAACTCGCCAGGAATGATGTCAAATATTACCGCCGAGATGATAGGTTGGGTTAGGTTAGGTTATATTGCGTTATTTATGTATATGAAGGTCAAACGGAGACGTAAAGGCCAACTCACCAGGAATGTGGTCAAATATAACCGTCGAGATGATAGGTTGGGTTAGGTAAGGTTAAATTACGTTATTGATGTTTATGAGGGTTACACGGATACGTAGAGGCCAACTCGCCAGGAATGTTGTCAAATATTACCGCCGAGATGATAGGTTGGTATAGGTTAGGTTATATTACGTTACTGATGTATATGAGGATTACACGGAGACGTAGAGGCCAACTCGCCAGGAATGTTGTCAAATATTACCGCCGTGATGTTAGGTTGGGTTAGGCTAGCATATATTATGTTATTGATGTATATAAAGGTCCCACGGAGACGTAGAGGCCAAATCGCCAGGAATGTTGTCAAATATTACCGCCGAGAAGATATGTTGGGTTAGGTTACGTTATATTACGTTATTGATGTATATGAGGGTTACACGGAGACGTAGAGGCCAACTCGCCAGGAATGTTGTCAAATATTACCGCCGACATGTTAGGTTGGGTTAGCTTTGGTTATATTACGTTATTGATGTATATAAACGTTCCACGGAGACGTAGAGGCCATCTCGCCAGGAATGTTGTCAAATATTACCGCGGAAATGTTAGGTTGGGTTAGGTTAGGTTATATTACGTTATTCACGTATATGAGGGTTACACGGAGACGTAGAGGCCAAATCGCCAGGAATGTTGTCAAATATTACCGCCGAGAAGATATGTTGGGTTAGGTTACGTTATATTACGTTATTGATGTATATGAGGGTTACACGGAGACGTAGAGGCCAACTCGCCAGGAATGTTGTCAAATATTACCGACGACATGTTAGGTTGGGTTAGGTTAGGTTATATTACGTAATAAATGTATATAAAGATCCCACGGAGACGGAGAAGCCAACTCGTCAGAAATGTTGTCAAATAATTCCGCCGAGATGTTAGGTTGGGTTAGGTTAGGTTATATTGCGTTATTGATGTATATGAAGGTCAAACGGAGACATAAAGGCCAACTCGCCAGGAATGTTGTCAAATATTACCGCCGAGCTGATAGGTTGGCTTAGGTTACGTTATATTACGGTATTGATGTATATGAGGGTTACACGGAGACGTAGAGGCCAACTCGCCAGGAATGTTGTCAAATATTACCGCCGAGATGATAGGTTGGTTTAGGTTATGTTATATTTCGTTATTGATGTATACGAAGGTTCCACGGAGACATAGAGGCCAACTCGCCAGGAATGTTTTTAAATATTACCGCCGAGATGATATGTTGGGTTAGGATAGGCTATATTTCGTTATTGAAGTATATAAAGGTCCCACGGAGACGTAGAGGCCAACTCGCCAGGAATGTTGTCAAATATTACCGCCGACATGTTAGGTTGGGTTAGGTTAGGTTATATTACGTAATAAATGCATATAAAGATCCCACGGAGACGGAGAAGCCAACTCGTCAGGAATGTTGTCAAATAATTCCGCCGAGATGTTAGGTTGGGTTAGGTTAGGTTATATTACGTTATTGACGTATATAAAGGTCCCACGGAGACTAAGAGGCGAACAAGACAGGAATGTGGTCAAACATTACCGCCGAGATGTTAGATTGGGTTAGGTTAAGTTATATTACGTTATTGACGTATAAAAATGTCCCACGGAGACGCAGAGGCCAACAAGCCAGGAAGGTGGTCAAATATTACAGCCGAGATCTTAGATTGGGTTAGGCTAGCTTATATTATGTTATTGATGTATATAAAGGTCCCACGGTGACGTAGAGGCCAACTCGCCAGGAATGTTGTCAAATATTACCGCCGAGATGTTAGGTTGGGTTAGGTTAGGTTATATTGCGTTATTGATGTATATGAAGGTCAAACGGAGACGTAAAGGCCAACTCACCAGGAATGTGGTCAAATATAACCGTCGAGATGATAGGTTGGGTTAGGTAAGGTTAAATTACGTTATTGATGTTTATGAGGGTTACACGGATACGTAGAGGCCAACTCGCCAGGAATGTTGTCAAATATTACCGCCGAGATGATAGGTTGGTATAGGTTAGGTTATATTACGTTACTGATGTATATGAGGATTACACGGAGACGTAGAGGCCAACTCGCCAGGAATGTTGTCAAATATTACCGCCGTGATGTTAGGTTGGGTTAGGCTAGCATATATTATGTTATTGATGTATATAAAGGTCCCACGGAGACGTAGAGGCCAAATCGCCAGGAATGTTGTCAAATATTACCGCCGAGATGATAGGTTGGGTTAGGTTAGGTCATATTTCATTATTGAAGTATAGAAAGGTCCCACGGTGACGTAGAGGCCAACTCGCCAGGAATGTTGTCAAATATTACCGCCGAGATGATATGTTGGGTTAGGTTACGTTATATTACGTTATTGATGTATATGAGTGTTACACGGAGACGTAGAGGCCAACTCGCCAGGAATGTTGTCAAATATTACCGCCGTGATGATAGGTTGGGTTAGGATAGGTTATATTACGTTATTGACGTATAAAAATGTCCCACGGAGACGCAGAGGCCAACAAGCCAGGAATGTGGTCAAATATTACCGCCGAGATGTTAGATTGGGTTAGGCTAGCTTATATTATGTTATTGATGTACATATAGGTCCCACGGAGACGTAGAGGCCAAATCGCCGTGTATGTTGTCAAATATTACCGCCGAGATGTTAGGTTGGGTTAGCTTTGGTTATATTAGGTTATTGATGTATATAAAGGTCCCACGGAGACGGAGAAGCCAACTCGCCAGGAATGTTGTGAAATATTACCGACGAGATGTTAGGTTGTGTTAGGTTACGTTATATTACGTTATTGATGTATATGAGGGTTACACGGAGACGTAGAGGCCAACTCGCCAGGAATGTTGTCAAATATAACCGCCAAGAAGTTAGGTTGGGTTAGCTTTGGTTATATTACGTTATTGATGTATATAAAGGTCCCACGGAGACGGAGAAGCCAACTCGCCAGGAATGTTGTCAAATATTACCGGCGAGATGTTAGGTTGGGTTAGGTTAGGTTATATTGCGTTATTGATGTATATGAAGGTCAAACGGAGACGTAAAGGCCAACTCGCCAGGAATGATGTCAAATATTACCGCCGAGATGATAGGTTGGGTTAGGTTAGGTTATATTGCGTTATTGATGTATATGAAGGTCAAACGGAGACGTAAAGGCCAACTCACCAGGAATGTGGTCAAATATAACCGTCGAGATGATAGGTTGGGTTAGGTAAGGTTAAATTACGTTATTGATGTTTATGAGGGTTACACGGATACGTAGAGGCCAACTCGCCAGGAATGTTGTCAAATATTACCGCCGAGATGATAGGTTGGTATAGGTTAGGTTATATTACGTTACTGATGTATATGAGGATTACACGGAGACGTAGAGGCCAACTCGCCAGGAATGTTGTCAAATATTACCGCCGAGATGTTAGATTGGGTTAGGCTAGCTTATATTATGTTATTGATGTATATAAAGGTCCCACGGAGACGTAGAGGCCAAATCGACAGGAATGTTGTCAAATATTACCGCCGAGATGATAGGTTGTGTTAGGTTAGGTAATATTTCGTTATTGGTGTATACGAAGGTCCCACGGAGACGTAGAAGCCAACTCGCCAGGAATGTTGTCAAATCTTACCGCCGAGATGATAGGTTGGGTTAGGATAGGTTATATTTCGTTATTGATGTATATGAAGGTCAAACGGAGACGTAAAGGCCAACTCACCAGGAATGTGGTCAAATATAACCGTCGAGATGATAGGTTGGGTTAGGTAAGGTTAAATTACGTTATTGATGTTTATGAGGGTTACACGGATACGTAGAAGCCAACTCGCCAGGAATGTTGTCAAATATTACCGCCGAGATGATAGGTTGGTATAGGTTAGGTTATATTACGTTGTTGATGTATATGAGGGTTACACGGAGACGTAGAGGCCAACTCGGCAGGAATGTTGTCAAATATTACCGCCGAGATGTTAGATTGGGTTAGGTTAGGTTATACTACGTTATTGATGTATATAAATGTCCCACGGAGACGTAGAGGCCAACTCACCAGGAATGTGGTCAAATATTACCGTCGAGATGATAGGTTGGGTTAGGTTAGGTTAAATTACGTTATTGATGTTTATGAGGGTTACACGGATACGTAGAGGCCAACTCGCTAGGAATGTTGTCAAATATTACCGCCGAGATGTTAGGTTGGGTTAGGCTAGCTTATATTGTGTTATTGATGTATATAAAGGTCCCACGGTGACGTAGAGGCCAACTCGCCAGGAATGTTGTCAAATATTACCGCCGAGATGTTAGGTTGGGTTAGGTTAGGTTATATTACGTTATTGATGTATATAAAGATCCCACGGAGACGTAGAGGCCAACAAGACAGGAATGTGGTCAAATATTACCGCCGAGATGATAGGTTGGGTTAGGTTAGGTTAAATTACGTTATTGATGTATATGAGGGTTACACGGAGACGTAGAGGCTAACTCGCCGGGAATGTTGTCAAATACTACCGCCGAGATGATAGGTTGGCTTAGGTTACGTTATATTACGGTATTGATGTATATGAGGGTTACACGGAGACGTAGAGGCCAACTCGCCAGGAATGTTGTCAAATATTACCGCCGTGATGATAGGTTGGGTTAGGATAGGTTATATTACGTTATTGACGTATAAAAATGTCCCACGGAGACGCAGAGGCCAACAAGCCAGGAATGTGGTCAAATATTACCGCCGAGATGTTAGATTGGGTTAGGCTAGCTTATATTATGTTATTGATGTACATATAGGTCCCACGGAGACGTAGAGGCCAAATCGCCAGGAATGTTGTCAAATATTACCGCCGACATGTTAGGTTGGGTTAGCTTTGGTTATATTACGTTATTGATGTATATGAAGGTCAAACGGAGACGTAGAGGCCAACTCGCCAGGAATGTTGTCCAATATTACCGCCGAGATGATAGGTTGGTTTAGGTTAGGTCATATTATGTTATTGATGTATATAAAGGTCCCACGGAGACGTAGATGCCAACTCGCCAGGAATGTTGTCAAATATTACCGCCGAGATGTTAGATTGGGTTAGGCTAGCTTATATTATGTTATTGATGTATATAAAGGTCCCACGGAGACGTAGAGGCCAAATCGACAGGAATGTTGTCAAATATTACCGCCGAGATGATAGGTTGTGTTAGGTTAGGTAATATTTCGTTATTGGTGTATACGAAGGTCCCACGGAGACGTAGAAGCCAACTCGCCAGGAATGTTGTCAAATCTTACCGCCGAGATGATAGGTTGGGTTAGGATAGGTTATATTTCGTTATTGATGTATATGAAGGTCAAACGGAGACGTAAAGGCCAACTCACCAGGAATGTGGTCAAATATAACCGTCGAGATGATAGGTTGGGTTAGGTAAGGTTAAATTACGTTATTGATGTTTATGAGGGTTACACGGATACGTAGAAGCCAACTCGCCAGGAATGTTGTCAAATATTACCGCCGAGATGATAGGTTGGTATAGGTTAGGTTATATTACGTTGTTGATGTATATGAGGGTTACACGGAGACGTAGAGGCCAACTCGGCAGGAATGTTGTCAAATATTACCGCCGAGATGTTAGATTGGGTTAGGTTAGGTTATACTACGTTATTGATGTATATAAATGTCCCACGGAGACGTAGAGGCCAACTCACCAGGAATGTGGTCAAATATTACCGTCGAAATGATAGGTTGGGTTAGGTTAGGTTAAATTACGTTATTGATGTTTATGAGGGTTACACGGATACGTAGAGGCCAACTCGCTAGGAATGTTGTCAAATATTACCGCCGAGATGTTAGGTTGGGTTAGGCTAGCTTATATTGTGTTATTGATGTATATAAAGGTCCCACGGTGACGTAGAGGCCAACTCGCCAGGAATGTTGTCAAATATTACCGCCGAGATGTTAGGTTGGGTTAGGTTAGGTTATATTACGTTATTGATGTATATAAAGATCCCACGGAGACGTAGAGGCCAACAAGACAGGAATGTGGTCAAATATTACCGCCGAGATGATAGGTTGGGTTAGGTTAGGTTAAATTACGTTAGTGATGTATATGAGGGTTACACGGAGACGTAGAGGCTAACTCGCCGGGAATGTTGTCAAATACTACCGCCGAGATGATAGGTTGGCTTAGGTTACGTTATATTACGGTATTGATGTATATGAGGGTTACACGGAGACGTAGAGGCCAACTCGCCAGGAATGTTGTCAAATATTACCGCCGTGATGATAGGTTGGGTTAGGATAGGTTATATTACGTTATTGACGTATAAAAATGTCCCACGGAGACGCAGAGGCCAACAAGCCAGGAATGTGGTCAAATATTACCGCCGAGATGTTAGATTGGGTTAGGCTAGCTTATATTATGTTATTGATGTACATATAGGTCCCACGGAGACGTAGAGGCCAAATCGCCAGGAATGTTGTCAAATATTACCGCCGACATGTTAGGTTGGGTTAGCTTTGGTTATATTACGTTATTGATGTATATGAAGGTCAAACGGAGACGTAGAGACCAACTCGCCAGGAATGTTGTCCAATATTACCGCCGATATGATAGGTTGGTTTAGGTTAGGTCATATTATGTTATTGATGTATATAAAGGTCCCACGGAGACGTAGATGCCAACTCGCCAGGAATGTTGTCAAATATTACCGCCGAGATGTTAGATTGGGTTAGGCTAGCTTATATTATGTTATTGATGTATATAAAGGTCCCACGGAGACGTAGAGGCCAAATCGACAGGAATGTTGTCAAATATTACCGCCGAGATGATAGGTTGTGTTAGGTTAGGTAATATTTCGTTATTGGTGTATACGAAGGTCCCACGGAGACGTAGAAGCCAACTCGCCAGGAATGTTGTCAAATCTTACCGCCGAGATGATAGGTTGGGTTAGGATAGGTTATATTTCGTTATTGATGTATATGAAGGTCAAACGGAGACGTAAAGGCCAACTCACCAGGAATGTGGTCAAATATAACCGTCGAGATGATAGGTTGGGTTAGGTAAGGTTAAATTACGTTATTGATGTTTATGAGGGTTACACGGATACGTAGAGGCCAACTCGCCAGGAATGTTGTCAAATATTACCGCGGAGATGATAGGTTGGTATAGGTTAGGTTATATTACGTTGTTGATGTATATGAGGGTTACACGGAGACGTGGAGGCCAACTCGCCAGGAATGTTGTCAAATATTACCGCCGTGATGTTAGGTTGGGTTAGGCTAGCATATATTATGTTATTGATGTATATAAAGGTCCCACGGAGACGTAGAGGCCAAATCGCCAGGAATGTTGTCAAATATTACCGCCGAGATGATAGGTTGGGTTAGGTTAGGTCATATTTCATTATTGAAGTATAGAAAGGTCCCACGGTGACGTAGAGGCCAACTCGCCAGGAATGTTGTCAAATATTACCGCCGAGATGATATGTTGGGTTAGGTTACGTTATATTACGTTATTGATGTATATGAGTGTTACACGGAGACGTAGAGGCCAACTCGCCAGGAATGTTGTCAAATATTACCGCCGTGATGATAGGTTGGGTTAGGATAGGTTATATTACGTTATTGACGTATAAAAATGTCCCACGGAGACGCAGAGGCCAACAAGCCAGGAATGTGGTCAAATATTACCGCCGAGATGTTAGATTGGGTTAGGCTAGCTTATATTATGTTATTGATGTACATATAGGTCCCACGGAGACGTAGAGGCCAAATCGCCGTGTATGTTGTCAAATATTACCGCCGAGATGTTAGGTTGGGTTAGCTTTGGTTATATTAGGTTATTGATGTATATAAAGGTCCCACGGAGACGGAGAAGCCAACTCGCCAGGAATGTTGTGAAATATTACCGACGAGATGTTAGGTTGTGTTAGGTTACGTTATATTACGTTATTGATGTATATGAGAGTTACACGGAGACGTAGAGGCCAACTCGCCAGGAATGTTGTCAAATATAACCGCCAAGAAGTTAGGTTGGGTTAGCTTTGGTTATATTACGTTATTGATGTATATAAAGGTCCCACGGAGACGGAGAAGCCAACTCGCCAGGAATGTTGTCAAATATTACCGGCGAGATGTTAGGTTGGGTTAGGTTAGGTTATATTGCGTTATTGATGTATATGAAGGTCAAACGGAGACGTAAAGGCCAACTCGCCAGGAATGATGTCAAATATTACCGCCGAGATGTTAGATTGGGTTAGGTTAGGTTATACTACGTTATTGATGTATATAAATGTCCCACGGAGACGTAGAGGCCAACTCACCAGGAATGTGGTCAAATATTACCGTCGAGATGATAGGTTGGGTTAGGTTAGGTTAAATTACGTTATTGATGTTTATGAGGGTTACACGGATACGTAGAGGCCAACTCGCTAGGAATGTTGTCAAATATTACCGCCGAGATGTTAGGTTGGGTTAGGCTAGCTTATATTGTGTTATTGATGTATATAAAGGTCCCACGGTGACGTAGAGGCCAACTCGCCAGGAATGTTGTCAAATATTACCGCCGAGATGTTAGGTTGGGTTAGGTTAGGTTATATTACGTTATTGATGTATATAAAGATCCCACGGAGACGTAGAGGCCAACAAGACAGGAATGTGGTCAAATATTACCGCCGAGATGATAGGTTGGGTTAGGTTAGGTTAAATTACGTTATTGATGTATATGAGGGTTACACGGAGACGTAGAGGCCAACTCGTCGGGAATGTTGTCAAATACTACCGCCGAGATGATAGGTTGGCTTAGGTTACGTTATATTACGGTATTGACGTATATGAGGGTTACACGGAGACGTAGAGGCCAACTCGCCAGGAATGTTGTCAAATATTACCGCCGTGATGATAGGTTGGGTTAGGATAGGTTATATTACGTTATTGACGTATAAAAATGTCCCACGGAGACGCAGAGGCCAACAAGCCAGGAATGTGGTCAAATATTACCGCCGAGATGTTAGATTGGGTTAGGCTAGCTTATATTATGTTATTGATGTACATATAGGTCCCACGGAGACGTAGAGGCCAAATCGCCAGGAATGTTGTCAAATATTACCGCCGACATGTTAGGTTGGGTTAGCTTTGGTTATATTACGTTATTGATGTATATGAAGGTCAAACGGAGACGTAGAGGCCAACTCGCCAGGAATGTTGTCCAATATTACCGCCGAGATGATAGGTTGGTTTAGGTTAGGTCATATTATGTTATTGATGTATATAAAGGTCCCACGGAGACGTAGATGCCAACTCGCCAGGAATGTTGTCAAATATTACCGCCGAGATGTTAGATTGGGTTAGGCTAGCTTATATTATGTTATTGATGTATATAAAGGTCCCACGGAGACGTAGAGGCCAAATCGACAGGAATGTTGTCAAATATTACCGCCGAGATGATAGGTTGTGTTAGGTTAGGTAATATTTCGTTATTGGTGTATACGAAGGTCCCACGGAGACGTAGAAGCCAACTCGCCAGGAATGTTGTCAAATCTTACCGCCGAGATGATAGGTTGGGTTAGGATAGGTTATATTTCGTTATTGATGTATATGAAGGTCAAACGGAGACGTAAAGGCCAACTCACCAGGAATGTGGTCAAATATAACCGTCGAGATGATAGGTTGGGTTAGGTAAGGTTAAATTACGTTATTGATGTTTATGAGGGTTACACGGATACGTAGAGGCCAACTCGCTAGGAATGTTGTCAAATATTACCGCCGAGATGTTAGGTTGGGTTAGGCTAGCTTATATTGTGTTATTGATGTATATAAAGGTCCCACGGTGACGTAGAGGCCAACTCGCCAGGAATGTTGTCAAATATTACCGCCGAGATGTTAGGTTGGGTTAGGTTAGGTTATATTACGTTATTGATGTATATAAAGATCCCACGGAGACGTAGAGGCCAACAAGACAGGAATGTGGTCAAATATTACCGCCGAGATGATAGGTTGGGTTAGGTTAGGTTAAATTACGTTAGTGATGTATATGAGGGTTACACGGAGACGTAGAGGCTAACTCGCCGGGAATGTTGTCAAATACTACCGCCGAGATGATAGGTTGGCTTAGGTTACGTTATATTACGGTATTGATGTATATGAGGGTTACACGGAGACGTAGAGGCCAACTCGCCAGGAATGTTGTCAAATATTACCGCCGTGATGATAGGTTGGGTTAGGATAGGTTATATTACGTTATTGACGTATAAAAATGTCCCACGGAGACGCAGAGGCCAACAAGCCAGGAATGTGGTCAAATATTACCGCCGAGATGTTAGATTGGGTTAGGCTAGCTTATATTATGTTATTGATGTACATATAGGTCCCACGGAGACGTAGAGGCCAAATCGCCAGGAATGTTGTCAAATATTACCGCCGACATGTTAGGTTGGGTTAGCTTTGGTTATATTACGTTATTGATGTATATGAAGGTCAAACGGAGACGTAGAGGCCAACTCGCCAGGAATGTTGTCCAATATTACCGCCGAGATGATAGGTTGGTTTAGGTTAGGTCATATTATGTTATTGATGTATATAAAGGTCCCACGGAGACGTAGATGCCAACTCGCCAGGAATGTTGTCAAATATTACCGCCGAGATGTTAGATTGGGTTAGGCTAGCTTATATTATGTTATTGATGTATATAAAGGTCCCACGGAGACGTAGAGGCCAAATCGACAGGAATGTTGTCAAATATTACCGCCGAGATGATAGGTTGTGTTAGGTTAGGTAATATTTCGTTATTGGTGTATACGAAGGTCCCACGGAGACGTAGAAGCCAACTCGCCAGGAATGTTGTCAAATCTTACCGCCGAGATGATAGGTTGGGTTAGGATAGGTTATATTTCGTTATTGATGTATATGAAGGTCAAACGGAGATGTAAAGGCCAACTCACCAGGAATGTGGTCAAATATAACCGTCGAGATGATAGGTTGGGTTAGGTAAGGTTAAATTACGTTATTGATGTTTATGAGGGTTACACGGATACGTAGAAGCCAACTCGCCAGGAATGTTGTCAAATATTACCGCCGAGATGATAGGTTGGTATAGGTTAGGTTATATTACGTTGTTGATGTATATGAGGGTTACACGGAGACGTAGAGGCCAACTCGGCAGGAATGTTGTCAAATATTACCGCCGAGATGTTAGATTGGGTTAGGTTAGGTTATACTACGTTATTGATGTATATAAATGTCCCACGGAGACGTAGAGGCCAACTCACCAGGAATGTGGTCAAATATTACCGTCGAAATGATAGGTTGGGTTAGGTTAGGTTAAATTACGTTATTGATGTTTATGAGGGTTACACGGATACGTAGAGGCCAACTCGCTAGGAATGTTGTCAAATATTACCGCCGAGATGTTAGGTTGGGTTAGGCTAGCTTATATTGTGTTATTGATGTATATAAAGGTCCCACGGTGACGTAGAGGCCAACTCGCCAGGAATGTTGTCAAATATTACCGCCGAGATGTTAGGTTGGGTTAGGTTAGGTTATATTACGTTATTGATGTATATAAAGATCCCACGGAGACGTAGAGGCCAACAAGACAGGAATGTGGTCAAATATTACCGCCGAGATGATAGGTTGGGTTAGGTTAGGTTAAATTACGTTAGTGATGTATATGAGGGTTACACGGAGACGTAGAGGCTAACTCGCCGGGAATGTTGTCAAATACTACCGCCGAGATGATAGGTTGGCTTAGGTTACGTTATATTACGGTATTGATGTATATGAGGGTTACACGGAGACGTAGAGGCCAACTCGCCAGGAATGTTGTCAAATATTACCGCCGTGATGATAGGTTGGGTTAGGATAGGTTATATTACGTTATTGACGTATAAAAATGTCCCACGGAGACGCAGAGGCCAACAAGCCAGGAATGTGGTCAAATATTACCGCCGAGATGTTAGATTGGGTTAGGCTAGCTTATATTATGTTATTGATGTACATATAGGTCCCACGGAGACGTAGAGGCCAAATCGCCAGGAATGTTGTCAAATATTACCGCCGACATGTTAGGTTGGGTTAGCTTTGGTTATATTACGTTATTGATGTATATGAAGGTCAAACGGAGACGTAGAGACCAACTCGCCAGGAATGTTGTCCAATATTACCGCCGATATGATAGGTTGGTTTAGGTTAGGTCATATTATGTTATTGATGTATATAAAGGTCCCACGGAGACGTAGATGCCAACTCGCCAGGAATGTTGTCAAATATTACCGCCGAGATGTTAGATTGGGTTAGGCTAGCTTATATTATGTTATTGATGTATATAAAGGTCCCACGGAGACGTAGAGGCCAAATCGACAGGAATGTTGTCAAATATTACCGCCGAGATGATAGGTTGTGTTAGGTTAGGTAATATTTCGTTATTGGTGTATACGAAGGTCCCACGGAGACGTAGAAGCCAACTCGCCAGGAATGTTGTCAAATCTTACCGCCGAGATGATAGGTTGGGTTAGGATAGGTTATATTTCGTTATTGATGTATATGAAGGTCAAACGGAGACGTAAAGGCCAACTCACCAGGAATGTGGTCAAATATAACCGTCGAGATGATAGGTTGGGTTAGGTAAGGTTAAATTACGTTATTGATGTTTATGAGGGTTACACGGATACGTAGAGGCCAACTCGCCAGGAATGTTGTCAAATATTACCGCGGAGATGATAGGTTGGTATAGGTTAGGTTATATTACGTTGTTGATGTATATGAGGGTTACACGGAGACGTAGAGGCCAACTCGGAAGGAATGTTGTCAAATATTACCGCCGAGATGTTAGATTGGGTTAGGTTAGGTTATACTACGTTATTGATGTATATAAAGGTCCCACGGAGACGTAGAGGCCAACTCACCAGGAATGTGGTCAAATATTACCGTCGAGATGATAGGTTGGGTTAGGTTAGGTTATATTACGTTATTGATGTTTATGAGGGTTACACGGAGACGTAGAGGCCAACAAGACAGGAATGTGGTCAAATATTACCGCCGAGATGATAGGTTGGGTTAGGTTAGGTTAAATTACGTTATTGATGTATATGAGGGTTACACGGAGACGTAGAGGCCAACTCGTCGGGAATGTTGTCAAATACTACCGCCGAGATGATAGGTTGGCTTAGGTTACGTTATATTACGGTATTGACGTATATGAGGGTTACACGGAGACGTAGAGGCCAACTCGCCAGGAATGTTGTCAAATATTACCGCCGTGATGATAGGTTGGGTTAGGATAGGTTATATTACGTTATTGACGTATAAAAATGTCCCACGGAGACGCAGAGGCCAACAAGCCAGGAATGTGGTCAAATATTACCGCCGAGATGTTAGATTGGGTTAGGCTAGCTTATATTATGTTATTGATGTACATATAGGTCCCACGGAGACGTAGAGGCCAAATCGCCAGGAATGTTGTCAAATATTACCGCCGACATGTTAGGTTGGGTTAGCTTTGGTTATATTACGTTATTGATGTATATGAAGGTCAAACGGAGACGTAGAGGCCAACTCGCCAGGAATGTTGTCCAATATTACCGCCGAGATGATAGGTTGGTTTAGGTTAGGTCATATTATGTTATTGATGTATATAAAGGTCCCACGGAGACGTAGATGCCAACTCGCCAGGAATGTTGTCAAATATTACCGCCGAGATGTTAGATTGGGTTAGGCTAGCTTATATTATGTTATTGATGTATATAAAGGTCCCACGGAGACGTAGAGGCCAAATCGACAGGAATGTTGTCAAATATTACCGCCGAGATGATAGGTTGTGTTAGGTTAGGTAATATTTCGTTATTGGTGTATACGAAGGTCCCACGGAGACGTAGAAGCCAACTCGCCAGGAATGTTGTCAAATCTTACCGCCGAGATGATAGGTTGGGTTAGGATAGGTTATATTTCGTTATTGATGTATATGAAGGTCAAACGGAGACGTAAAGGCCAACTCACCAGGAATGTGGTCAAATATAACCGTCGAGATGATAGGTTGGGTTAGGTAAGGTTAAATTACGTTATTGATGTTTATGAGGGTTACACGGATACGTAGAAGCCAACTCGCCAGGAATGTTGTCAAATATTACCGCCGAGATGATAGGTTGGTATAGGTTAGGTTATATTACGTTGTTGATGTATATGAGGGTTACACGGAGACGTAGAGGCCAACTCGGCAGGAATGTTGTCAAATATTACCGCCGAGATGTTAGATTGGGTTAGGTTAGGTTATACTACGTTATTGATGTATATAAATGTCCCACGGAGACGTAGAGGCCAACTCACCAGGAATGTGGTCAAATATTACCGTCGAGATGATAGGTTGGGTTAGTTTAGGTTAAATTACGTTATTGATGTTTATGAGGGTTACACGGATACGTAGAGGCCAACTCGCCAGGAATGTTGTCAAATATTACCGCCGAGATGTTAGGTTGGGTTAGGCTAGCTTATATTGTGTTATTGATGTATATAAAGGTCCCACGGTGACGTAGAGGCCAACTCGCCAGGAATGTTGTCAAATATTACCGCCGAGATGTTAGGTTGGGTTAGGTTAGGTTATATTACGTTATTGATGTATATAAAGATCCCACGGAGACGTAGAGGCCAACAAGACAGGAATGTGGTCAAATATTACCGCCGAGATGATAGGTTGGGTTAGGTTAGGTTAAATTACGTTATTGATGTATATGAGGGTTACACGGAGACGTAGAGGCCAACTAGCCGGGAATGTTGTCAAATACTACCGCCGAGATGATAGGTTGGCTTAGGTTACGTTAGATTACGGTATTGACGTATATGAGGGTTACACGGAGACGTAGAGGCCAACTCGCCAGGAATGTTGTCAAATATTACCGCCGTGATGATAGGTTGGGTTAGGATAGGTTATATTACGTTATTGACGTATAAAAATGTCCCACGGAGACGCAGAGGCCAACAAGCCAGGAATGTGGTCAAATATTACCGCCGAGATGTTAGATTGGGTTAGGCTAGCTTATATTATGTTATTGATGTACATATAGGTCCCACGGAG
Organism: Xylocopa violacea; assembly: GCA_963969225.1. Lineage (NCBI taxonomy): Eukaryota > Metazoa > Arthropoda > Insecta > Hymenoptera > Apidae > Xylocopa > Xylocopa violacea. The sequence goes on from CAXAJV010000051.1 coordinate 7,796,243, forward strand.
ACATAGAGGCCAAATCGCCAGGAATGTTGTCAAAAATTACCGCCGACATGTTAGGTTGGGTTAGCTTTGGTTATATTACGTTATTGATGTATATGAAGGTCAAACGGAGACGTAGAGGCCAACTCGCCAGGAATGTTGTCCAATATTACCGCCGAGATGATAGGTTGGTTTAGGTTAGGTCATATTATGTTATTGATGTATATAAATGTCCCACGGAGACGTAGATGCCAACTCGCCAGGAATGTTGTCAAATATTACCGCCGAGATGTTAGATTGGGTTAGGCTAGCTTATATTATGTTATTGATGTATATAAAGGTCCCACGGAGACGTAGAGGCCAAATCGACAGGAATGTTGTCAAATATTACCGCCGAGATGATAGGTTGTGTTAGGTTAGGTAATATTTCGTTATTGGTGTATACGAAGGTCCCACGGAGACGTAGAAGCCAACTCGCCAGGAATGTTGTCAAATCTTACCGCCGAGATGTTAGGTTGGGTTAGGTTAGTTTATATTACGTTATTGATGTATATAAAGATCCCACGGAGACGTAGAGGCCAACAAGACAGGAATGTGGTCAAATATTACCGCCGAGATGATAGGTTGGGTTAGGTTAGGTTAAATTACGTTATTGATGTATATGAGGGTTACACGGAGACGTAGAGGCCAACTCGCCGGGAATGTTGTCAAATACTACCGCCGAGATGATAGGTTGGCTTAGGTTACGTTATATTACGGTATTGACGTATATGAGGGTTACACGGAGACGTAGAGGCCAACTCGCCAGGAATGTTGTCAAATATTACCGCCGAGATGTTAGGTTGGGTTAGGTTAGTTTATATTACGTTATTGATGTATATAAAGATCCCACGGAGACGTAGAGGCCAACAAGACAGGAATGTGGTCAAATATTACCGCCGAGATGATAGGTTGGGTTAGGTTAGGTTAAATTACGTTATTGATGTATATGAGGGTTACACGGAGACGTAGAGGCCAACTCGCCGGGAATGTTGTCAAATACTACCGCCGAGATGATAGGTTGGCTTAGGTTACGTTATATTACGGTATTGACGTATATGAGGGTTACACGGAGACGTAGAGGCCAACTCGCCAGGAATGTTGTCAAATATTACCGCCGTGATGATAGGTTGGGTTAGGATAGGTTATATTACGTTATTGACGTATAAAAATGTCCCACGGAGACGCAGAGGCCAACAAGCCAGGAATGTGGTCAAATATTACCGCCGAGATGTTAGATTGGGTTAGGCTAGCTTATATTATGTTATTGATGTACATATAGGTCCCAGGGAGACGTAGAGGCCAAATCGCCAGGAATGTTGTCAAATATTACCGCCGACATGTTAGGTTGGGTTAGCTTTGGTTATATTACGTTATTGATGTATATGAAGGTCAAACGGAGACGTAGAGGCCAACTCGCCAGGAATGTTGTCCAATATTACCGCCGAGATGATAGGTTGGTTTAGGTTAGGTCATATTATGTTATTGATGTATATAAAGGTCCCACGGAGACGTAGATGCCAACTCGCCAGGAATGTTGTCAAATATTACCGCCGAGATGTTAGATTGGGTTAGGCTAGCTTATATTATGTTATTGATGTATATAAAGGTCCCACGGAGACGTAGAGGCCAAATCGACAGGAATGTTGTCAAATATTACCGCCGAGATGATAGGTTGTGTTAGGTTAGGTAATATTTCGTTATTGGTGTATACGAAGGTCCCACGGAGACGTAGAAGCCAACTCGCCAGGAATGTTGTCAAATCTTACCGCCGAGATGATAGGTTGGGTTAGGTTAGGTTATATTGCGTTATTGATGTATATGAAGGTCAAACGGAGACGTAGAGGCCAACTCGCCAGGAATGTTGTCCAATATTACCGCCGAGATGATAGGTTGGTTTAGGTTAGGTCATATTATGTTATTGATGTATATAAAGGTCCCACGGAGACGTAGATGCCAACTCGCCAGGAATGTTGTCAAATATTACCGCCGAGATGTTAGATTGGGTTAGGCTAGCTTATATTATGTTATTGATGTATATAAAGGTCCCACGGAGACGTAGAGGCCAAATCGACAGGAATGTTGTCAAATATTACCGCCGAGATGATAGGTTGTGTTAGGTTAGGTAATATTTCGTTATTGGTGTATACGAAGGTCCCACGGAGACGTAGAAGCCAACTCGCCAGGAATGTTGTCAAATCTTACCGCCGAGATGATAGGTTGGGTTAGGATAGGTTATATTTCGTTATTGATGTATATGAAGGTCAAACGGAGACGTAAAGGCCAACTCACCAGGAATGTGGTCAAATATAACCGTCGAGATGATAGGTTGGGTTAGGTAAGGTTAAATTACGTTATTGATGTTTATGAGGGTTACACGGATACGTAGAAGCCAACTCGCCAGGAATGTTGTCAAATATTACCGCCGAGATGATAGGTTGGTATAGGTTAGGTTATATTACGTTGTTGATGTATATGAGGGTTACACGGAGACGTAGAGGCCAACTCGGCAGGAATGTTGTCAAATATTACCGCCGAGATGTTAGATTGGGTTAGGTTAGGTTATACTACGTTATTGATGTATATAAATGTCCCACGGAGACGTAGAGGCCAACTCACCAGGAATGTGGTCAAATATTACCGTCGAGATGATAGGTTGGGTTAGGTTAGGTTAAATTACGTTATTGATGTTTATGAGGGTTACACGGATACGTAGAGGCCAACTCGCCAGGAATGTTGTCAAATATTACCGCCGAGATGTTAGGTTGGGTTAGGCTAGCTTATATTGTGTTATTGATGTATATAAAGGTCCCACGGTGACGTAGAGGCCAACTCGCCAGGAATGTTGTCAAATATTACCGCCGAGATGTTAGGTTGGGTTAGGTTAGGTTATATTACGTTATTCATGTATATAAAGATCCCACGGAGACGTAGAGGCCAACAAGACAGGAATGTGGTCAAATATTACCGCCGAGATGATAGGTTGGGTTAGGTTAGGTTAAATTACGTTATTGATGTATATGAGGGTTACACGGAGACGTAGAGGCCAACTAGCCGGGAATGTTGTCAAATACTACCGCCGAGATGATAGGTTGGCTTAGGTTACGTTATATTACGGTATTGACGTATATGAGGGTTACACGGAGACGTAGAGGCCAACTCGCCAGGAATGTTGTCAAATATTACCGCCGTGATGATAGGTTGGGTTAGGATAGGTTATATTACGTTATTGACGTATAAAAATGTCCCACGGAGACGCAGAGGCCAACAAGCCAGGAATGTGGTCAAATATTACCGCCGAGATGTTAGATTGGGTTAGGCTAGCTTATATTATGTTATTGATGTACATATAGGTCCCACGGAGACATAGAGGCCAAATCGCCAGGAATGTTGTCAAAAATTACCGCCGACATGTTAGGTTGGGTTAGCTTTGGTTATATTACGTTATTGATGTATATGAAGGTCAAACGGAGACGTAGAGGCCAACTCGCCAGGAATGTTGTCCAATATTACCGCCGAGATGATAGGTTGGTTTAGGTTAGGTCATATTATGTTATTGATGTATATAAAGGTCCCACGGAGACGTAGATGCCAACTCGCCAGGAATGTTGTCAAATATTACCGCCGAGATGTTAGATTGGGTTAGGCTAGCTTATATTATGTTATTGATGTATATAAAGGTCCCACGGAGACGTAGAGGCCAAATCGACAGGAATGTTGTCAAATATTACCGCCGAGATGATAGGTTGTGTTAGGTTAGGTAATATTTCGTTATTGGTGTATACGAAGGTCCCACGGAGACGTAGAAGCCAACTCGCCAGGAATGTTGTCAAATCTTACCGCCGAGATGATAGGTTGGGTTAGGATAGGTTATATTTCGTTATTGATGTATATGAAGGTCAAACGGAGACGTAAAGGCCAACTCACCAGGAATGTGGTCAAATATAACCGTCGAGATGATAGGTTGGGTTAGGTAAGGTTAAATTACGTTATTGATGTTTATGAGGGTTACACGGATACGTAGAAGCCAACTCGCCAGGAATGTTGTCAAATATTACCGCCGAGATGATAGGTTGGTATAGGTTAGGTTATATTACGTTGTTGATGTATATGAGGGTTACACGGAGACGTAGAGGCCAACTCGGCAGGAATGTTGTCAAATATTACCGCCGAGATGTTAGATTGGGTTAGGTTAGGTTATACTACGTTATTGATGTATATAAATGTCCCACGGAGACGTAGAGGCCAACTCACCAGGAATGTGGTCAAATATTACCGTCGAGATGATAGGTTGGGTTAGGTTAGGTTAAATTACGTTATTGATGTTTATGAGGGTTACACGGATACGTAGAGGCCAACTCGCCAGGAATGTTGTCAAATATTACCGCCGAGATGTTAGGTTGGGTTAGGCTAGCTTATATTGTGTTATTGATGTATATAAAGGTCCCACGGTGACGTAGAGGCCAACTCGCCAGGAATGTTGTCAAATATTACCGCCGAGATGTTAGGTTGGGTTAGGTTAGGTTATATTACGTTATTGATGTATATAAAGATCCCACGGAGACGTAGAGGCCAACAAGACAGGAATGTGGTCAAATATTACCGCCGAGATGATAGGTTGGGTTAGGTTAGGTTAAATTACGTTATTGATGTATATGAGGGTTACACGGAGACGTAGAGGCCAACTAGCCGGGAATGTTGTCAAATACTACCGCCGAGATGATAGGTTGGCTTAGGTTACGTTATATTACGGTATTGACGTATATGAGGGTTACACGGAGACGTATAGGCCAACTCGCCAGGAATGTTGTCAAATATTACCGCCGTGATGATAGGTTGGGTTAGGATAGGTTATATTACGTTATTGACGTATAAAAATGTCCCACGGAGACGCAGAGGCCAACAAGCCAGGAATGTGGTCAAATATTACCGCCGAGATGTTAGATTGGGTTAGGCTAGCTTATATTATGTTATTGATGTACATATAGGTCCCACGGAGACATAGAGGCCAAATCGCCAGAAATGTTGTCAAATATTACCGCCGTGATGATAGGTTGGGTTAGGATAGGTTATATTACGTTATTGACGTATAAAAATATCCCACGGAGACGCAGAGGCCAACAAGCCAGGAATGTGGTCAAATATTACCGCCGAGATGTTAGATTGGGTTAGGCTAGCTTATATTATGTTATTGATGTACATATAGGTCCCACGGAGACATAGAGGCCAAATCGCCAGGAATGTTGTCAAAAATTACCGCCTACATGTTAGGTTGGGTTAGCTTTGGTTATATTACGTTATTGATGTATATGAAGGTCAAACGGAGACGTAGAGGCCAACTCGCCAGGAATGTTGTCCAATATTACCGCCGAGATGATAGGTTGGTTTAGGTTAGGTCATATTATGTTATTGATGTATATAAATGTCCCACGGAGACGTAGAGGCCAACTCGCAAGGAATGTTGTCAAACATAACCGCCAAGAAGTTAGGTTGGGTTAGCTTTGGTTATATTACGTTATTGATGTATATAAAGGTCCCACGGAGACGGAGAAGCCAACTCGCCAGGAATGTTGTCAAATATTACCGGCGAGATGTTAGGTTGGGTTAGGTTAGGTTATATTGCGTTATTGATGTATATGAAGGTCAAACGGAGACGTAAAGGCCAACTCGCCAGGAATGTGGTCAAATATAACCGTCGAGATGATAGGTTGGGTTAGGTAAGGTTAAATTACGTTATTGATGTTTATGAGGGTTACACGGATACGTAGAGGCCAACTCGCCAGGAATGTTGTCAAATATTACCGCCGAGATGATAGGTTGGTATAGGTTAGGTTATATTACGTTGTTGATGTATATGAGGGTTACACGGAGACGTAGAGGCCAACTCGGCAGGAATGTTGTCAAATATTACCGCCGAGATGTTAGATTGGGTTAGGTTAGGTTATACTACGTTATTGATGTATATAAAGGTCCCACGGAGACGTAGAGGCCAACTCACCAGGAATGTGGTCAAATATTACCGTCGAGATGATAGGTTGGGTTAGGTTAGGTTATATTACGTTATTGATGTTTATGAGGGTTACACGGAGACGTAGAGGCCAACTCGTCGGGAATGTTGTCAAATACTACCGCCGAGATGATAGGTTGGCTTTGGTTACGTTATATTACGGTATTGACGTATATGAGGGTTACACGGAGACGTAGAGGCCAACTCGTCGGGAATGTTGTCAAATACTACCGCCGAGATGATAGGTTGGCTTTGGTTACGTTATATTACGGTATTGACGTATATGAGGGTTACACGGAGACGTAGAGGCCAACTCGCCAGGAATGTTGTCAAATATTACCGCCGTGATGATAGGTTGGGTTAGGATAGGTTATATTACGTTATTGACGTATAAAAATGTCCCACGGAGACGCAGAGGCCAACAAGCCAGGAATGTGGTCAAATATTACCGCCGAGATGTTAGATTGGGTTAGGCTAGCTTATATTATGTTATTGATGTACATATAGGTCCCACGGAGACGTAGAGGCCAAATCGCCAGGAATGTTGTCAAATATTACCGCCGACATGTTAGGTTGGGTTAGCTTTGGTTATATTACGTTATTGATGTATATGAAGGTCAAACGGAGACGTAGAGGCCAACTCGCCAGGAATGTTGTCCAATATTACCGCCGAGATGATAGGTTGGTTTAGGTTAGGTCATATTATGTTATTGATGTATATAAAGGTCCCACGGAGACGTAGATGCCAACTCGCCAGGAATGTTGTCAAATATTACCGCCGAGATGTTAGATTGGATTAGGGTAGCTTATATTATGTTATTGATGTATATAAAGGTCCCACGGAGACGTAGAGGCCAAATCGACAGGAATGTTGTCAAATATTACCGCCGAGATGATAGGTTGTGTTAGGTTAGGTAATATTTCGTTATTGGTGTATACGAAGGTCCCACGGAGACGTAGAAGCCAACTCGCCAGGAATGTTGTCAAATCTTACCGCCGAGATGATAGGTTGGGTTAGGATAGGTTATATTTCGTTATTGAAGTATAGAAAGGTCCCACGGCGACGTAGAGGCCAACTCGCCAGGATTGTTGTCAAATATTACCGCCGAGATGATAGGTTGGGTTAGGTTACGTTATATTACGTTATTGATGTATATGAGGGTTACACGGAGACGTAGAGGCCATCTCGCCAGGAATGATGTCAAATATTACCGCCGAGATGATAGGTTGGTTTAGGTTAGGTTATATTGCGTTATTGATGTATATGAAGGTCAAACGGAGACGTAAAGGCCAACTCGCCGGGAATGTTGTCAAATATTACCGCCGAGCTGATAGGTTGGCTTAAGTTACGTTATATTACGGTATTGATGTATATGAGGGTTACACGGAGACGTAGAGGCCAACTCGCCAGGAATGTTGTCAAATATTACCGCCGAGATGACAGGTTGGTTTAGGTTAGGTTATATTTCGTTATTGATGTATACTAAGGTCCCACGGAGACGTAGAGGCCAACTCCCCAGGAGTGTTGTCAAATATTACCGCCGAGATGATAGGTTGGGTTAGGATAGGTTATATTTCGTTATTGAAGTATATAAAGGTCCCACGGAGACGTAGAGGCCAACTCGCCATGTATGTTGTCAAATATTACCGCCGAGATGTTAGGTTGGATTAGCTTTGGTTATATTAGGTTATTGATGTATATAAAGGTCCCACGGAGACGGAGAAGCCAACTCGCCAGGAATGTTGTGAAATATTACCGACGAGATGTTAGGTTGTGTTAGGTTACGTTATATTACGTTATTGATGTATATGAGGGTTACACGGAGACGTAGAGGCCAACTCGCAAGGAATGTTGTCAAATATAACCGCCAAGAAGTTAGGTTGGGTTAGCTTTGGTTATATTACGTTATTGATGTATATAAAGGTCCCACGGAGACGGAGAAGCCAACTCGCCAGGAATGTTGTCAAATATTACCGGCGAGATGTTAGGTTGGGTTAGGTTAGGTTATATTGCGTTATTGATGTATATGAAGGTCAAACGGAGACGTAAAGGCCAACTCGCCAGGAATGATGTCAAATATTACCGCCGAGATGATAGGTTGGGTTAGGTTAGGTTATATTGCGTTATTGATGTATATGAAGGTCAAACGGAGACGTAAAGGCCAACTCACCAGGAATGTGGTCAAATATAACCGTCGAGATGATAGGTTGGGTTAGGTAAGGTTAAATTACGTTATTGATGTTTATGAGGGTTACACGGATACGTAGAGGCCAACTCGCCAGGAATGTTGTCAAATATTACCGCCGAGATGATAGGTTGGTATAGGTTAGGTTATATTACGTTGTTGATGTATATGAGGGTTACACGGAGACGTAGAGGCCAACTCGGCAGGAATGTTGTCAAATATTACCGCCGAGATGTTAGATTGGGTTAGGTTAGGTTATACTACGTTATTGATGTATATAAAGGTCCCACGGAGACGTAGAGGCCAACTCACCAGGAATGTGGTCAAATATTACCGTCGAGATGATAGGTTGGGTTAGGTTAGGTTATATTACGTTATTGATGTTTATGAGGGTTACACGGATACGTAGAGGCCAACTCGCCAGGAATGTTGTCAAATATTACCGCCGAGATGATAGGTTGGTATAGGTTAGGTTCAATTACGTTGTTGATGTATATGAAGGTCAAACGGAGGCGTAGAGGCCAACTCACCAGGGAAGTGGTCAAATATTACCGCCGAGATGTTAGGTTAGTTTAGGTTAGGTTATGTTACGTTATAGATGTATATAAACGTTCCACGGAGACGTAGAGGCCATCTCGCCAGGAATGTTGTCAAATATTACCGCTGAGATGATAGGTTGGTTTAGGTTAGGTTATACTGCGTTACTGATGTATATGAAGATCAAACGGAGACGTAAAGGCCAACTCGCCAAGAATGTTGTCAAATACTACCGCCGAGATGATAGGTTGGCTTAGGTTACGTTATATCACGGTATTGACGTATATGAGGGTTACACGGAGACGTAGAGGCCAACTCGCCAGGAATGTTGTCAAATATTACCGCCGTGATGATAGGTTGGCTTAGGTTAGGTTATATTGCTTTATTGATGTATATGAAGATCAAACGGAGTCGTAAAGTCCAACTCGCCAAGAATGTTGTCAAATATTACCGCCGAGATGATAGGTTGGCTTAGGTTACGTTATATTACGGTATTGACGTATATGAGGGTTACACGGAGACGTAGAGCCCAACTCGCCGGGAATGATGTCAAATATTACCGCAGAGATGTTAGGTTGGGTTAGGTTAGGTTATATTACGTTAGTGATGTATATAAAGGTCCCACGGAGACGTAGAGGCCAGCAAGCCAGGAATGTGGTCAAATATTACAGCGGAAATGTTAGGTTGGGTTAGGTTAGTTTACGTTTCGGTATTGATGTATATGAGGGTTACACGGAGACGTAGCCGCCAAATCGCCAGAAATGTTGTCAAATATTACCGCCGAGACGTTACGTTGGGTTAGGTTAGGTTATATTACGTTATTGATGTATATAAAGGTTCCACGGAGACGTAGGGGCCATCTCGCCAGGAATGATGTCAAATATTACCGCCGAGATGTTAGGTTGGGTTAGGTTAGGTTATATTACGTTATTGATGTATATAAAGATCCCACGGAGACGTAGAGGCCAACAAGACAGGAATGTGGTCAAATATTACCGCCGAGATGATAGGTTGGGTTAGGTTAGGTTAAATTACGTTATTGATGTATATGAGGGTTACACGGAGACGTAGAGGCCAACTCGCCGGGAATGTTGTCAAATACTACCGCCGAGATGATAGGTTGGCTTAGGTTACGTTATATTACGGTATTGACGTATATGAGGGTTACACGGAGACGTAGAGGCCAACTCGCCAGCAATGTTGTCAAATATTACCGCCGTGATGATAGGTTGGTTTAGGTTAGGTCATATTATGTTATTGATGTATATAAAGGTCCCACGGAGACGTAGATGCCAACTCGCCAGGAATGTTGCCAAATATTACCGCCGAGATGTTAGATTGGGTTAGGCTAGCTTATATTATGTTATTGATGTATATAAAGGTCCCACGGAGACGTAGAGGCCAAATCGACAGGAATGTTGTCAAATATTACCGCCGAGATGATAGGTTGTGTTAGGTTAGGTAATATTTCGTTATTGGTGTATACGAAGGTCCCACGGAGACGTAGAAGCCAACTCGCCAGGAATGTTGTCAAATCTTACCGCCGAGATGATAGGTTGGGTTAGGATAGGTTATATTTCGTTATTGAAGTATAGAAAGGTCCCACGGCGACGTAGAGGCCAACTCGCCAGGATTGTTGTCAAATATTACCGCCGAGATGATAGGTTGGGTTAGGTTACGTTATATTACGTTATTGATGTATATGAGGGTTACACGGAGACGTAGAGGCCATCTCGCCAGGAATGATGTCAAATATTACCGCCGAGATGATAGGTTGGGTTAGGTTAGGTTATATTGCGTTATTGATGTATATGAAGGTCAAACGGAGACGTAAAGGCCAACTCGCCGGGAATGTTGTCAAATATTACCGCCGAGCTGATAGGTTGGCTTAGGTTACGTTATATTACGGTATTGATGTATATGAGGGTTACACGGAGACGTAGAGGCCAACTCGCCAGGAATGTTGTCAAATATTACCGCCGAGATGACAGGTTGGTTTAGGTTAGGTTATATTTCGTTATTGATGTATACTAAGGTCCCACGGAGACGTAGAGGCCAACTCCCCAGGAGTGTTGTCAAATATTACCGCCGAGATGATAGGTTGGGTTAGGATAGGTTATATTTCGTTATTGAAGTATATAAAGGTCCCACGGAGACGTAGAGGCCAACTCGCCATGTATGTTGTCAAATATTACCGCCGAGATGTTAGGTTGGATTAGCTTTGGTTATATTAGGTTATTGATGTATATAAAGGTCCCACGGAGACGGAGAAGCCAACTCGCCAGGAATGTTGTGAAATATTACCGACGAGATGTTAGGTTGTGTTAGGTTACGTTATATTACGTTATTGACGTATATGAGGGTTACACGGAGACGTAGAGGCCAACTCGCAAGGAATGTTGTCAAATATAACCGCCAAGAAGTTAGGTTGGGTTAGCTTTGGTTATATTACGTTATTGATGTATATAAAGGTCCCACGGAGACGGAGAAGCCAACTCGCCAGGAATGTTGTCAAATATTACCGGCGAGATGTTAGATTGGGTTAGGCTAGCTTATACTATGTTATTGATGTATATAAAGTTCCCACGGAGACGTAGAGGCCAAATCGACAGGAATGTTGTCAAATATTACCGCCGAGATGATAGGTTGTGTTAGGTTAGGTAATATTTCGTTATTGGTGTATACGAAGGTCCCACGGAGACGTAGAAGCCAACTCGCCAGGAATGTTGTCAAATCTTACCGCCGAGATGATAGGTTGGGTTAGGATAGGTTATATCACGGTATTGACGTATATGAGGGTTACACGGAGACGTAGAGGCCAACTCGCCAGGATTGTTGTCAAATATTACCGCCGAGATGATAGGTTGGGTTAGGATAGGTTATATCACGGTATTGACGTATATGAGGGTTACACGGAGACGTAGAGGCCAACTCGCCAGGATTGTTGTCAAATATTACCGCCGAGATGACAGGTTGGTTTAGGTTAGGTTATATTTCGTTATTGATGTATACTAAGGTCCCACGGAGACGTAGAGGCCAACTCCCCAGGAGTGTTGTCAAATATTACCGCCGAGATGATAGGTTGGGTTAGGATAGGTTATATTTCGTTATTGAAGTATATAAAGGTCGCACGGAGACGTAGAGGCCAACTCGCCATGTATGTTGTCAAATATTACCGCCGAGATGTTAGGTTGGTATAGGTTAGGTTATATTACGTTGTTGATGTATATGAGGGTTACACGGAGACGTAGAGGCCAACTCAGCAGGAATGTTGTCAAATATTACCGCCGAGATGTTAGATTGGGTTAGGTTAGGTTATACTACGTTATTGATGTATATAAAGGTCCCACGGAGACGTAGAGGCCAACTCACCAGGAATGTGGTCAAATATTACCGTCGAGATGATAGGTTGGGTTAGGTTAGGTTATATTACGTTATTGATGTTTATGAGGGTTACACGGAGACGTAGAGGCCAACTCGCCAGGAATGTTGTCAAATATTACCGCCGTGATGATAGGTGGGCTTAGGTTAGGTTATATTGCGTTATTGATGTATATGAAGATCAAACGGAGTCGTAAAGGCCAACTCGCCAAGAATGTTGTCAAATATTACCGCCGAGATGATAGGTTGGCTTAGGTTACGTTATATTACGGTATTGACGTATATGAGGGTTACACGGAGACGTAGAGCCCAACTCGCCGGGAATGATGTCAAATATTACCGCAGAGATGTTAGGTTGGGTTAGGTTAGGTTATATTACGTTAGTGATGTATATAAAGGTCCCACGGAGACGTAGAGGCCAGCAAGCCAGGAATGTGGTCAAATATTACCGCGGAAATGTTAGGTTGGGTTAGGCTAGCTTATATTATGTTATTGATGTATATAAAGATCCCACGGAGACGTAGAGGCCAAATCGACAGGAATGTTGTCAAATATTACCGCCGAGATGATAGGTTGTGTTAGGTTAGGTAATATTTCGTTATTGGTGTATACGAAGGTCCCACGGAGACGTAGAAGCCAACTCGCCAGGAATGTTGTCAAATCTTACCGCCGAGATGATAGGTTGGGTTAGGATAGGTTATATTTCGTTATTGAAGTATAGAAAGGTCCCACGGCGACGTAGAGGCCAACTCGCCAGGATTGTTGTCAAATATTACCGCCGAGATGATAGGTTGGGTTAGGTTACGTTATATTACGTTATTGATGTATATGAGGGTTACACGGAGACGTAGAGGCCATTTCGCCAGGAATGATGTCAAATATTACCGCCGAGATGATAGGTTGGTATAGGTTAGGTTCAATTACGTTGTTGATGTATATGAAGGTCAAACGGAGGCGTAGAGGCCAACTCACCAGGAATGTGGTCAAATATTACCGCCGAGATGTTAGGTTAGTTTAGGTTAGGTTATGTTACGTTATAGATGTATATAAACGTTCCACGGAGACGTAGAGGCCAACTCGCCAGGAATGTTGTCAAATATTACCGCCGTGATGATAGGTTGGCTTAGGTTAGGTTATATTGCGTTATTGATGTATATGAAGATCAAACGGAGTCGTAAAGGCCAACTCGCCAAGAATGTTGTCAAATATTACCGCCGAGATGATAGGTTGGCTTAGGTTACGTTATATTACGGTATTGACGTATATGAGGGTTACACGGAGACGTAGAGCCCAACTCGCCGGGAATGATGTCAAATATTACCGCAGAGATGTTAGGTTGGGTTAGGTTAGGTTATATTACGTTAGTGATGTATATAAAGGTCCCACGGAGACGTAGAGGCCAGCAAGCCAGGAATGTGGTCAAATATTACCGCGGAAATGTTAGGTTGGGTTAGGTTAGTTTATATTTCGGTATTGATGTATATGAGGGTTACACGGAGACGTAGCGGCCAAATCGCCAGAAATGTTGTCAAATATTACCGCCGAGACGTTACGTTGGGTTAGGTTAGGTTATATTACGTTATTGATGTATATAAAGGTTCCACGGAGACGTAGGGGCCATCTCGCCAGGAATGATGTCAAATATTACCGCCGAGATGATAGGTTGGGTTAGGTTAGGTTATATTGCGTTATTGATGTATATGAAGGTCAAACGGAGACGTAAAGGCCAACTCGCCAGGAATGATGTCAAATATTACCGCCGAGATGATAGGTTGGGTTAGGTTAGGTTATATTGCGATATTGATGTATATGAAGGTCAAACGGAGACGTAAAGGCCAACTCACCAGGAATGTGGTCAAATATAACCGTCGAGATGATAGGTTGGGTTAGGTAAGGTTAAATTACGTTATTGATATTTATGAGGGTTACACGGATACGTAGAGGCCAACTCGCCAGGAATGTTGTCAAATATTACCGCCGAGATGATAGGTTGGTATAGGTTAGGTTATATTACGTTGTTGATGTATATGAGGGTTACACGGAGACGTAGAGGCCAACTCGGCAGGAATGTTGTCAAATATTACCGCCGAGATGTGAGATTGGGTTAGGTTAGGTTATACTACGTTATTGATGTATATAAAGCTCCCACGGAGACGTAGAGGCCAACTCACCAGGAATGTGGTCAAATATTACCGTCGAGATGATAGGTTGGGTTAGGTTAGGTTAAATTACGTTATTGACGTTTATGAGGGTTACACGGATACGTAGAGGCCAACTCGCCAGGAATGTTGTCAAATATTACCGCCGAGATGATAGGTTGGTATAGGTTAGGTTCAATTACGTTGTTGATGTATATGAAGGTCAAACGGAGGCGTAGAGGCCAACTCACCAGGAATGTGGTCACATATTACCGCCGAGATGTTAGGTTAGTTTAGGTTAGGTTATGTTACGTTATAGATGTATATAAACGTTCCACGGAGACGTAGAGGCCATCTCGCCAGGAATGTTGTCAAATATTACCGCCGAGATGATAGGTTGGTTTAGGTTAGGTTATACTGCGTTACTGATGTATATGAAGATCAAACGGAGACGTAAAGGCCAACTCGCCAAGAATGTTGTCAAATACTACCGCCGAGATGATAGGTTGGCTTAGGTTACGTTATATCACGGTATTGACGTATATGAGGGTTACACGGAGACGTAGAGGCCAACTCGCCAGGAATGTTGTCAAATATTACCGCCGTGATGATAGGTTGGCTTAGGTTAGGTTATATTGCGTTATTGATGTATATGAAGATCAAACGGAGTCGTAAAGGCCAACTCGCCAAGAATGTTGTCAAATATTACCGCCGAGATGATAGGTTGGCTTAGGTTACGTTATATTACGGTATTGACGTATATGAGGGTTACACGGAGACGTAGAGCCCAACTCGCCGGGAATGATGTCAAATATTACCGCAGAGATGTTAGGTTGGGTTAGGTTAGGTTATATTACGTTAGTGATGTATATAAAGGTCCCACGGAGACGTAGAGGCCAGCAAGCCAGGAATGTGGTCAAATATTACCGCGGAAATGTTAGGTTGGGTTAGGTTAGTTTATATTTCGGTATTGATGTATATGAGGGTTACACGGAGACGTAGCGGCCAAATCGCCAGAAATGTTGTCAAATATTACCGCCGAGACGTTACGTTGGGTTAGGTTAGGTTATATTACGTTATTGATGTATATAAAGGTTCCACGGAGACGTAGGGGCCATCTCGCCAGGAATGATGTCAAATATTACCGCCGAGATGATAGGTTGGGTTAGGTTAGGTTATATTGCGTTATTGATGTATATGAAGGTCAAACGGAGACGTAAAGGCCAACTCGCCAGGAATGTTGTCAAATATTACCGCCGAGATGTTATGTTGGGTTAGGTTAGGTTCTACTACGTTATTGATGTATATAAAGGTCCCAGGGAGACGTAGATGCCAACTCGCCAGGAGTGTTATCAAACATTACCACAGTGATGTTAGGTTGGGTTAGGTTAGGTTATATTACGTTATTGGTGTATATAAAGGTCCCACGGAGACGTAGAGGCCAACTCGCCAAGAATGTTGTCAAATATTACCGCCGAGATGATAGGTTGGGTTAGGTTACGTTATATTACGTTATTGATGTATATGAGGGTTACACGGAGACGTAGAGGCCATCTCGCCAGGAATGATGTCAAATATTACCGCCGAGATGATAGGTTGGGTTAGGTTAGGTTATATTGCGTTATTGATGTATATGAAGGTCAAACGGAGACGTAAAGGCCAACTCGCCGGGAATGTTGTCAAATATTACCGCCGAGCTGATAGGTTGGCTTAGGTTACGTTATATTACGGTATTGATGTATATGAGGGTTACACGGAGACGTAGAGGCCAACTCGCCAGGAATGTTGTCAAATATTACCGCCGAGATGACAGGTTGGTTTAGGTTAGGTTATATTTCGTTATTGATTTATACGAAGGTCCCACGGAGACGTAGAGGCCAACTCCCCAGGAGTGTTGTCAAATATTACCGCCGAGATGATAGGTTGGGTTAGGATAGGTTATATTTCGTTATTGAAGTATATAAAGGTCCCACGGAGACGTAGAGGCCAACTCGCCATGTATGTTGTCAAATATTACCGCCGAGATGTTAGGTTGGGTTAGCTTTGGTTATATTAGGTTATTGATGTATATAAAGGTCCCACGGAGACGGAGAAGCCAACTCGCCAGGAATGTTGCGAAATATTACCGACGAAATGTTAGGTTGTGTTAGGTTACGTTATATTACGTTATTGATGTATATGAGGGTTACACGGAGACGTAGAGGCCAACTCGCCAGGAATGTTGTCAAATATAACCGCCAAGAAGTTAGGTTGGGTTAGCTTTGGTTATATTACGTTATTGATGTATATAAAGGTCCCACGGAGACGGAGAAGCCAACTCGCCAGGAATGTTGTCAAATATTACCGGCGAGATGTTAGGTTGGGTTAGGTTAGGTTATATTGCGTTATTGATGTATATGAAGGTCAAACGGAGACGTAAAGGCCAACTCGCCAGGAATGATGTCAAATATTACCGCCGAGATGATAGGTTGGGTTAGGATAGGTTATATTGCGTTATTGATGTATATGAAGGTCAAACGGAGACGTAAAGGCCAACTCACCAGGAATGTGGTCAAATATAACCGTCGAGATGATAGGTTGGGTTAGGTAAGGTTAAATTACGTTATTGATGTTTATGAGGGTTACACGGATACGTAGAGGCCAACTCGCCAGGAATGTTGTCAAATATTACCGCCGAGATGATAGGTTGGTATAGGTTAGGTTATGTTACGTTGTTGATGTATATGAGGGTTACACGGAGACGTAGAGGCCAACTCGGCAGGAATGTTGTCAAATATTACCGCCGAGATGTTAGATTGGGTTAGGTTAGGTTATACTACGTTATTGATGTATATAAAGGTCCCACGGAGACGTAGAGGCCAATTCACCAGGAATGTGGTCAAATATTACCGTCGAGATGATAGGTTGGGTTAGGTTAGGTTAAATTACGTTATTGATGTTTATGAGGGTTACACGGATACGTAGAGGCCAACTCGCCAGGAATGTTGTCAAATATTACCGCCGAGATGATAGGTTGGTATAGGTTAGGTTCAATTACGTTGTTGATGTATATGAAGGTCAAACGGAGGCGTAGAGGCCAACTCACCAGGAATGTGGTCAAATATTACCGCCGAGATGTTAGGTTAGTTTAGGTTAGGTTATGTTACGTTATAGATGTATATAAACGTTCCACGGAGACGTAGAGGCCATCTCGCCAGGAATGTTGTCAAATATTACCGCCGAGATGATAGGTTGGTTTAGGTTAGGTTATACTGCGTTACTGATGTATATGAAGATCAAACGGAGACGTAAAGGCCAACTCGCCAAGAATGTTGTCAAATACTACCGCCGAGATGATAGGTTGGCTTAGGTTACGTTATATCACGGTATTGACGTATATGAGGGTTACACGGAGACGTAGAGGCCAACTCGCCAGGAATGTTGTCAAATATTACCGCCGTGATGATAGGTTGGCTTAGGTTAGGTTATATTGCGTTATTGATGTATATGAAGATCAAACGGAGTCGTAAAGGCCAACTCGCCAAGAATGTTGTCAAATATTACCGCCGAGATGTTATGTTGGGTTAGGTTAGGTTCTACTACGTTATTGATGTATATAAAGGTCCCAGGGAGACGTAGATGCCAACTCGCCAGGAGTGTTATCAAACATTACCACAGTGATGTTAGGTTGGGTTGGGTTAGGTTATATTACGTTATTGGTGTATATAAAGGTCCCACGGAGACGTAGAGGCCAACTCGCCAAGAATGTTGTCAAATATTACCGCCGAGATGATAGGTTGGGTTAGGTTACGTTATATTACGTTATTGATGTATATGAGGGTTACACGGAGACGTAGATGTCAACTCGCCAGGAATGATGTCTAATATTACCGCCGAGATGTTAGTTTGTGTTAGGTTAGGTTATATTACGTTATTGATGTATATAAAGGTTCCACGGAGACGTAGAGGCCATCTCGCCAGGAATGATATCAAATATTACCGCCGAGATGATAGGTTGGGTTAGGATAGGTTATATTTCGTTATTGAAGTATAGAAAGGTCCCACGGCGACGTAGAGGCCAACTCGCCAGGATTGTTGTCAAATATTACCGCCGAGATGATAGGTTGGGTTAGGTTACGTTATATTACGTTATTGATGTATATGAGGGTTACACGGAGACGTAGAGGCCATCTCGCCAGGAATGATGTCAAATATTACCGCCGAGATGATAGGTTGGGTTAGGTTAGGTTATATTGCGTTATTGATGTATATGAAGGTCAAACGGAGACGTAAAGGCCAACTCGCCGGGAATGTTGTCAAATATTACCGCCGAGCTGATAGGTTGGCTTAGGTTACGTTATATTACGGTATTGATGTATATGAGGGTTACACGGAGACGTAGAGGCCAACTCGCCAGGAATGTTGTCAAATATTACCGCCGAGATGACAGGTTGGTTTAGGTTAGGTTATATTTCGTTATTGATTTACACGAAGGTCCCACGGAGACGTAGAGGCCAACTCCCCAGGAGTGTTGTCAAATATTACCGCCGAGATGATAGGTTGGGTTAGGATAGGTTATATTTCGTTATTGAAGTATATAAAGGTCCCACGGAGACGTAGACGCCAACTCGCCAGGGATGTTGTCAAATATAACCGCCAAGAAGTTAGGTTGGGTTAGCTTTGGTTATATTACGTTATTGATGTATATAAAGGTCCCACGGAGACGGAGAAGCCAACTCGCCAGGAATGTTGTCAAATATTACCGGCGAGATGTTAGGTTGGGTTAGGTTAGGTTATATTGCGTTATTGATGTATATGAAGGTCAAACGGAGACGTAAAGGCCAACTCGCCAGGAATGATGTCAAATATTACCGCCGAGATGATAGGTTGGGTTAGGATAGGTTATATTGCGTTATTGATGTATATGAAGGTCAAACGGAGACGTAAAGGCCAACTCACCAGGAATGTGGTCAAATATAACCGTCGAGATGATAGGTTGGGTTAGGTAAGGTTAAATTACGTTATTGATGTTTATGAGGGTTACACGGATACGTAGAGGCCAACTCGCCAGGAATGTTGTCAAATATTACCGCCGAGATGATAGGTTGGTATAGGTTAGGTTATATTACGTTGTTGATGTATATGAGGGTTACACGGAGACGTAGAGGCCAACTCGGCAGGAATGTTGTCAAATATTACCGCCGAGATGTTAGATTGGGTTAGGTTAGGTTATACTACGTTATTGATGTATATAAAGGTCCCACGGAGACGTAGAGGCCAATTCACCAGGAATGTGGTCAAATATTACCGTCGAGATGATAGGTTGGGTTAGGTTAGGTTAAATTACGTTATTGATGTTTATGAGGGTTACACGGATACGTAGAGGCCAACTCGCCAGGAATGTTGTCAAATATTACCGCCGAGATGATAGGTTGGTATAGGTTAGGTTCAATTACGTTGTTGATGTATATGAAGGTCAAACGGAGGCGTAGAGGCCAACTCACCAGGAATGTGGTCAAATATTACCGCCGAGATGTTAGGTTAGTTTAGGTTAGGTTATGTTACGTTATAGATGTATATAAACGTTCCACGGAGACGTAGAGGCCATCTCGCCAGGAATGTTGTCAAATATTACCGCCGAGATGATAGGTTGGTTTAGGTTAGGTTATACTGCGTTACTGATGTATATGAAGATCAAACGGAGACGTAAAGGCCAACTCGCCAAGAATGTTGTCAAATACTACCGCCGAGATGATAGGTTGGCTTAGGTTACGTTATATCACGGTATTGACGTATATGAGGGTTACACGGAGACGTAGAGGCCAACTCGCCAGGAATGTTGTCAAATATTACCGCCGTGATGATAGGTTGGCTTAGGTTAGGTTATATTGCGTTATTGATGTATATGAAGATCAAACGGAGTCGTAAAGGCCAACTCGCCAAGAATGTTGTCAAATATTACCGCCGAGATGATAGGTTGGCTTAGGTTACGTTATATTACGGTATTGACGTATATGAGGGTTACACGGAGACGTAGAGCCCAACTCGCCGGGAATGATGTCAAATATTACCGCAGAGATGTTAGGTTGGGTTAGGTTAGGTTATATTACGTTAGTGATGTATATAAAGGTCCCACGGAGACGTAGAGGCCAGCAAGCCAGGAATGTGGTCAAATATTACCGCGGAAATGTTAGGTTGGGTTAGGTTAGTTTATATTTCGGTATTGATGTATATGAGGGTTACACGGAGACGTAGCGGCCAAATCTCCAGAAATGTTGTCAAATATTACCGCCGAGACGTTACGTTGGGTTAGGTTAGGTTATATTACGTTATTGATGTATATAAAGGTTCCACGGAGACGTAGGGGCCATCTCGCCAGGAATAATGTCAAATATTACCGCCGAGATGATAGGTTGGGTTAGGTTAGGTTATATTGCGTTATTGATGTATATGAAGGTCAAACGGAGACGTAAAGGCCAACTCGCCAGGAATGTTGTCAAATATTACCGCCGAGATGTTATGTTGGGTTATGTTAGGTTCTACTACGTTATTGATGTATATAAAGGTCCCAGGGAGACGCAGATGCCAACTCGCCAGGAGTGTTATCAAACATTACCACAGAGATGTTAGGTTGGGTTAGGTTAGGTTATATTACGTTATTGGTGTATATAAAGGTCCCACGGAGACGTACAGGCCAACTCGCCAAGAATGTTGTCAAATATTACCGCCGAGATGATAGGTTGGGTTAGGTTACGTTATATTACGTTATTGATGTATATGAGGGTTACACGGAGACGTAGATGTCAACTCGCCAGGAATGATGTCTAATATTACCGCCGAGATGTTAGTTTGTGTTAGGTTAGGTTATATTACGTTATTGATGTATATAAAGGTTCCACGGAGACGTAGAGGCCATCTCGCCAGGAATGATATCAAATATTACCGCCGAGATGATAGGTTGGTTTAGGTTGGGTTATATATCGTTATTGGTGTACACGAAGGTCCCACGGAGACGTAGAGGCCAACTCGCCAGGAATGTTGTCAAATATTACCGCCGAGATGTTAGGTTGGGTTAGGCTAGCTTATATTATTTTATTGATGTATATAAAGGGGCCACGGTGACGTAGAGGCCGACTCGCCAGGAATGTTGTCAAATATTACCGCCGAGATGTTAGGTTGGGTTAGGTTAGGTTATATTACGTTATTGATGTATATAAAGATCCCACGGAGACGTAGAGGCCAACTCGCCAGGAATGTGGTCAAGTCTTACCGCCGAGATGATAGGTTGGGTTAGGATAGGTTATATTTCGTTATTGAAGTATAGAAAGGTCCCACGGCGACGTAGAGGCCAACTCGCCAGGATTGTTGTCAAATATTACCGCCGAGATGATAGGTTGGGTTAGGTTACGTTATATTACGTTATTGATGTATATGAGGGTTACACGGAGACGTAGAGGCCATCTCGCCAGGAATGATGTCAAATATTACCGCCGAGATGATAGGTTGGGTTAGGTTAGGTTATATTGCGTTATTGATGTATATGAAGGTCAAACGGAGACGTAAAGGCCAACTCGCCGGGAATGTTGTCAAATATTACCGCCGAGCTGATAGGTTGGCTTAGGTTACGTTATATTACGGTATTGATGTATATGAGGGTTACACGGAGACGTAGAGGCCAACTCGCCAGGAATGTTGTCAAATATTACCGCCGAGATGACAGGTTGGTTTAGGTTAGGTTATATTTCGTTATTGATTTATACGAAGGTCCCACGGAGACGTAGAGGCCAACTCCCCAGGAGTGTTGTCAAATATTACCGCCGAGATGATAGGTTGGGTTAGGATAGGTTATATTTCGTTATTGAAGTATATAAAGGTCCCACGGAGACGTAGAGGCCAACTCGCCATGTATGTTGTCAAATATTACCGCCGAGATGTTAGGTTGGGCTAGCTTTGGTTATATTAGGTTATTGATGTATATAAAGGTCCCACGGAGACGGAGAAGCCAACTCGCCAGGAATGTTGTGAAATATTACCGACGAGATGTTAGGTTGTGTTAGGTTACGTTATATTACGTTATTGATGTATATGAGGGTTACACGGAGACGTAGAGGCCAACTCGCCAGGAATGTTGTCAAATATTACCGCCGAGATGATAGGTTGGGTTAAGTTAGGTTAAATTACGTTAGTGATGTATATGAAGGTCAAACAGAGACGTAGAGTCCAACTCGCCAGGAATGTTGTCCGATATTACCGCCGAGATGTTAGATTGGGTTAGGCTAGCTTATATTATGTTATTGATGTATATAAAGGTCCCACGGAGACGTAGAGGCCAAATCGCCAGGAATGTTGTCAAATCATACCGCCGAGATGATAGGTTGGGATAGGATAGGTTATATTTCGTTATTGAAGTATAGAAAGGTCCCATTAGGTAATATTTGACAACATTCCTGGCGACGTAGAGGCCAACTCGCCAGGAATGTTGTCAAATATTACCGCCGACATGTTAGGTTGGGTTAAGTTAGGTTATATTACGTAATAGATGTATATAACGATCCCACGGAGACGGAGAAACCAACTCGCCAGGAATGTTGTCAAATATTACCGCCGAGATGTTATGTTGGGTTAGGTTAGGTTATATTACGTTATTGACGTATATAAAGGTCCCACGGAGACGTAGAGGCCAACTCGCCAGGAATGTTATCAAATATTACTGCCGAGATGATAGGTTGGGTTAGGTTAGGTTATATTATGTTATTGATGTATATAAAGGTCCCACGGAGACGTAGAGACCAACTCGCCAGGAATGTGGTCAAATATTACCGCCGAGATGTTAGATTGGGTTAGGCTAGCTTATATTATTTTATTGATGTATATAAAGGTCTCACGGAGACGTAGAGGCCAACTCGCCAGGAATGTGGTCAAATTTTACAGCCGAGATGTTAGATTGGGTTAGGCTAGCTTATATTATGTTATTGATGTATATAAAGATCCCACGGAGACGTAGAGGCCAACTCGCCAGGAATGTTGTCAAATATTACCCCCGAGATGATAGGTTGGGTTAGGTTAGGTTATATTATGTTATTGATGTATATAAAGGTCCCACGGAGACGTAGAGGCCAACTCGCCAGGACTGTTGTCAAATATTACCGCCGAGATGATAGGTTGGGTTAGGTTAGGTTATATTACGTTATTGATGTATATGAAGGTCAAACGGAGACGTAGAGGCCAACTCGCCAGGAATGTGGTCAAGTCTTACCGCCGAGATGATAGGTTGGGTTAGGATAGGTTATATTTCGTTATTGAAGTATAGAAAGGTCCCACGGAGACGTAGAGGCCAACTCCCCAGGAGTGTTGTCAAATATTACCGCCGAGATGATAGGTTGGGTTAGGATAGGTTATATTTCGTTATTGAAGTATATAAAGGTCCCACGGAGACGTAGAGGCCAACTCGCCATGTATGTTGCCAAATATTACCGCCGAGATGTTAGGTTGGGTTAGCTTTGGTTATATTAGGTTATTGATGTATATAAAGGTCCCACGGAGACGGAGAAGCCAACTCGCCAGGAATGTTGTGAAATATTACCGACGAGATGTTAGGTTGTGTTAGGTTACGTTATATTACGTTATTGATGTATATGAGGGTTACACGGAGACGTAGAGGCCAACTCGCCAGGAATGTTGTCAAATATTACCGCCGAGATGATAGGTTGGGTTAAGTTAGGTTAAATTACGTTAGTGATGTATATGAAGGTCAAACAGAGACGTAGAGTCCAACTCGCCAGGAATGTTGTCCGATATTACCGCCGAGATGTTAGATTGGGTTAGGCTAGCTTATATTATGTTATTGATGTATATAAAGGTCCCACGGAGACGTAGAGGCCAAATCGCCAGGAATGTTGTCAAATCATACCGCCGAGATGATAGGTTGGGATAGGATAGGTTATATTTCGTTATTGAAGTATAGAAAGGTCCCATTAGGTAATATTTGACAACATTCCTGGCGACGTAGAGGCCAACTCGCCAGGAATGTTGTCAAATATTACCGCCGACATGTTAGGTTGGGTTAAGTTAGGTTATATTACGTAATAGATGTATATAACGATCCCACGGAGACGGAGAAACCAACTCGCCAGGAATGTTGTCAAATATTACCGCCGAGATGTTATGTTGGGTTAGGTTAGGTTATATTACGTTATTGATGTATATGAAGGTCAAACGGAGACGTAGAGGCCAACTCGCCAGGAATGTGGTCAAATATTACCGCCGAGATGATAGGTTGTGTTAGCTTTGGTTATGTTACGTTATTGATGCATATAAAGGTTCCACGGAGACGTAGAGGCCATCTCGCCAGGAATGATGTCAAATATTACCGCCGAGATGATAGGTTGGGTTAGGTTACGTTATATTACGTTATGGATGTATATGATGGTTACACGGAGACGTAGAGGCCAACTCGCCAGTAATGTTGTCAAATATTACCGCCGACATGTTAGGTTGGGTTAGGTTAGGTTATATTACGTAATAGATGTATATAAAGATCCCACGGAGACGGAGAAGCCAACTCGCCAGGAATGTTGTCAAAAATTACCGCCGAGATGTTAGGTTGGGTTAGGCTAGCTTATATTATGTTATTGATGTATATAAAGGTCCCACGGAGACGTAGAGGCCAAATCGCCAGGAATGTTGTCAAATATTACCGCCGTCATGTTAGGTTGGGTTAGGTTAGGTTATATTACGTAATAGATGTATATGAATGTCCCACGTAGACGTAGAGGCCAACTCGCCAGGTATGTTGTCAAATATTACCGCGGAAATGTTAGGTTGGGTTAGGTTAGGTTATAATACGTTATTGACGTATATGTGGGTTACACGGAGACGTAGAGGTCAACTCGCCAGGAATGTTGTCAAATACTACAGCCGACATGTTAGGTTGGGTTAGGTTTGGTTATATTACGTTATTGATGTATATAAAGGTCCCACGGAGACGGAGAAGCCAACTCGCCACGAATGTTGTCAAATATTACCACCGAGATGTTAGGTTGGGTTAGGTTAGGTTATATTACTTTATTGATGTATATAAAGGTCCCACGGAGACGTAGAGGTCAACAAGACAGCAATGTTGTCAAATATTACCGCCGACATGTTCGGTTGTGTTTGCTTTGGTTATATTACGTTATTGATGTATATAAAGGTCCCACGGAGGCGGAGAAGCCAGCTGGCCAGGAATGTTATCAAATATTACTGCCGAGATGATAGGTTGGGTTAGGTTAGATTATATTACGTTATTGATGTATATGAAGGTCAAACGGAGACGTAGAGGCCAACTCGCCAGGAATGTGGTCAAATATTACCCCCGAGATGATAGGTTGGGTTAGGTTAGGTTATATTATGTTATTGATGTATATAAAGGTCCCACGGAGACGTAGAGGCCATCTCGCCAGGAATGATGTCAAATATTACCGCCGAGATGATAGGTTGGGTTAGGTTACGTTATATTACGTTATGGATGTATATGATGGTTACACGGAGACGTAGAGGCCAACTCGCCAGTAATGTTGTCAAATATTACCGCCGACATGTTAGGTTGGGTTAGGTTAGGTTATATTACGTAATAGATGTATATAAAGATCCCACGGAGACGGAGAAGCCAACTCGCCAGGAATGTTGTCAAAAATTACCGCCGAGATGTTAGGTTGGGTTAGGCTAGCTTATATTATGTTATTGATGTATATAAAGATCCCACGGAGACGTAGAGGCCAACTCGCCAGGAATGTTGTCAAATATTACCCCCGAGATGATAGGTTGGGTTAGGTTAGGTTATATTATGTTATTGATGTATATAAAGGTCCCACGGAGACGTAGAGGCCAACTCGCCAGGAATGTTGTCAAATAATACCGCCGAGATGATAGGTTGGGTTAGGTTGGGTTATATTACGTTATTGATGTATACGAAGGTACCACGGAGACGTAGAGGCCAACTCGCCAGGAATGTTGTCAAATATTACCGCCGAGATGATAGGTTGGGTTAGGTTAGGTTATATTACGTTATTGATGTATATGAGGGTTACGCGGAGACGTACCGGTCAACTCGCCAGGAATGTTGTCAAATATTACCGCCGAGATGTTAGGTTGAGTTAGGTTAGGTTATATTACGTTATTGATGTGTATAAAGTTCCCACGGAGACGTAGAGGCCAAACAGGAATGTGGTCAAATATTACCGCCGGGATGATAGGTTGGGTTAGGTTAGGTTATAATACGTTATTGACGTATATGTGGGTTACACGGAGACGTAGAGGTCAACTCGCCAGGAATGTTGTCAAATACTACAGCCGACATGTTAGGTTGGGTTAGGTTTGGTTATATTACGTTATTGATGTATATAAAGGTCCCACGGAGACGGAGAAGCCAACTCGCCACGAATGTTGTCAAATATTACCACCGAGAGGTTAGGTTGGGTTAGGTTAGGTTATATTACGTTATTGATGTATATAAAGGTCCCACGGAGACGTAGAGGTCAACAAGACAGCAATGTTGTCAAATATTACCGCCGACATGTTCGGTTGTGTTTGCTTTGGTTATATTACGTTATTGATGTATATAAAGGTCCCACGGAGGCGGAGAAGCCAGCTCGCCAGGAATGTTATCAAATATTACTGCCGAGATGATAGGTTGGGTTAGGTTAGATTATATTACGTTATTGATGTATATAAAGGTCCCACGGAGGCGGAGAAGCCAGCTCGCCAGGAATGTTGTCAAATATTACCGCCGAGATGATAGGTTGGGTTAGCTTTGGTTATGTTACGTTATTGATGCATATAAAGGTTCCACGGAGACGTAGAGGCCATCTCGCCAGGAATGATGTCAAATATTACCGCCGAGATGATAGGTTGGGTTAGGTTACGTTATATTACGTTATGGATGTATATGATGGTTACACGGAGACGTAGAGGCCAACTCGCCAGTAATGTTGTCAAATATTACCGCCGACATGTTAGGTTGGGTTAGGTTAGGTTATATTACGTAATAGATGTATATAAAGATCCCACGGAGACGGAGAAGCCAACTCGCCAGGAATGTTGTCAAAAATTACCGCCGAGATGTTAGGTTGGGTTAGGCTAGCTTATATTATGTTATTGATGTATATAAAGGTCCCACGGAGACGTATAAACCAACTCGCCAGGAATGTTGTCAAATATTACCGCCGAGATGATAGGTTGGGTTAGGTTATGTTATATTACGTTATTGATGTATATAAAGGTCCCACGGAGACGTAGATGCCAACTCGCCAGGAATGTTGTCAAATATTACCGCTGAGATGATAGGTTGGGTTAGGTTAGGTTATATTACGTTATTGATGTATATAAAGGTCCCACGGAGACGTAGAGACCAACTCGCCAGGAATGTTGTCAAATAATACCGCCGAGATGATAGGTTGGGTTAGGTTGGGTTATATTACGTTATTGATGTATACGAAGGTACCACGGAGACGTAGATGCCAACTCGCCAGGAATGTTGTCAAATATTACCGCCGAGATGATAGGTTGGGTTAGGTTAGGTTATATTACGTTATTGATGTATATGAGGGTTACGCGGAGACGTACCGGTCAACTCGCCAGGAATGTTGTCAAATATTACCGCCGAGATGTTAGGTTGAGTTAGGTTAGGTTATATTACGTTATTGATGTATATAAAGTTCCCACGGAGACGTAGAGGCCAAACAGGAATGTGGTCAAATATTACCGCCGGGATGATAGGTTGGGTTAGGTTACGTTATATTACGTTATTGATGTATATGAGGGTTACACGGAGACGTAGAGGCCAACTCGCCAGGAATGCTGCCAAATAGTACCGCCGAGATGTTAGGTTGGGTTAGGTTAGGTTATATTACGTAATAGATATATATAAATATCCCACGGAGACGTAGAGGCCAACTCGCCAGGAATGTTGTCAAATATTACCGCCGAGATGATAGGTTGGGTTAGGTTAGGTTATATGTCGTTATTGGTGTATATGAAGGTCCCACGTAGACGTAGAGGCCAACTAGCCAGGTATGTTGTCAAATATTACCGCGGAAATGTTAGGTTGGCTTAGGTTAGGTTATAATACGTTATTGACGTATATGTGGGTTACACGGAGACGTAGAGGTCAACTCGCCAGGAATGTTGTCAAATACTACAGCCGACATGTTAGGTTGGGTTAGGTTTGGTTATATTACGTTATTGATGTATATAAAGGTCCCACGGAGACGGAGAAGCCAACTCGCCACGAATGTTGTCAAATATTACCACCGAGAGGTTAGGTTGGGTTAGGTTAGGTTATATTACGTTATTGATGTATATAAAGGTCCCACGGAGACGTAGAGGTCAACAAGACAGCAATGTTGTCAAATATTACCGCCGACATGTTCGGTTGTGTTTGCTTTGGTTATATTACGTTATTGATGTATATAAAGGTCCCACGGAGGCGGAGAAGCCAGCTCGCCAGGAATGTTATCAAATATTACTGCCGAGATGATAGGTTGGGTTAGGTTAGATTATATTACGTTATTGATGTATATAAAGGTCCCACGGAGGCGGAGAAGCCAGCTCGCCAGGAATGTTGTCAAATATTACCGCCGAGATGATAGGTTGGGTTAGGTTTGGTTATATTACGTTATTGATGTATATAAAGGTCCCACGGAGACGGAGAAGCCAACTCGCCACGAATGTTGTCAAATATTACCACCGAGACGTTAGGTTGGGTTAGGTTAGGTTATTTTACGTTATTGATGTATATAAAGGTCCCACGGAGACGTAGAGGTCAACAATACAGCAATGTTGTCAAATATTACCGCCGACATGTTCGGTTGTGTTTGCTTTGGTTATATTACGTTATTGATGTATATAAAGGTCCCACGGAGGCGGAGAAGCCAGCTCGCCAGGAATGTTATCAAATATTACTGCCGAGATGATAGGTTGGGTTAGATTAGATTATATTACGTTATTGATGTATATGAAGGTCAAACGGAGACGTAGAGGCCAACTCGCCAGGAATGTGGTCAAATATTACCGCCGAGATGATAGGTTGGGTTAGCTTTGGTTATGTTACGTTATTGATGCATATAAAGGTTCCACGGAGACGTAGAGGCCATGTCGCCAGGAATGATGTCAAATATTACCGCCGAGATGATAGGTTGGGTTAGGTTACGTTATATTACGTTATGGATGTATATGATGGTTACACGGAGACGTAGAGGCCAACTCGCCAGTAATGTTGTCAAATATTACCGCCGACATGTTAGGTTGGGTTAGGTTAGGTTATATTACGTAATAGATGTATATAAAGATCCCACGGAGACGGAGAAGCCAACTCGCCAGGAATGTTGTCAAAAATTACCGCCGAGATGTTAGGTTGGGTTAGGCTAGCTTATATTATGTTATTGATGTATATAAAGGTCCCACGGAGACGTATAAACCAACTCGCCAGGAATGTTGTCAAATATTACCGCCGAGATGATAGGTTGGGTTAGGTTATGTTATATTACGTTATTGATGTATATAAAGGTCCCACGGAGACGTAGATGCCAACTCGCCAGGAATGTTGTCAAATATTACCGCTGAGATGATAGGTTGGGTTAGGTTAGGTTATATTACGTTATTGATGTATATAAAGGACCCACGGAGACGTAGAGGTCAACAAGACAGCAATGTTGTCAAATATTACCGCCGACATGTTCGGTTGTGTTTGCTTTGTTTATATTACGTTATTGATGTATATAAAGGTCCCACGGAGGCGGAGAAGCCAGCTCGCCAGGAATGTTATCAAATATTACTGCCGAGATGATAGGTTGGGTTAGGTTAGATTATATTAAGTTATTGATGTATATGAAGGTCAAACGGAGACGTAGAGGCCAACTCGCCAGGAATGTGGTCAAATATTACCGCCGAGATGATAGGTTGGGTTAGCTTTGGTTATGTTACGTTATTGATGCATATAAAGGTTCCACGGAGACGTAGAGGCCATGTCGCCAGGAATGATGTCAAATATTACCGCCGAGATGATAGGTTGGGTTAGGTTACGTTATATTACGTTATTGATGTATATGATGGTTACACGGAGACGTAGAGGCCAACTCGCCAGTAATGTTGTCAAATATTACCGCCGACATGTTAGGTTGGGTTAGGTTAGGTTATATTACGTAATAGATGTATATAAAGATCCCACGGAGACGGAGAAGCCAACTCGCCAGGAATGTTGTCAAAAATTACCGCCGAGATGTTAGGTTGGGTTAGGCTAGCTTATATTATGTTATTGATGTATATAAAGGTCCCACGGAGACGTATAAACCAACTCGCCAGGAATGTTGTCAAATATTACCGCCGAGATGATAGGTTGGGTTAGGTTATGTTATATTACGTTATTGATGTATATAAAGGTCCCACGGAGACGTAGAGGCCAACTCGCCAGGAATGCTGTCAAATATTACCGCCGAGATGATAGGTTGGGTTAGGTTAGGTTCTATTACGTTATTGATGTATATAAAGGTCCCACGTAGATGTAGAGGCCAACTCGCCAGGTATGTTGTCGAATATTACCGCGGAAATGTTAGGTTGAGTCAGGTTAGGTTATATTACGTTATTGACGTATATGTGGGTTACACGGATTCGTAGAGGTAAACTCGACAGGAATGTTGTCAAATATTACAGCCGACATGTTAGGTTGGGTCAGGTTTGGTTATATTACGTTATTGATGTATGTAAAGGTCCCACGGAGACGGAGAAGCCAACTCGCCAGGAATGTGGTCAAATATTACCGTCGAGATGTTAGATTGGGTTAGGCTAGCTTATATTATGTTATTGATGTATATAAAGGTCCCACGGAGACGTAGAGGCCAACCCGCCAAGAATGTTGTCAAATATTACCGCCGAGATGTTAGATTGGGTTAGGCTAGCTTATATTATGTTATTGATGTATATAAAGGTCTCACGGAGACGTAGAGGCCAACTCGCCAGGAATGTGGTCAAATATTACCGCCGAGATGTTACGTTGGATTAGGTTAGGTTATATTACGTTATTGATGTATATGAGGGTTACACGGAGACGTAGAGGCTAACTCGCCAGGTATGTTGTCAAATATTACCGCCGAGATGTTACGTTGCGTTATGTTAGGTTATGTTACGTTATTCATGTATATAAAGGTTCCACGGAGACATAGAGGCCATCTCGCCAGGAATGATGTCAAATATTACCGCCGAGATGATAGGTTGGTTTAGGTTAGGTTATATTACGTTATTGATGTATATGAGGGTTACACGGAGACGTAGAGGCCAACTCGCCAGGAATGTGGTCAAATATTACCGCCGAGATGATAGGTTGTGTTAGCTTTGGTTATGTTACGTTATTGATGCATATAAAGGTTCCACGGAGACGTAGAGGCCATCTCGCCAGGAATGATGTCAAATATTACCGCCGAGATGATAGGTTGGGTTAGGTTACGTTATATTACGTTATGGATGTATATGATGGTTACACGGAGACGTAGAGGCCAACTCGCCAGTAATGTTGTCAAATATTACCGCCGACATGTTAGGTTGGGTTAGGTTAGGTTATATTACGTAATAGATGTATATAAAGATCCCACGGAGACGGAGAAGCCAACTCGCCAGGAATGTTGTCAAATATTACCGCCGAGATGTTAGATTGGGTTAGGCTAGCTTATATTATGTTATTGATGTATATAAAGGTCTCACGGAGACGTAGAGGCCAACTCGCCAGGAATGTGGTCAAATATTACCGCGGAAATGTTAGGTTGGGTTAGGTTAGGTTATATTACGTTATTGACGTATATGTGGGTTACACGGAGACGTAGAGGTCAACTCGCCAGGAATGTTGTCAAATACTACAGCCGACATGTTAGGTTGGGTTAGGTTTGGTTATATTACGTTATTGATGTATATAAAGGTCCCACGGAGACGGAGAAGCCAACTCGCCACGAATGTTGTCAAATATTACCGCCGAGATGTTAGGTTGGGTTAGGTTAGGTTATATTACGTTATTGATGTATATAAAGGACCCACGGAGACGTAGAGGTCAACAAGACAGCAATGTTGTCAAATGTTACCGCCGACATGTTCGGTTGTGTTTGCTTTGGTTATATTACGTTATTGATGTATATAAAGGTCCCACGGAGGCGGAGAAGCCAGCTCGCCAGGAATGTTATCAAATATTACTGCCGAGATGATAGGTTGGGTTAGGTTATGTTATATTACGTTATGGATGTATATAAAGGTCCCACGGAGACGTAGATGCCAACTCGCCAGGAATGTTGTCAAATATTACCGCTGAGATGATAGGTTGGGTTAGGTTAGGTTATATTACGTTATTGATATATATGAGGGTTACACGGAGACGTAGAGGCCAACTCGCCAGGAATGCTGTCAAATATTACCGCCGAGATGTTAGGTTGGGTTAGGTTAGGTTATATTACGTAATAGATATATATAAATATCCCACGGAGACGTAGAGGCCAACTCGCCAGGAATGTTGTAAAATATTACCGCCGAGATGATAGGTTGGGTTAGGTTAGGTTATATGTCGTTATTGGTGTATATGAAGGTCCCACGTAGACGTAGAGGCCAACTCGCCAGGTATGTTGTCAAATATTACCGCGGAAATGTTAGGTTGGGTTAGGTTAGGTTATATTACGTTATTGACGTATATGTTGGTTACACGGAGACGTAGAGGTCAACTCGCCAGGAATGTTGTCAAATATTACAGCCGACATGTTAGGTTGGGTTAGGTTAGGTTATATTACGTTATTGATGTATATAAAGGACCCACGGAGACGTAGAGGCCAACAAGACAGGAATGTGGTCAAATATTACCGCCGAGATGTTAGATTGGGTTAGGTTAAGTTATATTACGTTATTGACGTATATAAAGGTCTCACGGATACGTAGAGGCCAACTCGCCAGGAATGTTGTCAAATATTACCGCCGAGATGATAGGTTGGGTTAGGTTAGGTTATATTACGTTATTGATGTATATAAAGGTCCCACGGAGACATACATGCCAACTCGCCAGCAATGTTGTCAATTATTACCGCCGAGATGTTAGATTGGGTTAGGTTAGGTTATATTACGTTATTGATGTATATGAGGGTTACACGGAGACGTAGAGGCCAACTCGCCAGGAATGTGGTCAAATATTACCGCCGAGATGTTACGTTGGATTAGGTTAGGTTATATTACGTTATTGATGTATATGAGGGTTACACGGAGACGTAGAGGCCAACTCGCCAGGAATGTTATCAAATATTACTGCCGAGATGATAGGTTGGGTTAGGTTAGGTTATATTATGTTATTGATGTATATAAAGGTCCCACGGAGACGTAGAGGCCAACTCGCCAGGAATGCTGTCAAATATTACCGCCGAGATGATAGGTTGGGTTAGGTTAGGTTCTATTACGTTATTGATGTATATAAAGGTCCCACGTAGACGTAGAGGCCAACTCGCCAGGTATGTTGTCGAATATTACCGCGGAAATGTTAGGTTGGGTTAGGTTAGGTTATATTACGTTATTGACGTATATGTGGGTTACACGGATTCGTAGAGGTAAACTCGACAGGAATGTTGTCAAATATTACAGCCGACATGTTAGGTTGGGTCAGGTTTGGTTATATTACGTTATTGATGTATGTAAAGGTCCCACGGAGACGGAGAAGCCAACTCGCCAGGAATGTGGTCAAATATTACCGTCGAGATGTTAGATTGGGTTAGGCTAGCTTATATTATGTTATTGATGTATATAAAGGTCCCACGGAGACGTAGAGGCCAACCCGCCAGGAATGTTGTCAAATATTACCGCCGAGATGTTAGATTGGGTTAGGCTAGCTTATATTATGTTATTGATGTATATAAAGGTCCCACGGCGACGCAGAGGCCAACAAGCCAGGAATGTGGTCAAATATTACCGCCGAGATGTTAGGTTGGGTTAGGTTAGTTTATGTTACGTTATTGATGTATATAAAAGTCCCACGGAGACGTAGAAGCCAACTCGCCAGGAATGTTGTCAAATATTACCGCCGAGATGATAGGTTGGGTTAGGTTACGTTATATTACGTTATTGATGTATATGAGGGTTACACGGAGACGTAGAGGCCAACTCGCCAGGAATGTGGTCAAATATTACCGCCGAGATGTTACATTGGGTTAGGTTAGGTTATATTACGTTATTCATGTATATAAAGGTTCCACGGAGACGTAGAGGCCATCTCGCCAGGAATGATGTCAAATATTACCGCCGAGATGATAGGTTGGTTTAGGTTAAGTTATATTACGTTATTGATGTATATGAGGGTTACACGGAGACGTAGAGGCCAATTCGCCAGGAATGTGGTCAAATATTACCGCCGAGATGTTAGGTTGGGTTAGGTTACGTTATATTACGTTGTTGATGTATATGAGGGTTACACGGAGACGTAGAGGCCAACTCGCCAGGAATGTTGTCAAATATTACCGCCGAGATGTTAGGTTGGGTTAGGTTAGGTTATATTACGTTATTGATGTATATAAAGGTCTCACGGAGACGTAGAGGCCAACTCGCCAGGAATGTGGTCAAATATTACAGCCGAGATGTTAGATTGGGTTAGGCTAGCTTATATTATGTTATTGATGTATATAAAGGTCCCACGGAGACGTAGAGGCCAACTCGCCAGGAATGTTGTCAAATATTACCGCCGAGATGATAGGTTGGGTTAGGTTAGGTTATATTATGTTATTGATGTATATAATGGTCCCACGGAGACGTAGAGGCCAACTCGCCAGGAATGTTGTCAAATATTACCGCCGAGATGATAGGTTGGGTTAGGTTAGGTTATTTTACGTTATTGATGTATACAAAGGTCCCACGGAGACGTAGAGGCCAACTCGCCAGGAATGTTGTCAAATATTACCGCCGAGATGATAGGTTGGGTTAGGTTACGTTATATTACGTTATTGATGTATATGAGGGTTACACGGAGACGTAGAGGCCAACTCGCCAGGAATGTGGTCAAATATTACCGCCGAGATGTTACATTGGGTTAGGTTAGGTTATATTACGTTATTCATGTATATAAAGGTTCCACGGAGACGTAGAGGCCATCTCGCCAGGAATGGTGTCAAATATTACCGCCGAGATGATAGGTTGGTTTAGGTTAAGTTATATTACGTTATTGATGTATATGAGGGTTACACGGAGACGTAGAGGCCAATTCGCCAGGAATGTGGTCAAATATTACCGCCGAGATGTTAGGTTGGGTTAGGTTACGTTATATTACGTTGTTGATGTATATGAGGGTTACACGGAGACGTAGAGGCCAACTCGCCAGGAATGTTGTCAAATATTACCGCCGAGATGTTAGGTTGGGTTAGGCTAGCTTATATTATGTTATTGATGTATATAAAGGTCCCACGGAGACGTAGAGGCCAACTCGCCAGGAATGTTGTCAAATATTACCGCCGAGATGATAGGTTGGGTTAGGTTAGGTTATATTATGTTATTGATGTATATAATGGTCCCACGGAGACGTAGAGGCCAACTCGCCAGGAATGTTGTCAAATATTACCGCCGAGATGATAGGTTGGGTTAGGTTAGGTTATTTTACGTTATTGATGTATACAAAGGTCCCACGGAGACGTAGAGGCCAACTCGCCAGGAATGTTGTCAAATATTACCGCCGAGATGATAGGTTGGGTTAGGTTACGTCATATTACGTTATTGATGTATATGAGGGTTACACGGAGACGTAGAGGCCAACTCGCCAGGAATGCTGTCAAATATTACAGCCGACATGTTAGGTTGGGTTAGGTTAGGTTATATTACGTTATTGATGTATATAAAGGTCCCACGGAGACGTAGATGCCAACTCGCCAGGAATGTTGTCAAATATTACCGACGAGATGATTGGTTGGGTTAGGTTAGGTTATATGTCGTTATTGGTGTATATGAAGGTCCCACGTAGACGTAGAGGCCAACTCGCCAGGAATGTTGTCAAATATTACCGCCGAGATGATATGTTGGGTTAGGTTAGGTTATATTACGCTATTGACGTATATGAGGCTTACACGGAGACGTAGAGGCCAACTCGCCAGGAATGTGGTCAAATATTACCGCCGACATGTTAGGTTGCGTTAGGTTACGTTATATTACGTTGTTGATGTATATAAAGGTCTCACGGAGACGTAGAGGCCAACTCGCCAGGAATGTTGTCAAATATTACCGCCGGGATGATAGGTTGGGTTAGGCAAGCTTATATTATGTTATTGATGTATATAAAGGTCCCACGTAGACGTAGAGGCCAACTCGCCAGGAATGTTGTCAAATATTACCGCCGAGATGATAGGTTGGGTTAGGTTACGTTATATTACGTTATTGATGTATATGAGGTTTACACGGAGGCGTAGAGGCCAACTCGCCAGGAATGTGGTCATATATTACCGCCGAAATGTTAGATTGGGTTAGGCTAGCTTATATTATGTTATTGATGTATATAAAGGTCCTACGGAGACATAGATGCCAACTCGCCAGGAATGTTGTCAAATATTACCGCCGAGATGATAGGTTGGGTTAGGTTACGTCATATTACGTTATTGATGTATATGAGGGTTACACGGAGACGTAGAGGCCAACTCGCCAGGAATGCTGTCAAATATTACCGCCGAGATGTTAGGTTGGGTTAGGTTAGGTTATATTACGTAATAGATATATATAAATATCCCACGGAGACGTAGAGGCCAACTCGCCAGAAATGTTGTCAAATATTACCGCCGAGATGATAGGTTGGGTAAGGTTAGGTTATATGTCGTTATTGGTGTATATGAAGGTCCCACGTAGACGTAGAGGCCAACTCGCCAGGTATGTTGTTAAATATTACCGCGGAAATGTTAGATTGGGTTAGGCTAGCTTATATTATGTTATTGATGTATATAAAGGTCCCACGGAGACGTAGAGGCCAACCCGCCAGGAATGTTGTCAAATATTACCGCCGAGATGTTAGATTGGGTTAGGCTAGCTTATATTATGTTATTGATGTATATAAAGGTCTCACGGAGACGTAGAGGCCAACTCGCCAGGAATGTGGTCAAATATTACCGCCGAGATGTTACGTTGGATTAGGTTAGGTTATATTACGTTATTGATGTATATGAAGGTTACACGGAGACGTAGAGGCTAACTCGCCAGGTATGTTGTCAAATATTACCGCCGAGATGTTACGTTGCGTTATGTTAGGTTATGTTACGTTATTCATGTATATAAAGGTTCCACGGAGACGTAGAGGCCATCTCGCCAGGAATGATGTCAAATATTACCGCCGAGATGATAGGTTGGTTTAGGTTAGGTTATATTACGTTATTGATGTATATGAGGGTTACACGGAGACGTAGAGGCCAACTCGCCAGGAATGTGGTCAAATATTACCGCCGAGATGATAGGTTGTGTTAGCTTTGGTTATGTTACGTTATTGATGCATATAAAGGTTCCACGGAGACGTAGAGGCCATCTCGCCAGGAATGATGTCAAATATTACCGCCGAGATGATAGGTTGGGTTAGGTTACGTTATATTACGTTATGGATGTATATGATGGTTACACGGAGACGTAGAGGCCAACTCGCCAGTAATGTTGTCAAATATTACCGCCGACATGTTAGGTTGGGTTAGGTTAGGTTATATTACGTAATAGATGTATATAAAGATCCCACGGAGACGGAGAAGCCAACTCGCCAGGAATGTTGTCAAATATTACCGCCGAGATGTTAGATTGGGTTAGGCTAGCTTATATTATGTTATTGATGTATATAAAGGTCTCACGGAGACGTAGAGGCCAACTCGCCAGGAATGTGGTCAAATATTACCGCGGAAATGTTAGGTTGGGTTAGGTTAGGTTATATTACGTTATTGACGTATATGTGGGTTACACGGAGACGTAGAGGTCAACTCGCCAGGAATGTTGTCAAATACTACAGCCGACATGTTAGGTTGGGTTAGGTTTGGTTATATTACGTTATTGATGTATATAAAGGTCCCACGGAGACGGAGAAGCAAACTCGCCACGAATGTTGTCAAATATTACCGCCGAGATGTTAGGTTGGGTTAGGTTAGGTTATATTACGTTATTGATGTATATAAAGGACCCACGGAGACGTAGAGGTCAACAAGACAGCAATGTTGTCAAATGTTACCGCCGACATGTTCGGTTGTGTTTGCTTTGGTTATATTACGTTATTGATGTATATAAAGGTCCCACGGAGGCGGAGAAGCCAGCTCGCCAGGAATGTTATCAAATATTACTGCCGAGATGATAGGTTGGGTTAGGTTATGTTATATTACGTTATGGATGTATATAAAGGTCCCACGGAGACGTAGATGCCAACTCGCCAGGAATGTTGTCAAATATTACCGCTGAGATGATAGGTTGGGTTAGGTTAGGTTATATTACGTTATTGATATATATGAGGGTTACACGGAGACGTAGAGGCCAACTCGCCAGGAATGCTGTCAAATATTACCGCCGAGATGTTAGGTTGGGTTAGGTTAGGTTATATTACGTAATAGATATATATAAATATCCCACGGAGACGTAGAGGCCAACTCGCCAGGAATGTTGTAAAATATTACCGCCGAGATGATAGGTTGGGTTAGGTTAGGTTATATGTCGTTATTGGTGTATATGAAGGTCCCACGTAGACGTAGAGGCCAACTCGCCAGGTATGTTGTCAAATATTACCGCGGAAATGTTAGGTTGGGTTAGGTTAGGTTATATTACGTTATTGACGTATATGTTGGTTACACGGAGACGTAGAGGTCAACTCGCCAGGAATGTTGTCAAATATTACAGCCGACATGTTAGGTTGGGTTAGGTTAGGTTATATTACGTTATTGATGTATATAAAGGTCCCACGGAGACGTAGAGGCCAACAAGACAGGAATGTGGTCAAATATTACCGCCGAGATGTTAGATTGGGTTAGGTTAAGTTATATTACGTTATTGACGTATATAAAGGTCTCACGGATACGTAGAGGCCAACTCGCCAGGAATGTTGTCAAATATTACCGCCGAGATGATAGGTTGGGTTAGGTTAGGTTATATTACGTTATTGATGTATATAAAGGTCCCACGGAGACATACATGCCAACTCGCCAGCAATGTTGTCAATTATTACCGCCGAGATGTTAGATTGGGTTAGGTTAGGTTATATTACGTTATTGATGTATATGAGGGTTACACGGAGACGTAGAGGCCAACTCGCCAGGAATGTGGTCAAATATTACCGCCGAGATGTTACGTTGGATTAGGTTAGGTTATATTACGTTATTGATGTATATGAGGGTTACACGGAGACGTAGAGGCCAACTCGCCAGGAATGTTATCAAATATTACTGCCGAGATGATAGGTTGGGTTAGGTTAGGTTATATTATGTTATTGATGTATATAAAGGTCCCACGGAGACGTAGAGGCCAACTCGCCAGGAATGCTGTCAAATATTACCGCCGAGATGATAGGTTGGGTTAGGTTAGGTTCTATTACGTTATTGATGTATATAAAGGTCCCACGTAGACGTAGAGGCCAACTCGCCAGGTATGTTGTCGAATATTACCGCGGAAATGTTAGGTTGGGTTAGGTTAGGTTATATTACGTTATTGACGTATATGTGGGTTACACGGATTCGTAGAGGTAAACTCGACAGGAATGTTGTCAAATATTACAGCCGACATGTTAGGTTGGGTCAGGTTTGGTTATATTACGTTATTGATGTATATGAGGGTTACACGGAGACGTAGAGGCCAACTCGCCAGGAATGCTGTCAAATATTACAGCCGACATGTTAGGTTGGGTTAGGTTAGGTTATATTACGTTATTGATGTATATAAAGGTCCCACGGAGACGTAGATGCCAACTCGCCAGGAATGTTGTCAAATATTACCGACGAGATGATTGGTTGGGTTAGGTTAGGTTATATGTCGTTATTGGTGTATATGAAGGTCCCACGTAGACGTAGAGGCCAACTCGCCAGGAATGTTGTCAAATATTACCGCCGAGATGATATGTTGGGTTAGGTTAGGTTATATTACGCTATTGACGTATATGAGGCTTACACGGAGACGTAGAGGCCAACTCGCCAGGAATGTGGTCAAATATTACCGCCGACATGTTAGGTTGCGTTAGGTTACGTTATATTACGTTGTTGATGTATATAAAGGTCTCACGGAGACGTAGAGGCCAACTCGCCAGGAATGTTGTCAAATATTACCGCCGGGATGATAGGTTGGGTTAGGCAAGCTTATATTATGTTATTGATGTATATAAAGGTCCCACGTAGACGTAGAGGCCAACTCGCCAGGAATGTTGTCAAATATTACCGCCGAGATGATAGGTTGGGTTAGGTTACGTTATATTACGTTATTGATGTATATGAGGTTTACACGGAGGCGTAGAGGCCAACTCGCCAGGAATGTGGTCATATATTACCGCCGAAATGTTAGATTGGGTTAGGCTAGCTTATATTATGTTATTGATGTATATAAAGGTCCTACGGAGACATAGATGCCAACTCGCCAGGAATGTTGTCAAATATTACCGCCGAGATGATAGGTTGGGTTAGGTTACGTCATATTACGTTATTGATGTATATGAGGGTTACACGGAGACGTAGAGGCCAACTCGCCAGGAATGCTGTCAAATATTACCGCCGAGATGTTAGGTTGGGTTAGGTTAGGTTATATTACGTAATAGATATATATAAATATCCCACGGAGACGTAGAGGCCAACTCGCCAGAAATGTTGTCAAATATTACCGCCGAGATGATAGGTTGGGTAAGGTTAGGTTATATGTCGTTATTGGTGTATATGAAGGTCCCACGTAGACGTAGAGGCCAACTCGCCAGGTATGTTGTTAAATATTACCGCGGAAATGTTAGATTGGGTTAGGCTAGCTTATATTATGTTATTGATGTATATAAAGGTCCCACGGAGACGTAGAGGCCAACCCGCCAGGAATGTTGTCAAATATTACCGCCGAGATGTTAGATTGGGTTAGGCTAGCTTATATTATGTTATTGATGTATATAAAGGTCTCACGGAGACGTAGAGGCCAACTCGCCAGGAATGTGGTCAAATATTACCGCCGAGATGTTACGTTGGATTAGGTTAGGTTATATTACGTTATTGATGTATATGAAGGTTACACGGAGACGTAGAGGCTAACTCGCCAGGTATGTTGTCAAATATTACCGCCGAGATGTTACGTTGCGTTATGTTAGGTTATGTTACGTTATTCATGTATATAAAGGTTCCACGGAGACGTAGAGGCCATCTCGCCAGGAATGATGTCAAATATTACCGCCGAGATGATAGGTTGGTTTAGGTTAGGTTATATTACGTTATTGATGTATATGAGGGTTACACGGAGACGTAGAGGCCAACTCGCCAGGAATGTGGTCAAATATTACCGCCGAGATGATAGGTTGTGTTAGCTTTGGTTATGTTACGTTATTGATGCATATAAAGGTTCCACGGAGACGTAGAGGCCATCTCGCCAGGAATGATGTCAAATATTACCGCCGAGATGATAGGTTGGGTTAGGTTACGTTATATTACGTTATGGATGTATATGATGGTTACACGGAGACGTAGAGGCCAACTCGCCAGTAATGTTGTCAAATATTACCGCCGACATGTTAGGTTGGGTTAGGTTAGGTTATATTACGTAATAGATGTATATAAAGATCCCACGGAGACGGAGAAGCCAACTCGCCAGGAATGTTGTCAAATATTACCGCCGAGATGTTAGATTGGGTTAGGCTAGCTTATATTATGTTATTGATGTATATAAAGGTCTCACGGAGACGTAGAGGCCAACTCGCCAGGAATGTGGTCAAATATTACCGCGGAAATGTTAGGTTGGGTTAGGTTAGGTTATATTACGTTATTGACGTATATGTGGGTTACACGGAGACGTAGAGGTCAACTCGCCAGGAATGTTGTCAAATACTACAGCCGACATGTTAGGTTGGGTTAGGTTTGGTTATATTACGTTATTGATGTATATAAAGGTCCCACGGAGACGGAGAAGCAAACTCGCCACGAATGTTGTCAAATATTACCGCCGAGATGTTAGGTTGGGTTAGGTTAGGTTATATTACGTTATTGATGTATATAAAGGACCCACGGAGACGTAGAGGTCAACAAGACAGCAATGTTGTCAAATGTTACCGCCGACATGTTCGGTTGTGTTTGCTTTGGTTATATTACGTTATTGATGTATATAAAGGTCCCACGGAGGCGGAGAAGCCAGCTCGCCATGAATGTTATCAAATATTACTGCCGAGATGATAGGTTGGGTTAGGTTATGTTATATTACGTTATGGATGTATATAAAGGTCCCACGGAGACGTAGATGCCAACTCGCCAGGAATGTTGTCAAATATTACCGCTGAGATGATAGGTTGGGTTAGGTTAGGTTATATTACGTTATTGATATATATGAGGGTTACACGGAGACGTAGAGGCCAACTCGCCAGGAATGCTGTCAAATATTACCGCCGAGATGTTAGGTTGGGTTAG
The DNA here is from genome assembly GCA_963969225.1 of Xylocopa violacea. Classification (NCBI taxonomy): domain Eukaryota; kingdom Metazoa; phylum Arthropoda; class Insecta; order Hymenoptera; family Apidae; genus Xylocopa; species Xylocopa violacea. The sequence continues at coordinate 7,839,075 of CAXAJV010000051.1, forward strand.
GTTAGGTTATATTACGTAATAGATATATATAAATATCCCACGGAGACGTAGAGGCCAACTCGCCAGGAATGTTGTAAAATATTACCGCCGAGATGATAGGTTGGGTTAGGTTAGGTTATATGTCGTTATTGGTGTATATGAAGGTCCCACGTAGACGTAGAGGCCAACTCGCCAGGTATGTTGTCAAATATTACCGCGGAAATGTTAGGTTGGGTTAGGTTAGGTTATATTACGTTATTGACGTATATGTTGGTTACACGGAGACGTAGAGGTCAACTCGCCAGGAATGTTGTCAAATATTACAGCCGACATGTTAGGTTGGGTTAGGTTAGGTTATATTACGTTATTGATGTATATAAAGGTCCCACGGAGACGTAGAGGCCAACAAGACAGGAATGTGGTCAAATATTACCGCCGAGATGTTAGATTGGGTTAGGTTAAGTTATATTACGTTATTGACGTATATAAAGGTCTCACGGATACGTAGAGGCCAACTCGCCAGGAATGTTGTCAAATATTACCGCCGAGATGATAGGTTGGGTTAGGTTAGGTTATATTACGTTATTGATGTATATAAAGGTCCCACGGAGACATACATGCCAACTCGCCAGCAATGTTGTCAATTATTACCGCCGAGATGTTAGATTGGGTTAGGTTAGGTTATATTACGTTATTGATGTATATGAGGGTTACACGGAGACGTAGAGGCCAACTCGCCAGGAATGTGGTCAAATATTACCGCCGAGATGTTACGTTGGATTAGGTTAGGTTATATTACGTTATTGATGTATATGAGGGTTACACGGAGACGTAGAGGCCAACTCGCCAGGAATGTTATCAAATATTACTGCCGAGATGATAGGTTGGGTTAGGTTAGGTTATATTATGTTATTGATGTATATAAAGGTCCCACGGAGACGTAGAGGCCAACTCGCCAGGAATGCTGTCAAATATTACCGCCGAGATGATAGGTTGGGTTAGGTTAGGTTCTATTACGTTATTGATGTATATAAAGGTCCCACGTAGACGTAGAGGCCAACTCGCCAGGTATGTTGTCGAATATTACCGCGGAAATGTTAGGTTGGGTTAGGTTAGGTTATATTACGTTATTGACGTATATGTGGGTTACACGGATTCGTAGAGGTAAACTCGACAGGAATGTTGTCAAATATTACAGCCGACATGTTAGGTTGGGTCAGGTTTGGTTATATTACGTTATTGATGTATGTAAAGGTCCCACGGAGACGGAGAAGCCAACTCGCCAGGAATGTGGTCAAATATTACCGTCGAGATGTTAGATTGGGTTAGGCTAGCTTATATTATGTTATTGATGTATATAAAGGTCCCACGGAGACGTAGAGGCCAACCCGCCAGGAATGTTGTCAAATATTACCGCCGAGATGTTAGATTGGGTTAGGCTAGCTTATATTATGTTATTGATGTATATAAAGGTCTCACGGAGACGTAGAGGCCAACTCGCCAGGAATGTGGTCAAATATTACCGCCGAGATGTTACGTTGGATTAGGTTAGGTTATATTACGTTATTGATGTATATGAGGGTTACACGGAGACGTAGAGGCTAACTCGCCAGGTATGTTGTCAAATATTACCGCCGAGATGTTACGTTGCGTTATGTTAGGTTATATTACGTTATTCATGTATATAAAGGTTCCACGGAGACGTAGAGGCCATCTCGCCAGGAATGATGTCAAATATTATCGCCGAGATGATAGGTTGGTTTAGGTTAGGTTACATTACGTTATTGATGTATATGAGGGTTACACGGAGACGTAGAGGCCAACTCGCCAGGAATGTCCTCAAATATTACCGCCGAGATGTTATGTTGGGTTAGGTTAGGTTATATTACGTTATTGATGTATATAAAGGTCCCAGGGAGACGTAGATGCCAACTCGCCAGGAATGTTGTCAAATATTACCGTCGAGATGATAGGTTGGGTTAGGCTAGGCTATATTTCGTTATTGAAATATATAAAGGTCCCACGGAGACGTAGAGGCTAACTCGCCAGGTATGTTGTCAAATATTACCGCCGAGATGTTAGGTTGGGTTAGGCTAGGTTATATTATGTTATTGATGTATATAAAGGTCCCACGGCGACGCAGAGGCCAACAAGCCAGGAATGTGGTCAAATATTACCGCCGAGATGTTAGGTTGGGTTAGGTTAGTTTATGTTACGTTATTGATGTATATAAAAGTCCCACGGAGACGTAGAAGCCAACTCGCCAGGAATGTTGTCAAATATTACCGCCGAGATGATAGGTTGGGTTAGGTTACGTTATATTACGTTATTGATGTATATGAGGGTTACACGGAGACGTAGAGGCCAACTCGCCAGGAATGTGGTCAAATATTACCGCCGAGATGTTACATTGGGTTAGGTTAGGTTATATTACGTTATTCATGTATATAAAGGTTCCACGGAGACGTAGAGGCCATCTCGCCAGGAATGATGTCAAATATTACCGCCGAGATGATAGGTTGGTTTAGGTTAAGTTATATTACGTTATTGATGTATATGAGGGTTACACGGAGACGTAGAGGCCAATTCGCCAGGTATGTGGTCAAATATTACCGCCGAGATGTTAGGTTGGGTTAGGTTACGTTATATTACGTTGTTGATGTATATGAGGGTTACACGGAGACGTAGAGGCCAACTCGCCAGGAATGTTGTCAAATATTACCGCCGAGATGTTAGGTTGGGTTAGGTTAGGTTATATTACGTTATTGATGTATATAAAGGTCTCACGGAGACGTAGAGGCCAACTCGCCAGGAATGTGGTCAAATATTACAGCCGAGATGTTAGATTGGGTTAGGCTAGCTTATATTATGTTATTGATGTATATAAAGGTCCCACGGAGACGTAGAGGCCAACTCGCCAGGAATGTTGTCAAATATTACCGCCGAGATGATAGGTTGGGTTAGGTTAGGTTATATTATGTTATTGATGTATATAATGGTCCCACGGAGACGTAGAGGCCAACTCGCCAGGAATGTTGTCAAATATTACCGCCGAGATGATAGGTTGGGTTAGGTTTGGTTATTTTACGTTATTGATGTATACAAAGGTCCCACGGAGACGTAGAGGCCAACTCGCCAGGAATGTTGTCAAATATTACCGCCGAGATGATAGGTTGGGTTAGGTTACGTTATATTACGTTATTGATGTATATGAGGGTTACACGGAGACGTAGAGGCCAACTCGCCAGGAATGTGGTCAAATATTACCGCCGAGATGTTACATTGGGTTAGGTTAGGTTATATTACGTTATTCATGTATATAAAGGTTCCACGGAGACGTAGAGGCCATCTCGCCAGGAATGATGTCAAATATTACCGCCGAGATGATAGGTTGGTTTAGGTTAAGTTATATTACGTTATTGATGTATATGAGGGTTACACGGAGACGTAGAGGCCAATTCGCCAGGAATGTGGTCAAATATTACCGCCGAGATGTTAGGTTGGGTTAGGTTACGTTATATTACGTTGTTGATGTATATGAGGGTTACACGGAGACGTAGAGGCCAACTCGCCAGGAATGTTGTCAAATATTACCGCCGAGATGTTAGGTTGGGTTAGGCTAGCTTATATTATGTTATTGATGTATATAAAGGTCCCACGGAGACGTAGAGGCCAACTCGCCAGGAATGTTGTCAAATATTACCGCCGAGATGATAGGTTGGGTTAGGTTAGGTTATATTATGTTATTGATGTATATAATGGTCCCACGGAGACGTAGAGGCCAACTCGCCAGGAATGTTGTCAAATATTACCGCCGAGATGATAGGTTGGGTTAGGTTAGGTTATTTTACGTTATTGATGTATACAAAGGTCCCACGGAGACGTAGAGGCCAACACGCCAGGAATGTTGTCAAATATTACCGCCGAGATGATAGGTTGGGTTAGGTTACGTCATATTACGTTATTGATGTATATGAGGGTTACACGGAGACGTAGAGGCCAACTCGCCAGGAATGCTGTCAAATATTACAGCCGACATGTTAGGTTGGGTTAGGTTAGGTTATATTACGTTATTGATGTATATAAAGGTCCCACGGAGACGTAGATGCCAACTCGCCAGGAATGTTGTCAAATATTACCGACGAGATGATTGGTTGGGTTAGGTTAGGTTATATGTCGTTATTGGTGTATATGAAGGTCCCACGTAGACGTAGAGGCCAACTCGCCAGGAATGTTGTCAAATATTACCGCCGAGATGATATGTTGGGTTAGGTTAGGTTATATTACGCTATTGACGTATATGAGGCTTACACGGAGACGTAGAGGCCAACTCGCCAGGAATGTGGTCAAATATTACCGCCGACATGTTAGGTTGCGTTAGGTTACGTTATATTACGTTGTTGATGTATATAAAGGTCTCACGGAGACGTAGAGGCCAACTCGCCAGGAATGTTGTCAAATATTACCGCCGGGATGATAGGTTCGGTTAGGCAAGCTTATATTATGTTATTGATGTATATAAAGGTCCCACGTAGACGTAGAGGCCAACTCGCCAGGAATGTTTTCAAATATTACCGCCGAGATGATAGGTTGGGTTAGGTTACGTTCTATTACGTTATTGATGTATATGAGGTTTACACGGAGACGTAGAGGCCAACTCGCCAGGAATGTGGTCATATATTACCGCCGAAATGTTAGATTGGGTTAGGCTAGCTTATATTATGTTATTGATGTATATAAAGGTCCTACGGAGACATAGATGCCAACTCGCCAGGAATGTTGTCAAATATTACCGCCGAGATGATAGGTTGGGTTAGGTTACGTCATATTACGTTATTGATGTATATGAGGGTTACACGGAGACGTAGAGGCCAACTCGCCAGGAATGCTGTCAAATATTACCGCCGAGATGTTAGGTTGGGTTAGGTTAGGTTATATTACGTAATAGATATATATAAATATCCCACGGAGACGTAGAGGCCAACTCGCCAGAAATGTTGTCAAATATTACCGCCGAGATGATAGGTTGGGTAAGGTTAGGTTATATGTCGTTATTGGTGTATATGAAGGTCCCACGTAGACGTAGAGGCCAACTCGCCAGGTATGTTGTTAAATATTACCGCGGAAATGTTAGATTGGGTTAGGCTAGCTTATATTATGTTATTGATGTATATAAAGGTCTCACGGAGACGTAGAGGCCAACTCGCCAGGAATGTTGTCAAATATTACAGCCGACATGTTAGGTTGGGTTAGGTTAGGTTATATTACGTTATTGATGTATATAAAGGTCCCACGGAGACGTAGATGCCAACTCGCCAGGAATGTTGTCAAATATTACCGCCGAGATGATATGTTGGGTTAGGTTAGGTTATATTACGTTATTGACGTATATGAGGCTTACACGGAGACGTAGAGGCCAACTCGCCAGGAATGTGGTCAAATATTACCGCCGAGATGTTAGGTTGCGTTAGGTTACGTTATATTACGTTGTTGATGTATATAAAGGTCTCACGGAGACGTAGAGGCCAACTCGCCAGGAATGTTGTCAAATATTACCGCCGGGATGATAGGTTGGGTTAGGCAAGCTTATATTATGTTATTGATGTATATAAAGGTCCCACGTAGACGTAGAGGCCAACTCGCCAGGAATGTTGTCAAATATTACCGCCGAGATGATAGGTTGGGTTAGGTTAAGTTATATTACGTTATTGATGTATATGAGGGTTACACGGAGACGTAGAGGCCAACTCGCCAGGAATGTGGTCATATATTACCGCCGAAATGTTAGATTGGGTTCGGCTAGCTTATATTATGTTATTGATGTATATAAAGGTCCTACGGAGACGTAGATGCCAACTCGCCAGGAATGTTGTCAAATATTACCGCCGAGATGATAGGTTGGGTTAGGTTACGTCATATTACGTTATTGATGTATATGAGGGTTACACGGAGACGTAGAGGCCAACTCGCCAGGAATGCTGTCAAATATTACCGCCGAGATGTTAGGTTGGGTTAGGTTAGGTTATATTACGTAATAGATATATATAAATATCCCACGGAGACGTAGAGGCCAACTCGCCAGAAATGTTGTCAAATATTACCGCCGAGATGATAGGTTGGGTAAGGTTAGGTTATATGTCGTTATTGGTGTATATGAAGGTCCCACGTAGACGTAGAGGCCAACTCGCCAGGTATGTTGTCAAATATTACCGCGGAAATGTTAGGTTGGGTTAGGTTAGGTTATATTACGTTATTGACGTATATGTGGGTTACACGGAGACGTAGAGGTCAACTCGCCAGGAATGTTGTCAAATATTACAGCCGACATGTTAGGTTGGGTTAGGTTAGGTTATATTACGGTATTGATGTATATAAAGGTCCCACGGAGACGTAGAGGCCAACAAGACAGGAATGTGGTCAAATATTACCGCCGAGATGTTAGATTGGGTTAGGTTAAGTTATATTACGTTATTGACGTATATAAAGGTCTCACGGAGACGTAGAGGCCAACTCGCCAGGAATGTTGTCAAATATTACCGCCGGGATGATAGGTTGGGTTAGGCAAGCTTATATTATGTTATTGATGTATATAAAGGTCCCACGTAGACGTAGAGGCCAACTCGCCAGGTATGTTGTCAAATTTACCGCGGAAATGTTAGGTTGGGTTAGGTTAGGTTATATTACGTTATTGATATATATAAAGGTCCCACGGAGACGGAGAAGCCAACTCGCCAGGAATGTTGTCAAATATTAACACCGAGATGTTAGGTTGGGTTAGGTTAGGTTATATTACGTTATTGATGTATATAAAGGTCCCACGGAGACGTAGAGGCCAACAAGACAGGAATGTGGTCAAATATTACCGCCGAGATGTTAGATTGGGTTAGGTTAAGTTATATTACGTTATTGATGTATATAAAGGTCCCACGGAGACGTAGAGGCTAACTCGCCAGGTATGTTGTCAAATATTACCACCGAGATGTTACGTTGCGTTATGTTAGGTTATATTACGTTATTCATGTATATAAAGGTTCCACGGAGACGTAGAGGCCATCTCGCCAGGAATGATGTCAAATATTACCGCCGAGATGATAGGTTGGTTTAGGTTAGGTTACATTACGTTATTGATGTATATGAGGGTTACACGGAGACGTAGAGGCCAACTCGCCAGGAATGTTGTCAAATATTACCGCCGAGATGTTATGTTGGGTTAGGTTAGGTTATATTACGTTATTGATGTATATAAAGGTCCCAGGGAGACGTAGATGCCAACTCGCCAGGAATGTTGTCAAATATTACCGTCGAGATGATAGGTTGGGTTAGGCTAGGCTATATTTAGTTATTGAAATATATAAAGGTCCCACGGAGACGTAGAGGCTAACTCGCCAGGTATGTTGTCAAATATTACCGCCGAGATGTTAGGTTGGGTTAGGCTAGGTTATATTATGTTATTGATGTATATAAAGGTCCCACGGAGACGCAGAGGCCAACAAGCCAGGAATGTGGTCAAATATTACCGCCGAGATGTTAGGTTGGGTTAGGTTAGTTTATGTTACGTTATTGATGTATATAAAAGTCCCACGGAGAAGTAGAAGCCAACTCGCTAGGAATGTTGTCAAATATTACCGCCGAGATGATAGGTTGGGTTAGGTTACGTTATATTACTTTATTGATGTATATGAGGGTTACACGGAGACGTAGAGGCCAACTCGCCAGGAATGTGGTCAAATATTACCGCCGAGATGTTACATTGGGTTAGGTTAGGTTATATTACGTTATTCATGTATATAAAGGTTCCACGGAGACGTAGAGGCCATCTCGCCAGGAATGATGTCAAATATTACCGCCGAGATGATAGGTTGGTTTAGGTTAAGTTATATTACGTTATTGATGTATATGAGGGTTACACGGAGACGTAGAGGCCAACTCGCCAGGAATGTGGTCAAATATTACCGCCGAGATGTTAGGTTGGGTTAGGTTACGTTATATTACGTTGTTGACGTATATGAGGGTTACACGGAGACGTAGAGGCCAACTCGCCAGGAATGTTGTCAAATATTACCGCCGAGATGATAGGTTGGTTTAGGTTAGGTTATATTACGTTATTGATGTATATGAGGGTTACACGGAGACGTAGAGGCCAACTCGCCAGGAATGTTGTCAAATATTACCGCCGAGATGTTATGTTGGGTTAGGTTAGGTTATATTACGTTATTGATGTATATAAAGGTCCCAGGGAGACGTAGATGCCAACTCGCCACGAATGTTGTCAAATATTACCGTCGAGATGATAGGTTGGGTTAGGCTAGGCTATATTTCGTTATTGATATATATAAAGGTCCCACGGAGACGTAGATGCCAACTCGCCAGGAATGTTGTCAAATATTACCGCCGAGATGATTGGTTGGGTTAGGTTAGGTTATATGTCGTTATTGGTGTATATGAAGGTCCCACGTAGACGTAGAGGCCAACTCGCCAGGAATGTTGTCAAATATTATCGCCGAGATGATATGTTGGGTTAGGTTAGGTTATATTACGTTATTGACGTATATGAGGCTTACACGGAGACGTAGAGGCCAACTCGCCAGGAATGTGGTCAAATATTACCGCCGAGATGTTAGGTTGCGTTAGGTTACGTTATATTACGTTGTTGATGTATATAAAGGTCTCACGGAGACGTAGAGGCCAACTCGCCAGGAATGTTGTCAAATATTACCGCCGGGATGATAGGTTGGGTTAGACAAGCTTATATTATGTTATTGATGTATATAAAGGTCCCACGTAGACGTAGAGGCCAACTCGCCAGGAATGTTGTCAAATATTACCGCCGAGATGTTAGGTTGGGTTAGGCTAGGTTATATTATGTTATTGATGTATATAAAGGTCCCACGGCGACGCAGAGGCCAACAAGCCAGGAATGTGGTCAAATATTACCGCCGAGATGTTAGGTTGGGTTAGGTTAGTTTATGTTACGTTATTGATGTATATAAAAGTCCCACGGAGACGTAGAAGCCAACTCGCCAGGAATGTTGTCAAATATTACCGCCGAGATGATAGGTTGGGTTAGGTTACGTTATATTACGTTATTGATGTATATGAGGGTTACACGGAGACGTAGAGGCCAACTCGCCAGGAATGTGGTCAAATATTACCGCCGAGATGTTACATTGGGTTAGGTTAGGTTATATTACGTTATTCATGTATATAAAGGTTCCACGGAGACGTAGAGGCCATCTCGCCAGGAATGATGTCAAATATTACCGCCGAGATGATAGGTTGGTTTAGGTTAAGTTATATTACGTTATTGATGTATATGAGGGTTACACGGAGACGTAGAGGCCAACTCGCCAGGAATGTGGTCAAATATTACCGCCGAGATGTTAGGTTGGGTTAGGTTACGTTATATTACGTTGTTGATGTATATGAGGGTTACACGGAGACGTAGAGGCCAACTCGCCAGGAATGTTGTCAAATATTACCGCCGAGATGTTAGGTTGGGTTAGGTTAGGTTATATTACGTTATTGATGTATATAAAGGTCTCACGGAGACGTAGAGGCCAACTCGCCAGGAATGTGGTCAAATATTACAGCCGAGATGTTAGATTGGGTTAGGCTAGCTTATATTATGTTATTGATGTATATAAAGGTCCCACGGAGACGTAGAGGCCAACTCGCCAGGAATGTTGTCAAATATTACCGCCGAGATGATAGGTTGGGTTAGGTTAGGTTATATTATGTTATTGATGTATATAATGGTCCCACGGAGACGTAGAGGCCAACTCGCCAGGAATGTTGTCAAATATTACCGCCGAGATGATAGGTTGGGTTAGGTTAGGTTATTTTACGTTATTGATGTATACAAAGGTCCCACGGAGACGTAGAGGCCAACTCGCCAGGAATGTTGTCAAATGTTACCGCCGAGATTATAGGTTGGGTTAGGTTAGGTTATATTACGTTATCGATGTGTATAAAGGTCCCACGGAGACGTCGATGCCAACTCGCCAGGAATGTTGTCAAATATTACAGCCGACATGTTAGGTTGGGTTAGGTTAGGTTATATTACGTTATTGATGTATATAAAGGTCCCACGGAGACGTAGATGCCAACTCGCCAGGAATGTTGTCAAATATTACCGCCGAGATGATTGGTTGGGTTAGGTTAGGTTATATGTCGTTATTGGTGTATATGAAGGTCCCACGTAGACGTAGAGGCCAACTCGCCAGGAATGTTGTCAAATATTATCGCCGAGATGATATGTTGGGTTAGGTTAGGTTATATTACGTTATTGACGTATATGAGGCTTACACGGAGACGTAGAGGCCAACTCGCCAGGAATGTGGTCAAATATTACCGCCGAGATGTTAGGTTGCGTTAGGTTACGTTATATTACGTTGTTGATGTATATAAAGGTCTCACGGAGACGTAGAGGCCAACTCGCCAGGAATGCTGTCAAATATTACCGCCGGGATGATAGGTTGGGTTAGGCAAGCTTATATTATGTTATTGATGTATATAAAGGTCCCACGTAGACGTAGAGGCCAACTCGCCAGGAATGTTGTCAAATATTACCGCCGAGATGATAGGTTGGGTTAGGTTACGTTATATTACGTTATTGATGTATATGAGGGTTACACGGAGACGTAGAGGCCAACTCGCCAGGAATGTGGTCATATATTACCGCCGAAATGTTAGATTGGGTTAGGCTAGCTTATATTATGTTATTGATGTATATAAAGGTCCTACGGAGACGTAGATGCCAACTCGCCAGGAATGTTGTCAAATATTACCGCCGAGATGATAGGTTGGGTTAGGTTACGTCATATTACGTTATTGATGTATATGAGGGTTACACGGAGACGTAGAGGCCAACTCGCCAGGAATGCTGTCAAATATTACCGCCGAGATGTTAGGTTGGGTTAGGTTAGGTTATATTACGTAATAGATATATATAAATATCCCACGGAGACGTAGAGGCCAACTCGCCAGAAATGTTGTCAAATATTACCGCCGAGATGATAGGTTGGGTAAGGTTAGGTTATATGTCGTTATTGGTGTATATGAAGGTCCCACGTAGACGTAGAGGCCAACTCGCCAGGTATGTTGTCAAATATTACCGCGGAAATGTTAGGTTGGGTTAGGTTAGGTTATATTACGTTATTGACGTATATGTGGGTTACACGGAGACGTAGAGGTCAACTCGCCAGGAATGTTGTCAAATATTACAGCCGACATGTTAGGTTGGGTTAGGTTAGGTTATATGTCGTTATTGGTGTATATGAAGGTCCCACGTAGACGTAGAGGCCAACTCGCCAGGTATGTTGTCAAATATTACCGCGGAAATGTTAGGTTGGGTTAGGTTAGGTTATATTACGTTATTGACGTATATGTGGGTTACACGGAGACGTAGAGGTCAACTCGCCAGGAATGTTGTCAAATATTACAGCCGACATGTTAGGTTGGGTTAGGTTAGGTTATATTACGGTATTGATGTATATAAAGGTCCCACGGAGACGTAGAGGCCAACAAGACCGGAATGTGGTCAAATATTACCGCCGAGATGTTAGATTGGGTTAGGTTAAGTTATATTACGTTATTGACGTATATAAAGGTCTCACGGAGACGTAGAGGCCAACTCGCCAGGAATGTTGTCAAATATTACCGCCGGGATGATAGGTTGGGTTAGGCAAGCTTATATTATGTTATTGATGTATATAAAGGTCCCACGTAGACGTAGAGGCCAACTCGCCAGGTATGTTGTCAAATTTACCGCGGAAATGTTAGGTTGGGTTAGGTTAGGTTATATTACGTTATTGATATATATAAAGGTCCCACGGAGACGGAGAAGCCAACTCGCCAGGAATGTTGTCAAATATTACCGCCGAGATGTTATGTTGGGTTAGGTTAGGTTATATTACGTCATTGATGTATATAAAGGTCCCAGGGAGACGTAGATGCCAACTCGCCAGGAATGTTGTCAAATATTACCGTCGAGATGATAGGTTGGGTTAGGCTAGGCTATATTTCGTTATTGAAATATATAAAGGTCCCACGGAGACGTAGAGGCTAACTCGCCAGGTATGTTGTCAAATATTACCGCCGAGATGTTAGGTTGGGTTAGGCTAGGTTATATTATGTTATTGATGTATATAAAGGTCCCACGGCGACGCAGAGGCCAACAAGACAGGAATGTGGTCAAATATTACCGCCGAGATGTTAGGTTGGGTTAGGTTAGTTTATGTTACGTTATTGATGTATATAAAAGTCCCACGGAGACGTAGAAGCCAACTCGCCAGGAATGTTGTCAAATATTACCGCCGAGATGATAGGTTGGGTTAGGTTACGTTATATTACGTTATTGATGTATATGAGGGTTACACGGAGACGTAGAGGCCAACTCGCCAGGAATGTTGTCAAATATTACAGCCGACATGTTAGGTTGGGTTAGGTTAGGTTATATTACGGTATTGATGTATATAAAGGTCCCACGGAGACGTAGAGGCCAACAAGACAGGAATGTGGTCAAATATTACCGCCGAGATGATAGGTTGGGTAAGGTTAGGTTATATGTCGTTATTGGTGTATATGAATGTCCCACGTAGACGTAGAGGCCAACTCGCCAGGTATGTTGTCAAATATTACCGCGGAAATGTTAGGTTGGGTTAGGTTAGGTTATATTACGTTATTGACGTAAATGTGGGTTACACGGAGACGTAGAGGTCAACTCGCCAGGAATGTTGTCAAATATTACAGCCGACATGTTAGGTTGGGTTAGGTTAGGTTATATTACGGTATTGATGTATATAAAGGTCCCACGGAGACGTAGAGGCCAACAAGACAGGAATGTGGTCAAATATTACCGCCGAGATGTTAGATTGGGTTAGGTTAAGTTATATTACGTTATTGACGTATATAAAGGTCCCACGTAGACGTAGAGGCCAACTCGCCAGGTATGTTGTCAAATATTACCGCCGAGATGATAGGTTGGGTTAGGTTACGTTATATTACGTTATTGATGTATATGAGGGTTACACGGAGACGTAGAGGCCAACTCGCCAGGAATGTTGTCAAATATTACAGCCGACATGTTAGGTTGGGTTAGGTTAGGTTATATTACGGTATTGATGTATATAAAGGTCCCACGGAGACGTAGAGGCCAACAAGACAGGAATGTGGTCAAATATTACCGCCGAGATGATAGGTTGGGTAAGGTTAGGTTATATGTCGTTATTGGTGTATATGAAGGTCCCACGTAGACGTAGAGGCCAACTCGCCAGGTATGTTGTCAAATATTACCGCGGAAATGTTAGGTTGGGTTAGGTTAGGTTATATTACGTTATTGACGTAAATGTGGGTTACACGGAGACGTAGAGGTCAACTCGCCAGGAATGTTGTCAAATATTACAGCCGACATGTTAGGTTGGGTTAGGTTAGGTTATATTACGGTATTGATGTATATAAAGGTCCCACGGAGACGTAGAGGCCAACAAGACAGGAATGTGGTCAAATATTACCGCCGAGATGTTAGATTGGGTTAGGTTAAGTTATATTACGTTATTGATGTATATAAAGGTCCCACGGAGACGTAGAGGCTAACTCGCCAGGTATGTTGTCAAATATTACCGCCGAGATGATAGGTTGGTTTAGGTTAGGTTATATTACGTTATTGATGTATATGAGGGTTACACGGAGACGTAGAGGCCAACTCGCCAGGAATGTTGTCAAATATTACCGCCGAGATGTTATGTTGGGTTAGGTTAGGTTATATTACGTCATTGATGTATATAAAGGTCCCAGGGAGACGTAGATGCCAACTCGCCAGGAATGTTGTCAAATATTACCGTCGAGATGATAGGTTGGGTTAGGCTAGGCTATATTTCGTTATTGAAATATATAAAGGTCCCACGGAGACGTAGAGGCTAACTCGCCAGGTATGTTGTCAAATATTACCGCCGAGATGTTAGGTTGGGTTAGGCTAGGTTATATTATGTTATTGATGTATATAAAGGTCCCACGGCGACGCAGAGGCCAACAAGACAGGAATGTGGTCAAATATTACCGCCGAGATGTTAGGTTGGGTTAGGTTAGTTTATGTTACGTTATTGATGTATATAAAAGTCCCACGGAGACGTAGAAGCCAACTCGCCAGGAATGTTGTCAAATATTACCGCCGAGATGATAGGTTGGGTTAGGTTACGTTATATTACGTTATTGATGTATATGAGGGTTACACGGAGACGTAGAGGCCAACTCGCCAGGAATGTTGTCAAATATTACAGCCGACATGTTAGGTTGGGTTAGGTTAGGTTATATTACGGTATTGATGTATATAAAGGTCCCACGGAGACGTAGAGGCCAACAAGACAGGAATGTGGTCAAATATTACCGCCGAGATGATAGGTTGGGTAAGGTTAGGTTATATGTCGTTATTGGTGTATATGAAGGTCCCACGTAGACGTAGAGGCCAACTCGCCAGGTATGTTGTCAAATATTACCGCGGAAATGTTAGGTTGGGTTAGGTTAGGTTATATTACGTTATTGACGTAAATGTGGGTTACACGGAGACGTAGAGGTCAACTCGCCAGGAATGTTGTCAAATATTACAGCCGACATGTTAGGTTGGGTTAGGTTAGGTTATATTACGGTATTGATGTATATAAAGGTCCCACGGAGACGTAGAGGCCAACAAGACAGGAATGTGGTCAAATATTACCGCCGAGATGTTAGATTGGGTTAGGCTAGCTTATATTATGTTATTGATGTATATAAAGGACCCACGTAGACGTAGAGGCCAACTCGCCAGGTATGTTGTCAAATATTACCGCCGAGATGATAGGTTGGGTTAGGTTACGTCATATTACGTTATTGATGTATATGAGGGTTACACGGAGACGTAGAGGCCAACTCGCCAGGAATGCTGTCAAATATTACCGCCGAGATGTTAGGTTGGGTTAGGTTAGGTTATATTACGTAATAGATATATATAAATATCCCACGGAGACGTAGAGGCCAACTCGCCAGAAATGTTGTCAAATATTACCGCCGAGATGATAGGTTGGGTAAGGTTAGGTTATATGTCGTTATTGGTGTATATGAAGGTCCCACGTAGACGTAGAGGCCAACTCGCCAGGTATGTTGTCAAATATTACCGCGGAAATGTTAGGTTGGGTTAGGTTAGGTTATATTACGTTATTGACGTATATGTGGGTTACACGGAGACGTAGAGGTCAACTCGCCAGGAATGTTGTCAAATATTACAGCCGACATGTTAGGTTGGGTTAGGTTAGGTTATATTACGGTATTGATGTATATAAAGGTCCCACGGAGACGTAGAGGCCAACAAGACCGGAATGTGGTCAAATATTACCGCCGAGATGTTAGATTGGGTTAGGTTAAGTTATATTACGTTATTGACGTATATAAAGGTCTCACGGAGACGTAGAGGCCAACTCGCCAGGAATGTTGTCAAATATTACCGCCGGGATGATAGGTTGGGTTAGGCAAGCTTATATTATGTTATTGATGTATATAAAGGTCCCACGTAGACGTAGAGGCCAACTCGCCAGGTATGTTGTCAAATTTACCGCGGAAATGTTAGGTTGGGTTAGGTTAGGTTATATTACGTTATTGATATATATAAAGGTCCCACGGAGACGGAGAAGCCAACTCGCCAGGAATGTTGTCAAATATTACCGCCGAGATGTTATGTTGGGTTAGGTTAGGTTATATTACGTCATTGATGTATATAAAGGTCCCAGGGAGACGTAGATGCCAACTCGCCAGGAATGTTGTCAAATATTACCGTCGAGATGATAGGTTGGGTTAGGCTAGGCTATATTTCGTTATTGAAATATATAAAGGTCCCACGGAGACGTAGAGGCTAACTCGCCAGGTATGTTGTCAAATATTACCGCCGAGATGTTAGGTTGGGTTAGGCTAGGTTATATTATGTTATTGATGTATATAAAGGTCCCACGGCGACGCAGAGGCCAACAAGACAGGAATGTGGTCAAATATTACCGCCGAGATGTTAGGTTGGGTTAGGTTAGTTTATGTTACGTTATTGATGTATATAAAAGTCCCACGGAGACGTAGAAGCCAACTTGCCAGGAATGTTGTCAAATATTACCGCCGAGATGATAGGTTGGGTTAGGTTACGTTATATTACGTTATTGATGTATATGAGGGTTACACGGAGACGTAGAGGCCAACTCGCCAGGAATGTTGTCAAATATTACAGCCGACATGTTAGGTTGGGTTAGGTTAGGTTATATTACGGTATTGATGTATATAAAGGTCCCACGGAGACGTAGAGGCCAACAAGACAGGAATGTGGTCAAATATTACCGCCGAGATGATAGGTTGGGTAAGGTTAGGTTATATGTCGTTATTGGTGTATATGAAGGTCCCACGTAGACGTAGAGGCCAACTCGCCAGGTATGTTGTCAAATATTACCGCGGAAATGTTAGGTTGGGTTAGGTTAGGTTATATTACGTTATTGACGTAAATGTGGGTTACACGGAGACGTAGAGGTCAACTCGCCAGGAATGTTGTCAAATATTACAGCCGACATGTTAGGTTGGGTTAGGTTAGGTTATATTACGGTATTGATGTATATAAAGGTCCCACGGAGACGTAGAGGCCAACAAGACAGGAATGTGGTCAAATATTACCGCCGAGATGTTAGATTGGGTTAGGTTAAGTTATATTACGTTATTGACGTATATAAAGGTCCCACGTAGACGTAGAGGCCAACTCGCCAGGTATGTTGTCAAATATTACCGCCGAGATGATAGGTTGGGTTAGGTTACGTTATATTACGTTATTGATGTATATGAGGGTTACACGGAGACGTAGAGGCCAACTCGCCAGGAATGTTGTCAAATATTACAGCCGACATGTTAGGTTGGGTTAGGTTAGGTTATATTACGGTATTGATGTATATAAAGGTCCCACGGAGACGTAGAGGCCAACAAGACAGGAATGTGGTCAAATATTACCGCCGAGATGATAGGTTGGGTAAGGTTAGGTTATATGTCGTTATTGGTGTATATGAAGGTCCCACGTAGACGTAGAGGCCAACTCGCCAGGTATGTTGTCAAATATTACCGCGGAAATGTTAGGTTGGGTTAGGTTAGGTTATATTACGTTATTGACGTAAATGTGGGTTACACGGAGACGTAGAGGTCAACTCGCCAGGAATGTTGTCAAATATTACAGCCGACATGTTAGGTTGGGTTAGGTTAGGTTATATTACGGTATTGATGTATATAAAGGTCCCACGGAGACGTAGAGGCCAACAAGACAGGAATGTGGTCAAATATTACCGCCGAGATGTTAGGTTGGGTTAGGTTAGTTTATGTTACGTTATTGATGTATATAAAAGTCCCAAGGAGACGTAGAAGCCAACTCGCCAGGAATGTTGTCAAATATTACCGCCGAGATGATAGGTTGGGTTAGGTTACGTTATATTACGTTATTGATGTATATGAGGGTTACACGGAGACGTAGAGGCCAACTCGCCAGGAATGTTGTCAAATATTACAGCCGACATGTTAGGTTGGGTTAGGTTAGGTTATATTACGGTATTGATGTATATAAAGGTCCCACGGAGACGTAGAGGCCAACAAGACAGGAATGTGGTCAAATATTACCGCCGAGATGATAGGTTGGGTAAGGTTAGGTTATATGTCGTTATTGGTGTATATGAAGGTCCCACGTAGACGTAGAGGCCAACTCGCCAGGTATGTTGTCAAATATTACCGCGGAAGTGTTAGGTTGGGTTAGGTTAGGTTATATTACGTTATTGACGTAAATGTGGGTTACACGGAGACGTAGAGGTCAACTCGCCAGGAATGTTGTCAAATATTACAGCCGACATGTTAGGTTGGGTTAGGTTAGGTTATATTACGGTATTGATGTATATAAAGGTCCCACGGAGACGTAGAGGCCAACAAGACAGGAATGTGGTCAAATATTACCGCCGAGATGTTAGATTGGGTTAGGTTAAGTTATATTACGTTATTGACGTATATAAAGGTCTCACGGAGACGTAGAGGCCAACTCGCCAGGAATGTTGTCAAATATTACCGCCGGGATGACAGGTTGGGTTAGGCAAGCTTATATTATGTTATTGATGTATATAAAGGTCCCACGTAGACGTAGAGGCCAACTCGCCAGGTATGTTGTCAAATTTACCGCGGAAATGTTAGGTTGGGTTAGGTTAGGTTATATTACGTTATTGATATATATAAAGGTCCCACGGAGACGGAGAAGCCAACTCGCCACGAATGTTGTCAAATGTTACCACCGAGATGTTAGGTTGGGTTAGGTTAGGTTATATTACGTTATTGATGTATATAAAGGTCCCACGGAGACGTAGAGGCCAACAAGACAGGAATGTGGTCAAATATTACCGCCGAGATGTTAGATTGGGTTAGGTTAAGTTATATTACGTTATTGATGTATATAAAGGTCCCACGGAGACGTAGAGGCTAACTCGCCAGGTATGTTGTCAAATATTACCGCCGAGATGTTACGTTGCGTTATGTTAGGTTATATTACGTTATTCATGTATATAAAGGTTCCACGGAGACGTAGAGGCCATCTCGCCAGGAATGATGTCAAATATTACCGCCGAGATGATAGGTTGGTTTAGGTTAGGTTACATTACGTTATTGATGTATATGAGGGTTACACGGAGACGTAGAGGCCAACTCGCCAGGAATGTTGTCAAATATTACCGCCGAGATGTTATGTTGGGTTAGGTTAGGTTATATTACGTTATTGATGTATATAAAGGTCCCAGGGAGACGTAGATGCCAACTCGCCAGGAATGTTGTCAAATATTACCGTCGAGATGATAGGTTGGGTTAGGCTAGGCTATATTTCGTTATTGAAATATATAAAGGTCCCACGGAGACGTAGAGGCTAACTCGCCAGGTATGTTGTCAAATATTACCGCCGAGATGTTAGGTTGGGTTAGGCTAGGTTATATTATGTTATTGATGTATATAAAGGTCCCACGGAGACGCAGAGGCCAACAAGCCAGGAATGTGGTCAAATATTACCGCCGAGATGTTAGGTTGGGTTAGGTTAGTTTATGTTACGTTATTGATGTATATAAAAGTCCCACGGAGACGTAGAAGCCAACTGGCTAGGAATGTTGTCAAATATTACCGCCGAGATGTTACATTGGGTTAGGTTAGGTTATATTACGTTATTCATGTATATAAAGGTTCCACGGAGACGTAGAGGCCATCTCGCCAGGAATGATGTCAAATATTACCGCCGAGATGATAGGTTGGTTTAGGTTAAGTTATATTACGTTATTGATGTATATGAGGGTTACACGGAGACGTAGAGGCCAACTCGCCAGGAATGTGGTCATATATTACCGCCGAGATGTTAGGTTGGGTTAGGTTACGTTATATTACGTTGTTGACGTATATGAGGGTTACACGGAGACGTAGAGGCCAACTCGCCAGGAATGTTGTCAAATATTACCGCCGAGATGATAGGTTGGTTTAGGTTAGGTTATATTACGTTATTGATGTATATGAGGGTTACACGGAGACGTAGAGGCCAACTCGCCAGGAATGTTGTCAAATATTACCGCCGAGATGTTATGTTGGGTTAGGTTAGGTTATATTACGTTATTGATGTATATAAAGGTCCCACGGAGACGTAGAGGCTAACTCGCCAGGTATGTTGTCAAATATTACCGCCGAGATGTTAGGTTGGGTTAGGATAGGTTATATTATGTTATTGATGTATATAAAGGTCCCACGGCGACGCAGAGGCCAACAAGACAGGAATGTGGTCAAATATTACCGCCGAGATGTTAGGTTGGGTTAGGTTAGTTTATGTTACGTTATTGATGTATATAAAAGTCCCACGGAGACGAAGAAGCCAACTCGCCAGGAATGTTGTCAAATATTACCGCCGAGATGATAGGTTGGGTTAGGTTACGTTATATTACGTTATTGATGTATATGAGGGTTACACGGAGACGTAGAGGCCAACTCGCCAGGAATGTGGTCAAATATTACCGCCGAGATGTTACATTGGGTTAGGTTAGGTTATATTACGTTATTCATGTATATAAAGGTTCCACGGAGACGTAGAGGCCATCTCGCCAGGAATGATGTCAAATATTACCTCCGAGATGATAGGTTGGTTTAGGTTAAGTTATATTACGTTATTGATGTATATGAGGGTTACACGGAGACGTAGAGGCCAACTCGCCAGGAATGTGGTCAAATATTACGGCCGAGATGTTAGGTTGGGTTAGGTTACGTTATATTACGTTGTTGATGTATATGAGGGTTACACGGAGACGTAGAGGCCAACTCGCCAGGAATGTTGTCAAATATTACCGCCGAGATGTTAGGTTGGGTTAGGTTAGGTTATATTACGTTATTGATGTATATAAAGGTCTCACGGAGACGTAGAGGCCAACTCGCCAGGAATGTGGTCAAATATTACAGCCGAGATGTTAGATTGGGTTAGGCTAGCTTATATTATGTTATTGATGTATATAAAGGTCCCACGGAGACGTAGAGGCCAACTCGCCAGGAATGTTGTCAAATATTACCGCCGAGATGATAGGTTGGGTTAGGTTAGGTTATATTATGTTATTGATGTATATAATGGTCCCACGGAGACGTAGAGGCCAACTCGCCAGGAATGTTGTCAAATATTACCGCCGAGATGATAGGTTGGGTTAGGTTAGGTTATTTTACGTTATTGATGTATACAAAGGTCCCACGGAGACGTAGAGGCCAACTCGCCAGGAATGTTGTCAAATGTTACCGCCGAGATTATAGGTTGGGTTAGGTTAGGTTATATTACGTTATCGATGTGTATAAAGGTCCCACGGAGACGTCGATGCCAACTCGCCAGGAATGTTGTCAAATATTACAGCCGACATGTTAGGTTGGGTTAGGTTAGGTTATATTACGTTATTGATGTATATAAAGGTCCCACGGAGACGTAGATGCCAACTCGCCAGGAATGTTGTCAAATATTACCGCCGAGATGATTGGTTGGGTTAGGTTAGGTTATATGTCGTTATTGGTGTATATGAAGGTCCCACGTAGACGTAGAGGCCAACTCGCCAGGAATGTTGTCAAATATTACCGCCGAGATGATATGTTGGGTTAGGTTAGATTATATTACGTTATTGACGTATATGAGGCTTACACGGAGACGTAGAGGCCAACTCGCCAGGAATGTGGTCAAATATTACCGCCGAGATGTTAGGTTGCGTTAGGTTACGTTATATTACGTTGTTGATGTATATAAAGGTCTCACGGAAACGTAGAGGCCAACTCGCCAGGAATGTTGTCAAATATTACCGCCGGGATGATAGGTTGGGTTAGGCAAGCTTATATTATGTTATTGATGTATATAAAGGTCCCACGTAGACGTAGAGGCCAACTCGCCAGGAATGTTGTCAAATATTACCGCCGAGATGATAGGTTGGGTTAGGTTACGTTATATTACGTTATTGATGTATATGAGGGTTACACGGAGACGTAGAGGCCAACTCGCCAGGAATGTGGTCATATATTACCGCCGAAATGTTAGATTGGGTTAGGCTAGCTTATATTATGTTATTGATGTATATAAAGGTCCTACGGAGACGTAGATGCCAACTCGCCAGGAATGTTGTCAAATATTACCGCCGAGATGATAGGTTGGGTTAGGTTACGTCATATTACGTTATTGATGTATATGAGGGTTACACGGAGACGTAGAGGCCAACTCGCCAGGAATGCTGTCAAATATTACCGCCGAGATGTTAGGTTGGGTTAGGTTAGGTTATATTACGTTATTGACGTATATGTGGGTTACACGGAGACGTAGAGGTCAACTCGCCAGGAATGTTGTCAAATATTACAGCCGACATGTTAGGTTGGGTTAGGTTAGGTTATATTACGGTATTGATGTATATAAAGGTCCCACGGAGACGTAGAGGCCAACAAGACAGGAATGTGGTCAAATATTACCGCCGAGATGTTAGATTGGGTTAGGTTAAGTTATATTACGTTATTGACGTATATAAAGGTCTCACGGAGACGTAGAGGCCAACTCGCCAGGAATGTTGTCAAATATTACCGCCGGGATGATAGGTTGGGTTAGGCAAGCTTATATTATGTTATTGATGTATATAAAGGTCCCACGTAGACGTAGAGGCCAACTCGCCAGGTATGTTGTCAAATTTACCGCGGAAATGTTAGGTTGGGTTAGGTTAGGTTATATTACGTTATTGATGTATATAAAGGTCCCACGGAGACGGAGAAGCCAACTCGCCACGAATGTTGTCAAATTTTACCACCGAGATGTTAGGTTGGGTTAGGTTAGGTTATATTACGTTATTGATGTATATAAAGGTCCCACGGAGACGTAGAGGCCAACAAGACAGGAATGTGGTCAAATATTACCGCCGAGATGTTAGATTGGGTTAGGTTAAGTTATATTACGTTATTGATGTATATAAAGGTCCCACGGAGACGTCGAGGCCAACTCGCCAGGAATGTTGTCAAATATTACCGCCGAGATGATTGGTTGGGTTAGGTTAGGTTATATGTCGTTATTGGTGTATATGAAGGTCCCACGTAGACGTAGAGGCCAACTCGCCAGGAATGTTGTCAAATATTACCGCCGAGATGATAGGTTGGGTTAGGTTACGTTATATTACGTTATTGATGTATATGAGGGTTACACGGAGACGTAGAGGCCATCTCGCCAGGAATGATGTCAAATATTACCGCCGAGATGATAGGTTGGTTTAGGTTAGGTTATATTACGTTATTGATGTATATGAGGGTTACACGGAGACGTAGAGGCCAACTCGCCAGGAATGTGGTCAAATATTACCGCCGAGATGATAGGTTGTGTTAGCTTTGGTTATGTTACGTTATTGATGCATATAAAGGTTCCACGGAGACGTAGAGGCCATCTCGCCAGGAATGATGTCAAATATTACCGCCGAGATGATAGGTTGGGTTAGGTTACGTTATATTACGTTATGGATGTATATGATGGTTACACGGAGACGTAGAGGCCAACTCGCCAGTAATGTTGTCAAATATTACCGCCGACATGTTAGGTTGGGTTAGGTTAGGTTATATTACGTAATAGATGTATATAAAGATCCCACGGAGACGGAGAAGCCAACTCGCCAGGAATGTTGTCAAAAATTACCGCCGAGATGTTAGGTTGGGTTAGGCTAGCTTATATTATGTTATTGATGTATATAAAGGTCCCACGGAGACATAGAGGCCAAATCGCCAGGAATGTTATCAAATATTACCGCCGAGATGATAGGTTGGGTTAGGTTAGGTTATATTATGTTATTAATGTATATAAAGGTCCCACGGAGACGTAGAGGCCAACTCGCCAGGAATGTTGTCAAATATTACCGCCGAGATGATAGGTTGGGTTAGGTTATGTTATATTACGTTATTGATGTATATAAAGGTCCCACGGAGACGTAGATGCCAACTCGCCAGGAATGTTGTCAAATATTACCGCTGAGATGATAGGTTGGGTTAGGTTAGGTTACATTACGTTATTGATGTATATAAAGGTCCCACGGAGACGTAGATGCCAACTCGCCAGGAATGTTGTCAAATATTACCGCCGAGATGATAGGTTGGGTTAGGTTACGTTATATTACGTTATTGATGTATATGAGGGTTACACGGAGACGTAGAGGCCAACTCGCCAGGAATGTGGTCAAATATTACCGCCGAGATGTTACATTGGGTTAGGTTAGGTTATATTACGTTATTCATGTATATAAAGGTTCCACGGAGACGTAGAGGCCATCTCGCCAGAAATGATGTCAAATATTACCGCCGAGATGATAGGTTGGTTTAGGTTAAGTTATATTACGTTATTGATGTATATGAGGGTTACACGGAGACGTAGAGGCCAACTCGCCAGGAATGTGGTCAAATATTACCGCCGAGATGTTAGGTTGGGTTAGGTTACGTTATATTACGTTGTTGATGTATATGAGGGTTACACGGAGACGTAGAGGCCAACTCGCCAGGAATGTTGTCAAATATTACCGCCGAGATGTTAGGTTGGGTTAGGTTAGGTTATATTACGTTATTGATGTATATAAAGATCTCACGGAGACGTAGAGGCCAACTCGCCAGGAATGTGGTCAAATATTACAGCCGAGATGTTAGATTGGGTTAGGCTAGCTTATATTATGTTATTGATGTATATAAAGGTCCCACGGAGACGTAGAGGCCAACTCGCCAGGAATGTTGTCAAATATTACCGCCGAGATGATAGGTTGGGTTAGGTTAGGTTATATTATGTTATTGATGTATATAATGGTCCCACGGAGACGTAGAGGCCAACTCGCCAGGAATGTTGTCAAATATTACCGCCGAGATGATAGGTTGGGTTAGGTTAGGTTATATTACGTTATTGATGTATATAAAGGTCCCACGGAGACGTAGAGGCCAACAAGACAGGAATGTGGTCAAATATTACCGCCGAGATGTTAGATTGGGTTAGGTTAAGTTATATTACGTTATTGATGTATATAAAGGTCCCACGGAGACGTCGAGGCCAACTCGCCAGGAATGTTGTCAAATATTACCGCCGAGATGATTGGTTGGGTTAGGTTAGGTTATATGTCGTTATTGGTGTATATGAAGGTCCCACGTAGACGTAGAGGCCAACTCGCCAGGAATGTTGTCAAATATTACCGCCGAGATGATATGTTGGGTTAGGTTAGGTTATATTACGTTATTGACGTATATGAGGCTTACACGGAGACGTAGAGGCCAACTCGCCAGGAATGTTGTCAAATATTACCGCCGGGATGATAGGTTGGGTTAGGCAAGCTTATATTATGTCATTGATGTATATAAAGGTCCCACGTAGACGTAGAGGCCAACTCGCCAGGAATGTTGTCAAATATTACCGCCGAGATGATAGGTTGGGTTAGGTTACGTTATATTACGTTATTGATGTATATGAGGGTTACACGGAGACGTAGAGGCCATCTCGCCAGGAATGATGTCAAATATTACCGCCGAGATGATAGGTTGGTTTAGGTTAGGTTATATTACGTTATTGATGTATGTGAGGGTTACACGGAGACGTAGAGGCCAACTCGCCAGGAATGTGGTCAAATATTACCGCCGAGATGATAGGTTGTGTTAGCTTTGGTTATGTTACGTTATTGATGCATATAAAGGTTCCACGGAGACGTAGAGGCCATCTCGCCAGGAATGATGTCAAATATTACCGCCGAGATGATAGGTTGGGTTAGGTTATGTTATATTACGTTATTGATGTATATAAAGGTCCCACGGAGACGTAGATGCCAACTCGCCAGGAATGTTGTCAAATATTACCGCTGAGATGATAGGTTGGGTTAGGTTAGGTTATATTACGTTATTGATGTATATAAAGGTCCCACGGAGACGTAGATGCCAACTCGCCAGGAATGTTGTCAAATATTACCGCCGAGATGATAGGTTGGGTTAGGTTACGTTATATTACGTTATTGATATATATGAGGGTTACACGGAGACGTAGAGGCCAACTCGCCAGGAATGCTGTCAAATATTACCGCCGAGATGTTAGGTTGGGTTAGGTTAGGTTATATTACGTTATTGATGTATATGAAGGTCAAACGGAGACGTAGAGTCCAACTCGCCAGGTATGTTGTCAAATATTACCGCGGAAATGTTAGGTTGGGTTAGGTTAGGTTATAATACGTTATTGACGTATATGTGGGTTACACGGAGACGTAGAGGCCAACTCGCCAGGAATGTGGTCAAATATTACCGCCGAGATGATAGGTTGGGTTAGCTTTGGTTATGTTACGTTATTGATGCATATAAAGGTTCCACGGAGACGTAGAGGCCAACTCGCCAGTAATGTTGTCAAATATTACCGCCGACATGTTAGGTTGGGTTAGGTTAGGTTATATTACGTAATAGATGTATATAAAGATCCCACGGAGACGGAGAAGCCAACTCGCCAGGAATGTTGTCAAAAATTACCGCCGAGATGTTAGGTTGGGTTAGGCTGGCTTATATTATGTTATTGATGTATATAAAGGTCCCACGGAGACGTAGAGGCCAAATCGCCAGGAATGTTGTCAAATATTACCGCCGAGATGATAGGTTGGGTTAGGTTAGGTTATATTACGTTATTGATGTATATAAAGGTCCCACGGAGACGTAGATGCCAACTCGCCAGGAATGTTGTCAAATATTACTGCTGAGATGATAGGTTGGGTTAGGTTAGGTTATATTACGTTATTGATATATATGAGGGTTACACGGAGACGTAGAGGCCAACTCGCCAGGAATGCTGTCAAATATTACGGCCGAGATGTTAGGTTGGGTTAGGTTAGGTTATATTACGTTATTGATGTATATGAAGGTCAAACGGAGACGTAGAGTCCAACTCGCCAGGAATGCTGTCAAATATTACCACCGAGGTGATACGTTGGGTTAGCTTTGGTTATGCTACGTTATTGATGTATATAAAGGTCCTATGGAGACGTAGATGCCAACTAGCCAGGAATGTTGTCAAATATTACCGCCGAGATGATAGGTTGGGTTAGGTTAGGTTATTTTACGTTATTGATGTATATAAAGGTCCCACGGAGACGTCGAGGCCAACAAGACAGGAATGTTGTCAAATATTATCGCCGACATGTTAAGTTGGGTTAGGTTAGGTTCTGTTACGTTATTGATGTATATAAAGGTCCCACGTAGACGTAGAGGCCAACTCGCCAGGAATGCTGTCAAATATTACCGCCGAGATGTTAGGTTGGGTTAGGTTAGGTTATATTACGTAACAGATATATATAAATATCCCACGGAGACGTAGAGGCCAACTCGCCAGGAATGTTGTAAAATATTACCGCCGAGATGATAGGTTGGGTTAGGTTAGGTTATATGTCGTTATTGGTGTATATGAAGGTCCCACGTAGACGTAGAGGCCAACTCGCCAGGTATGTTGTCAAATATTACCGCGGAAATGTTAGGTTGGGTTAGGTTAGGTTATATTACGTTATTGACGTATATGTTGGTTACACGGAGACGTAGAGGTCAACTCGCCAGGAATGTTGTCAAATATTACAGCCGACATGTTAGGTTGGGTTAGGTTAAGTTATATTACGTTATTGACGTATATAAAGGTCTCACGGATACGTAGAGGCCAACTCGCCAGGAATGTTGTCAAATATTACCGCCGAGATGATAGGTTGGGTTAGGTTAGGTTATATTATGTTATTGATGTATATAAAGGTCCCACGGAGACGTAGAGGGCAACTCGCCAGGAATGTTGTCAAATATTACCGCCGAGATGTTAGATTGGGTTAGGCTAGCTTATATTATGTTATTGATGTATATAAAGGTCCCACGGAGACGTAGAGGCCAACTCGCCAGGAATGTTGTCAAATATTACCGCCGAGATGATAGGTTGGGTTAGGTTAGGTTATATTATGTTATTGATGTATATAAAGGTCCCACGGAGACGTAGAGTGCAACTCGCCAGGAATGTTGTCAAATATTACCGCCGAGATGTTACGTTGGATTAGGTTAGGTTATATTACGTTATTGATGTATATGAGGGTTACACGGAGACGTAGAGGCCAACTCGCCAGGAATGTCATCAAATATTACTGCCGAGATGATAGGTTGGGTTAGGTTAGGTTATATTATGTTATTGATGTATATAAAGGTCCCACGGAGACGTAGAGGCCAACTCGCCAGGAATGCTGTCAAATATTACCGCCGAGATGATAGGTTGGGTTAGGTTAGGTTCTATTACGTTATTGATGTATATAAAGGTCCCACGTAGACGTAGAGGCCAACTCGCCAGGTATGTTGTCGAATATTACCGCGGAAATGTTAGGTTGGGTTAGGTTAGGTTATATTACGTTATTGACGTATATGTGGTTTACACGGAGACGTGGAGCTCAACTCGCCAGGAATGTTGTCAAATATTACAGCCGATATGTTAGGTTGGGTTAGGTTTGGTTATATTACGTTATTGATGTATGTAAATGTCCCACGGAGGCGGAGAAGCCAACTCGCCAGGAATGTTGTCAAATATTACCGGCGAGATGTTAGGTTGGGTTAGGTTACGTTATATTACGTTATTGATGTATATGTGGGTTACACGGAGACGTAGAGGCCAACTCGCCAGGAATGTGGTCAAATATTACCGCCGAGATGTTAGGTTGGGTTAGGTTACGTTATATTACGTTGTTGATGTATATGAGGGTTACACGGAGACGTAGAGGCCAACTCGCCAGGAATGTTGTCAAATATTACCGCCGAGATGTTAGGTTGGGTTAGGTTAGGTTATATTACGTTATTGATGTATATAAAGATCTCACGGAGACGTAGAGGCCAACTCGCCAGGAATGTGGTCAAATATTACAGCCGAGATGTTAGATTGGGTTAGGCTAGCTTATATTATGTTATTGATGTATATAAAGGTCCCACGGAGACGTAGAGGCCAACTCGCCAGGAATGTTGTCAAATATTACCGCCGAGATGATAGGTTGGGTTAGGTTAGGTTATATTATGTTATTGATGTATATAATGGTCCCACGGAGACGTAGAGGCCAACTCGCCAGGAATGTTGTCAAATATTACCGCCGAGATGATAGGTTGGGTTAGGTTAGGTTATTTTACGTTATTGATGTATACAAAGGTCCCACGGAGACGTAGAGGCCAACTCGCCAGGAATGTTGTCAAATGTTACCGCCGAGATTATAGGTTGGGTTAGGTTAGGTTATATTACGTTATCGATGTGTATAAAGGTCCCACGGAGACGTCGATGCCAACTCGCCAGGAATGTTGTCAAATATTACCGCCGAGATGATTGGTTGGGTTAGGTTAGGTTATATGTCGTTATTGGTGTATATGAAGGTCCCACGTAGACGTAGAGGCCAACTCGTCAGGAATGTTGTCAAATATTACCGCCGAGATGATATGTTGGGTTAGGTTAGGTTATATTACGTTATTGACGTATATGAGGCTTACACGGAGACGTAGAGGCCAACTCGCCAGGAATGTGGTCAAATATTACCGCCGAGATGTTAGGTTGCGTTAGGTTACGTTATATTACGTTGTTGATGTATATAAAGGTCTCACGGAGACGTAGAGGCCAACAAGACAGGAATGTGGTCAAATATTACCGCCGAGATGTTAGATTGGGTTAGGTTAAGTTATATTACGTTATTGACGTATATAAAGGTCTCACGGAGACGTAGAGGCCAACTCGCCAGGAATGTTGTCAAATATTACCGCCGGGATGATAGGTTGGGTTAGGCAAGCTTATATTATGTTATTGATGTATATAAAGGTCCCACGTAGACGTAGAGGCCAACTCGCCAGGTATGTTGTCAAATTTACCGCGGAAATGTTAGGTTGGGTTAGGTTAGGTTATATTACGTTATTGATGTATATAAAGGTCCCACGGAGACGGAGAAGCCAACTCGCCACGAATGTTGTCAAATTTTACCACCGAGATGTTAGGTTGGGTTAGGTTAGGTTATATTACGTTATTGATGTATATAAAGGTCCCACGGAGACGTAGAGGCCAACAAGACAGGAATGTGGTCAAATATTACCGCCGAGATGTTAGATTGGGTTAGGTTAAGTTATATTACGTTATTGATGTATATAAAGGTCCCACGGAGACGTCGAGGCCAACTCGCCAGGAATGTTGTCAAATATTACCGCCGAGATGATTGGTTGGGTTAGGTTAGGTTATATGTCGTTATTGGTGTATATGAAGGTCCCACGTAGACGTAGAGGCCAACTCGCCAGGAATGTTGTCAAATATTACCGCCGAGATGATATGTTGGGTTAGGTTAGGTTATATTACGTTATTGACGTATATGAGGCTTACACGGAGACGTAGAGGCCAACTCGCCAGGAATGTTGTCAAATATTACCGCCGGGATGATAGGTTGGGTTAGGCAGGCTTATATTACGTCATTGATGTATATAAAGGTCCCACGTAGACGTAGAGGCCAACTCGCCAGGAATGTTGTCAAATATTACCGCCGAGATGATAGGTTGGGTTAGGTTACGTTATATTACGTTATTGATGTATATGAGGGTTACACGGAGACGTAGAGGCCATCTCGCCAGGAATGATGTCAAATATTACCGCCGAGATGATAGGTTGGTTTAGGTTAGGTTATATTACGTTATTGATGTATATGAGGGTTACACGGAGACGTAGAGGCCAACTCGCCAGGAATGTGGTCAAATATTACCGCCGAGATGATAGGTTGTGTTAGCTTTGGTTATGTTACGTTATTGATGCATATAAAGGTTCCACGGAGACGTAGAGGCCATCTCGCCAGGAATGATGTCAAATATTACCGCCGAGATGATAGGTTGGGTTAGGTTATGTTATATTACGTTATTGATGTATATAAAGGTCCCACGGAGACGTAGATGCCAACTCGCCAGGAATGTTGTCAAATATTACCGCTGAGATGATAGGTTGGGTTAGGTTAGGTTATATTACGTTATTGATGTATATAAAGGTCCCACGGAGACGTAGATGCCAACTCGCCAGGAATGTTGTCAAATATTACCGCCGAGATGATAGGTTGGGTTAGGTTACGTTATATTACGTTATTGATATATATGAGGGTTACACGGAGACGTAGAGGCCAACTCGCCAGGAATGCTGTCAAATATTACCGCCGAGATGTTAGGTTGGGTTAGGTTAGGTTATATTACGTTATTGATGTATATGAAGGTCAAACGGAGACGTAGAGTCCAACTCGCCAGGTATGTTGTCAAATATTACCGCGGAAATGTTAGGTTGGGTTAGGTTAGGTTATAATACGTTATTGACGTATATGTGGGTTACACGGAGACGTAGAGGCCAACTCGCCAGGAATGTGGTCAAATATTACCGCCGAGATGATAGGTTGGGTTAGCTTTGGTTATGTTACGTTATTGATGCATATAAAGGTTCCACGGAGACGTAGAGGCCAACTCGCCAGTAATGTTGTCAAATATTACCGCCGACATGTTAGGTTGGGTTAGGTTAGGTTATATTACGTAATAGATGTATATAAAGATCCCACGGAGACGGAGAAGCCAACTCGCCAGGAATGTTGTCAAAAATTACCGCCGAGATGTTAGGTTGGGTTAGGCTGGCTTATATTATGTTATTGATGTATATAAAGGTCCCACGGAGACGTAGAGGCCAAATCGCCAGGAATGTTGTCAAATATTACCGCCGAGATGATAGGTTGGGTTAGGTTAGGTTATATTATGTTATTGATGTATATAAAGGTCCCACGGAGACGTAGAGGCCAACTCGCCAGGAATGTTGTCAAATAATACCGCCGAGATGATAGGTTGGGTTAGGTTATGTTATATTACGTTATTGATGTATATAAAGGTCCCACGGAGACGTAGATGCCAACTCGCCAGGAATGTTGTCAAATATTACTGCTGAGATGATAGGTTGGGTTAGGTTAGGTTATATTACGTTATTGATATATATGAGGGTTACACGGAGACGTAGAGGCCAACTCGCCAGGAATGCTGTCAAATATTACGGCCGAGATGTTAGGTTGGGTTAGGTTAGGTTATATTACGTTATTGATGTATATGAAGGTCAAACGGAGACGTAGAGTCCAACTCGCCAGGAATGCTGTCAAATATTACCACCGAGGTGATACGTTGGGTTAGCTTTGGTTATGCTACGTTATTGATGTATATAAAGGTCCTATGGAGACGTAGATGCCAACTAGCCAGGAATGTTGTCAAATATTACCGCCGAGATGATAGGTTGGGTTAGGTTAGGTTATTTTACGTTATTGATGTATATAAAGGTCCCACGGAGACGTCGAGGCCAACAAGACAGGAATGTTGTCAAATATTATCGCCGACATGTTAAGTTGGGTTAGGTTAGGTTCTGTTACGTTATTGATGTATATAAAGGTCCCACGTAGACGTAGAGGCCAACTCGCCAGGAATGCTGTCAAATATTACCGCCGAGATGTTAGGTTGGGTTAGGTTAGGTTATATTACGTAACAGATATATATAAATATCCCACGGAGACGTAGAGGCCAACTCGCCAGGAATGTTGTAAAATATTACCGCCGAGATGATAGGTTGGGTTAGGTTAGGTTATATGTCGTTATTGGTGTATATGAAGGTCCCACGTAGACGTAGAGGCCAACTCGCCAGGTATGTTGTCAAATATTACCGCGGAAATGTTAGGTTGGGTTAGGTTAGGTTATATTACGTTATTGACGTATATGTTGGTTACACGGAGACGTAGAGGTCAACTCGCCAGGAATGTTGTCAAATATTACAGCCGACATGTTAGGTTGGGTTAGGTTAAGTTATATTACGTTATTGACGTATATAAAGGTCTCACGGATACGTAGAGGCCAACTCGCCAGGAATGTTGTCAAATATTACCGCCGAGATGATAGGTTGGGTTAGGTTAGGTTATATTATGTTATTGATGTATATAAAGGTCCCACGGAGACGTAGAGGGCAACTCGCCAGGAATGTTGTCAAATATTACCGCCGAGATGTTAGATTGGGTTAGGCTAGCTTATATTATGTTATTGATGTATATAAAGGTCCCACGGAGACGTAGAGGCCAACTCGCCAGGAATGTTGTCAAATATTACCGCCGAGATGATAGGTTGGGTTAGGTTAGGTTATATTATGTTATTGATGTATATAAAGGTCCCACGGAGACGTAGAGTGCAACTCGCCAGGAATGTTGTCAAATATTACCGCCGAGATGTTACGTTGGATTAGGTTAGGTTATATTACGTTATTGATGTATATGAGGGTTACACGGAGACGTAGAGGCCAACTCGCCAGGAATGTTATCAAATATTACTGCCGAGATGATAGGTTGGGTTAGGTTAGGTTATATTATGTTATTGATGTATATAAAGGTCCCACGGAGACGTAGAGGCCAACTCGCCAGGAATGCTGTCAAATATTACCGCCGAGATGATAGGTTGGGTTAGGTTAGGTTCTATTACGTTATTGATGTATATAAAGGTCCCACGTAGACGTAGAGGCCAACTCGCCAGGTATGTTGTCGAATATTACCGCGGAAATGTTAGGTTGGGTTAGGTTAGGTTATATTACGTTATTGACGTATATGTGGTTTACACGGAGACGTAGAGCTCAACTCGCCAGGAATGTTGTCAAATATTACAGCCGATATGTTAGGTTGGGTTAGGTTTGGTTATATTACGTTATTGATGTATGTAAATGTCCCACGGAGGCGGAGAAGCCAACTCGCCAGGAATGTTGTCAAATATTACCGGCGAGATGTTAGGTTGGGTTAGGTTACGTTATATTACGTTATTGATGTATATGTGGGTTACACGGAGACGTAGAGGCCAATTCGCCAGGTATGTTGTCAAATATTACCGCCGAGATGTTACGTTGCGTTATGTTAGGTTATATTACGTTATTCATGTATATAAAGGTTCCACGGAGACGTAGAGGCCATCTCGCCAGGAATGATGTCAAATATTACCGCCGAGATGATAGGTTGGTTTAGGTTAGGTTATATTACGTTATTGATGTATATGAGGGTTACACGGAGACGTAGAGGCCAACTCGCCAGGAATGTGGTCAAATATTACC
Source organism: Xylocopa violacea (assembly GCA_963969225.1). Lineage (NCBI taxonomy): Eukaryota > Metazoa > Arthropoda > Insecta > Hymenoptera > Apidae > Xylocopa > Xylocopa violacea. Next base: position 7,872,727 of record CAXAJV010000051.1, read on the forward strand.
GCCGAGATGTTAGGTTGGGTTAGGTTACGTTATATTACGTTGTTGATGTATATGAGTGTTACACGGAGACGTAGAGGCCAACTCGCCAGGAATGTTGTCAAATATTACCGCCGAGATGATAAGTTGGTTTAGGTTAGGTTATATTACGTTATTGATGTATATGAGGGTTACACGGAGACGTAGAGGCCAACTCGCCAGGAATGTTGTCAAATATTACCGCCGAGATGATATGTTGGGTTAGGTTAGGTTATATTACGTTATTGACGTATATGAGGCTTACACGGAGACGTAGAGGCCAACTCGCCAGGAATGTGGTCAAATATTACCGCCGAGATGTTAGGTTGCGTTAGGTTACGTTATATTACGTTGTTGATGTATATAAAGGTCTCACGGAGACGTAGAGGCCAACTCGCCAGGAATGTTGTCAAATATTACCGCCGGGATGATAGGTTGGGTTAAGCAAGCTTATATTATGTTATTGATGTATATCAAGGTCCCACGTAGACGTAGAGGCCAACTCGCCAGGAATGTTGTCAAATATTACCGCCGAGATGATAGGTTGGGTTAGGTTACGTTATATTACGTTATTGATGTATATGAGGGTTACACGGAGACGTAGAGGCCATCTCGCCAGGAATGTGGTCATATATTACCGCCGAAATGTTAGATTGGGTTAGGCTAGCTTATATTATGTTATTGATGTATATAAAGGTCCTACGGAGACGTAGATGCCAACTCGCCAGGAATGTTGTCAAATATTACCGCCGAGATGATAGGTTGTGTTAGGTTACGTCATATTACGTTATTGATGTATATGAGGGTTACACGGAGACGTAGAGGCCAACTCGCCAGGAATGCTGTCAAATATTACCGCCGAGATGTTAGGTTGCGTTAGGTTAGGTTATATTACGTAATAGATATATATAAATATCCCACGGAGACGTAGAGGCCAACTCGCCAGAAATGTTGTCAAATATTACCGCCGAGATGATAGGTTGGGTAAGGTTAGGTTATATGTCGTTATTGGTGTATATGAAGGTCCCACGTAGACGTAGAGGCCAACTCGCCAGGTATGTTGTCAAATATTACCGCGGAAATGTTAGGTTGGGTTAGGTTAGGTTATATTACGTTATTGACGTATATGTGGGTTACACGGAGACGTAGAGGTCAAGTCGCCAGGAATGTTGTCAAATATTACAGCCGACATGTTAGGTTGGGTTAGGTTAGGTTATATTACGGTATTGATGTATATAAAGGTCCCACGGAGACGTAGAGGACAACAAGACAGGAATGTGGTCAAATATTACCGCCGAGATGTTAGATTGGGTTAGGTTAAGTTATATTACGTTATTGACGTATATAAAGGTCTCACGGAGACGTAGAGGCCAACTCGCCTGGAATGTTGTCAAATATTACCGCCGGGATGATAGGTTGGGTTAGGCAAGTTTATATTATGTTATTGATGTATATAAAGGTCCCACGTAGACGTAGAGGCCAACTCGCCAGGTATGTTGTCAAATTTACCGCGGAAATGTTAGGTTGGGTTAGGTTAGGTTATATTACGTTATTGATATATATAAAGGTCCCACGGAGACGGAGAAGCCAACTCGCCACGAATGTTGTCAAATATTACCACCGAGATGTTAGGTTGGGTTAGGTTAGGTTATATTACGTTATTGATGTATATAAAGGTCCCACGGAGACGTAGAGGCCAACAAGACAGGAATGTGGTCAAATATTACCGCCGAGATGTTAGATTGGGTTAGGTTAAGTTATATTACGTTATTGATGTATATAAAGGTCCCACGGAGACGTCGAGGCCAACTCGCCAGGAATGTTGTCAAATATTAACGCCGAGATGATTGGTTGGGTTAGGTTAGGTTATATGTCGTTATTGGTGTATATGAAGGTCCCACGTAGACGTAGAGGCCAACTCGCCAGGAATGTTGTCAAATATTACCGCCGAGATGATATGTTGGGTTAGGTTAGGTTATATTACGTTATTGACGTATATGAGGCTTACACGGAGACGTAGTGGCCAACTCGCCAGGAATGTTGTCAAATATTACCGCCGGGATGATAGGTTGGGTTAGGCAAGCTTATATTATGTTATTGATGTATATAAAGGTCCCACGTAGACGTAGAGGCCAACTCGCCAGGAATGTTGTCAAATATTACCGCCGAGATGATAGGTTGGGTTAGGTTACGTTATATTACGTTATTGATGTATATGAGGGTTACACGGAGACGTAGAGACCAACTCGCCAGGAATGTGGTCAAACATTACCGCCGAGATTATAGGTTGTGTTAGCTTTGGTTATGTTACGTTATTGATGCATATAAAGGTTCCACGGAGACGTAGAGGCCATCTCGCCAGGAATGATGTCAAATATTACCGCCGAGATGATAGGTTGGGTTAGGTTATGTTATATTACGTTATTGATGTATATAAAGGTCCCACGGAGACGTAGATGCCAACTCGCCAGGAATGTTGTCAAATATTACCGCTGAGATGATAGGTTGGGTTAGGTTAGGTTATATTACGTTATTGATGTATATAAAGGTCCCACGGAGACGTAGATGCCAACTCGCCAGGAATGTTGTCAAATATTACCGCCGAGATGATAGGTTGGGTTAGGTTACGTTATATTACATTATTGATATATATGAGGGTTACACGGAGACGTAGAGGCCAACTCGCCAGGAATGCTGTCAAATATTACCGCCGAGATGTTAGGTTGGGTTAGGTTAGGTTATATTACGTTATTGATGTATATGAAGGTCAAACGGAGACGTAGAGTCCAACTCGCCAGGTATGTTGTCAAATATTACCGCGGAAATGTTAGGTTGGGTTAGGTTAGGTTATAATACGTTATTGACGTATATGTGGGTTACACGGAGACGTAGAGGTCAACTCGCCAGGAATGTTGTCAAATACTACAGCCGACATGTTAGGTTGGGTTAGGTTAGGTTATATTACGTAATAGATGTATATAAAGATCCCACGGAGACGGAGAAGCCAACTCGCCAGGAATGTTGTCAAAAATTACCGCCGAGATGTTAGGTAGGGTTAGGCTGGCTTATATTATGTTATTGATGTATATAAAGGTCCCACGGAGACGTCGAGGCCAACTCGCCAGGAATGTTGTCAAAAATTACAGCCGACATGTTAGGTTGGGTTAGGTTAGGTTATATTACGTTATTGATGTATATAAAGATCCCACGGAGACGTAGAGGCCAACAAGACAGGAATGTGGTCAAATATTACCGCCGAGATGTTAGATTGGGTTAGGTTAGGGTATATTATGTTATTGATGTATATAAAGGTCCACGGAGACGCAGAGGCCAACAAGCCAGGAATGTGGTTAAATATTACCGCCGAGATGTTAGGTTGGGTTAGTTTACGTTATATTACGTTGTTGATGTATATGAGGGTTACACCGAGACGTAGAGGCCAACTCGCCAGGAATGTTGTCAAATATTACAGCCGAGATGTTAGGTTGGGTTAGGTTAGGTTATATTACGTTATTGATGTATATGAGGGTTACACGGAGACGTAGAGGCCAACTCGCCAGGAATGCTGTCAAATATTACCGCCGAGATGATAGGTTGCGTTAGGTTACGTTATATTACGTTATTGATGTATATGAGGGTTACACGGAGACGTAGAGGCCATCTCGCCAGGAATGATGTCAAATATTACCGCCGAGATGATAGGTTGGTTTAGGTTAGGTTATATTACGTTATTGATGTATATGAGGGTTACACGGAGACGTAGAGGCCAACTCGCCAGGAATGTTGTCAAATATTACCGCCGAGATGTTATGTTGGGTTAGGTTAGGTTATATTACGTTATTGATGTATATAAAGGTCCCATGGAGACGTAGATGCCAACTCGCCAGGAATGTGGTCAAATATTACCGCCGAGATGTTACATTGGGTTAGGTTAGGTTATATTACGTTATTCATGTATATAAAGGTTCCACGGAGACGTAGAGGCCATCTCGCCAGGAATGATGTCAAATATTACCGCCGAGATGATAGGTTGGTTTAGGTTAAGTTATATTACGTTATTGATGTATATGATGGTTACACGGAGACGTAGAGGCCAACTCGCCAGGAATGTGGTCAAATATTACCGCCGAGATGTTAGGTTGGGTTAGGTTACGTTATATTACGTTGTTGATGTATATGAGTGTTACACGGAGACGTAGAGGCCAACTCGCCAGGAATGTTGTCAAATATTACCGCCGAGATGATAAGTTGGTTTAGGTTAGGTTATATTACGTTATTGATGTATATGAGGGTTACACGGAGACGTAGAGGCCAACTCGCCAGGAATGTTGTCAAATATTACCGCCGAGATGTTATGTTGGGTTAGGTTAGGTTATATTACGTTATTGATGTATATAAAGGTCCCAGGGAGACGTAGATGCCAACTCGCCAGGAATGTTGTCAAATATTACCGTCGAGATGATAGGTTGGGTTAGGCTAGGCTATATTTCGTTATTGAAATATATAAAGGTCCCACGGAGACGTAGAGGCTAACTCGCCATGTATGTTGTCAAATATTACCGCCGAGATGTTAGGTTGGGTTAGGCTAGGTTATATTATGTTATTGATGTATATAAAGGTCCCACGGCGACGCAGAGGCCAACAAGCCAGGAATGTGGTCAAATATTACCGCCGAGATGTTAGGTTGGGTTAGGTTAGTTTATGTTACGTTATTGATGTATATAAAAGTCCCACGGAGACGTAGAGGCCAACTCGCCAGGAATGTTGTCAAATATTACCGCCGAGATGATAGGTTGGGTTAGGTTAGGTTATTTTACGTTATTGATGTATACAAAGGTCCCACGGAGACGTAGAGGACAACTCGCCAGGAATGTTGTCAAATGTTACCGCCGAGATTATAGGTTGGGTTAGGTTAGGTTATATTACGTTATCGATGTATATAAAGGTCCCACGGAGACGTCGATGCCAACTCGCCAGGAATGTTGTCAAATATTACAGCCGACATGTTAGGTTGGGTTAGGTTAAGTTATATTACGTTATTGATGTATATAAAGGTCCCACGGAGACGTAGATGCCAACTCGCCAGGAATGTTGTCAAATATTACCGCCGAGATGATTGGTTGGGTTAGGTTAGGTTATATGTCGTTATTGGTGTATATGAAGGTCCCACGCAGACGTAGAGGCCAAATCGCCAGGAATGTTGTCAAATATTACCGCCGAGATGATAGGTTGGATTAGGTTACGTTATATTACGTTATTGATGTATATGAGGGTTACACGGAGACGTAGAGGCCAACTCGCCAGGAATGTGGTCATATATTACCGCCGAAATGTTAGATTGGGTTAGGCTAGCTTATATTATGTTATTGATGTATATAAAGGTCCTACGGAGACGTAGATGCCAACTCGCCAGGAATGTTGTCAAATATTACCGCCGAGATGATAGGTTGGGTTAGGTTAGGTTATTTTACGTTATTGATGTATACAAAGGTCCCACGGAGACGTAGAGGCCAACTCGCCAGGAATGTTGTCAAATGTTACCGCCGAGATGATTGGTTGGGTTAGGTTAGGTTATATGTCGTTATTGGTGTATATGAAGGTCCCACGTAGACGTAGAGGCCAACTCGCCAGGAATGTTGTCAAATATTACCGCCGGGATGATAGGTTGGGTTAAGCAAGCTTATATTATGTTATTGATGTATATCAAGGTCCCACGTAGACGTAGAGGCCAACTCGCCAGGAATGTTGTCAAATATTACCGCCGAGATGATAGGTTGGGTTAGGTTACGTTATATTACGTTATTGATGTATATGAGGGTTACACGGAGACGTAGAGGCCATCTCGCCAGGAATGTGGTCATATATTACCGCCGAAATGTTAGATTGGGTTAGGCTAGCTTATATTATGTTATTGATGTATATAAAGGTCCTACGGAGACGTAGATGCCAACTCGCCAGGAATGTTGTCAAATATTACCGCCGAGATGATAGGTTGTGTTAGGTTACGTCATATTACGTTATTGATGTATATGAGGGTTACACGGAGACGTAGAGGCCAACTCGCCAGGAATGCTGTCAAATATTACCGCCGAGATGTTAGGTTGCGTTAGGTTAGGTTATATTACGTAATAGATATATATAAATATCCCACGGAGACGTAGAGGCCAACTCGCCAGAAATGTTGTCAAATATTACCGCCGAGATGATAGGTTGGGTAAGGTTAGGTTATATGTCGTTATTGGTGTATATGAAGGTCCCACGTAGACGTAGAGGCCAACTCGCCAGGTATGTTGTCAAATATTACCGCGGAAATGTTAGGTTGGGTTAGGTTAGGTTATATTACATTATTGACGTATATGTGGGTTACACGGAGACGTAGAGGTCAAGTCGCCAGGAATGTTGTCAAATATTACAGCCGACATGTTAGGTTGGGTTAGGTTAGGTTATATTACGGTATTGATGTATATAAAGGTCCCACGGAGACGTAGAGGCCAACAAGACAGGAATGTGGTCAAATATTACCGCCGAGATGTTAGATTGGGTTAGGTTAAGTTATATTACGTTATTGACGTATATAAAGGTCTCACGGAGACGTAGAGGCCAACTCGCCTGGAATGTTGTCAAATATTACCGCCGGGATGATAGGTTGGGTTAGGCAAGTTTATATTATGTTATTGATGTATATAAAGGTCCCACGTAGACGTAGAGGCCAACTCGCCAGGTATGTTGTCAAATTTACCGCGGAAATGTTAGGTTGGGTTAGGTTAGGTTATATTACGTTATTGATATATATAAAGGTCCCACGGAGACGGAGAAGCCAACTCGCCACGAATGTTGTCAAATATTACCACCGAGATGTTAGGTTGGGTTAGGTTAGGTTATATTACGTTATTGATGTATATAAAGGTCCCACGGAGACGTAGAGGCCAACAAGACAGGAATGTGGTCAAATATTACCGCCGAGATGTTAGATTGGGTTAGGTTAAGTTATATTACGTTATTGATGTATATAAAGGTCCCACGGAGACGTCGAGGCCAACTCGCCAGGAATGTTGTCAAATATTAACGCCGAGATGATTGGTTGGGTTAGGTTAGGTTATATGTCGTTATTGGTGTATATGAAGGTCCCACGTAGACGTAGAGGCCAACTCGCCAGGAATGTTGTCAAATATTACCGCCGAGATGATATGTTGGGTTAGGTTAGGTTATATTACGTTATTGACGTATATGAGGCTTACACGGAGACGTAGTGGCCAACTCGCCAGGAATGTTGTCAAATATTACCGCCGGGATGATAGGTTGGGTTAGGCAAGCTTATATTATGTTATTGATGTATATAAAGGTCCCACGTAGACGTAGAGGCCAACTCGCCAGGAATGTTGTCAAATATTACCGCCGAGATGATAGGTTGGGTTAGGTTACGTTATATTACGTTATTGATGTATATGAGGGTTACACGGAGACGTATAGACCAACTCGCCAGGAATGTGGTCAAACATTACCGCCGAGATTATAGGTTGTGTTAGCTTTGGTTATGTTACGTTATTGATGCATATAAAGGTTCCACGGAGACGTAGAGGCCATCTCGCCAGGAATGATGTCAAATATTACCGCCGAGATGATAGGTTGGGTTAGGTTATGTTATATTACGTTATTGATGTATATAAAGGTCCCACGGAGACGTAGATGCCAACTCGCCAGGAATGTTGTCAAATATTACCGCTGAGATGATAGGTTGGGTTAGGTTAGGTTATATTACGTTATTGATGTATATAAAGGTCCCACGGAGACGTAGATGCCAACTCGCCAGGAATGTTGTCAAATATTACCGCCGAGATGATAGGTTGGGTTAGGTTACGTTATATTACATTATTGATATATATGAGGGTTACACGGAGACGTAGAGGCCAACTCGCCAGGAATGCTGTCAAATATTACCGCCGAGATGTTAGGTTGGGTTAGGTTAGGTTATATTACGTTATTGATGTATATGAAGGTCAAACGGAGACGTAGAGTCCAACTCGCCAGGTATGTTGTCAAATATTACCGCGGAAATGTTAGGTTGGGTTAGGTTAGGTTATAATACGTTATTGACGTATATGTGGGTTACACGGAGACGTAGAGGTCAACTGGCCAGGAATGTTGTCAAATACTACAGCCGACATGTTAGGTTGGGTTAGGTTAGGTTATATTACGTAATAGATGTATATAAAGATCCCACGGAGACGGAGAAGCCAACTCGCCAGGAATGTTGTCAAAAATTACCGCCGAGATGTTAGGTTGGGTTAGGCTGGCTTATATTATGTTATTGATGTATATAAAGGTCCCACGGAGACGTAGAGGCCAAATCGCCAGGAATGTTGTCAAATATTACCGCCGAGATGATAGGTTGGGTTAGGTTAGGTTATATTACGTTATTGATGTATATAAAGGTCCCACGGAGACGTAGAGGCCAACTCGCCAGGAATGTTGTCAAATATTACCGCCGAGATGATAGGTTGGGTTAGGTTATGTTATATTACGTTATTGATGTATATAAAGGTCCCACGGAGACGTAGATGCCAACTCGCCAGGAATGTTGTCAAATATTACCGCTGAGATGATAGGTTGGGTTAGGTTAGGTTATATTACGTTATTGATATATATGAGGGTTACACGGAGACGTAGAGGCCAACTCGCCAGGAATGCTGTCAAATATTACGGCCGAGATGTTAGGTTGGGTTAGGTTAGGTTATATTACGTTATTGATGTATATGAAGGTCAAACGGAGACGTAGAGTCCAACTCGCCAGGAATGCTGTCAAATATTACCGCCGAGGTGATACGTTGGGTTAGCTTTGGTTATGCTACGTTATTGATGTATATAAAGGTCCTATGGAGACGTAGATGCCAACTAGCCAGGAATGTTGTCAAATATTACCGCCGAGATGATAGGTTGGGTTAGGTTAGGTTATTTTACGTTATTGATGTATATAAAGGTCCCACGGAGACGTCGAGGCCAACAAGACAGGAATGTTGTCAAATATTATCGCCGACATGTTAAGTTGGGTTAGGTTAGGTTCTGTTACGTTATTGATGTATATAAAGGTCCCACGTAGACGTAGAGGCCAACTCGCCAGGAATGCTGTCAAATATTACCGCCGAGATGTTAGGTTGGGTTAGGTTAGGTTATATTACGTAATAGATATATATAAATATCCCACGGAGACGTAGAGGCCAACTCGCCAGGAATGTTGTAAAATATTACCGCCGAGATGATAGGTTGGGTTAGGTTAGGTTATATGTCGTTATTGGTGTATATGAAGGTCCCACGTAGACGTAGAGGCCAACTCGCCAGGAATGTTGTCAAATATTACCGCCGAGATGATATGTTGGGTTAGGTTAGGTTATATTACGTTATTGACGTATATGAGGCTTACACGGAGACGTAGTGGCCAACTCGCCAGGAATGTTGTCAAATATTACCGCCGGGATGATAGGTTGGGTTAGGCAAGCTTATATTATGTTATTGATGTATATAAAGGTCCCACGTAGACGTAGAGGCCAACTCGCCAGGAATGTTGTCAAATATTACCGCCGAGATGATAGGTTGGGTTAGGTTACGTTATATTACGTTATTGATGTATATGAGGGTTACACGGAGACGTAGAGACCAACTCGCCAGGAATGTGGTCAAACATTACCGCCGAGATTATAGGTTGTGTTAGCTTTGGTTATGTTACGTTATTGATGCATATAAAGGTTCCACGGAGACGTAGAGGCCATCTCGCCAGGAATGATGTCAAATATTACCGCCGAGATGATAGGTTGGGTTAGGTTATGTTATATTACGTTATTGATGTATATAAAGGTCCCACGGAGACGTAGATGCCAACTCGCCAGGAATGTTGTCAAATATTACCGCTGAGATGATAGGTTGGGTTAGGTTAGGTTATATTACGTTATTGATGTATATAAAGGTCCCACGGAGACGTAGATGCCAACTCGCCAGGAATGTTGTCAAATATTACCGCCGAGATGATAGGTTGGGTTAGGTTACGTTATATTACATTATTGATATATATGAGGGTTACACGGAGACGTAGAGGCCAACTCGCCAGGAATGCTGTCAAATATTACCGCCGAGATGTTAGGTTGGGTTAGGTTAGGTTATATTACGTTATTGATGTATATGAAGGTCAAACGGAGACGTAGAGTCCAACTCGCCAGGTATGTTGTCAAATATTACCGCGGAAATGTTAGGTTGGGTTAGGTTAGGTTATAATACGTTATTGACGTATATGTGGGTTACACGGAGACGTAGAGGTCAACTCGCCAGGAATGTTGTCAAATACTACAGCCGACATGTTAGGTTGGGTTAGGTTAGGTTATATTACGTAATAGATGTATATAAAGATCCCACGGAGACGGAGAAGCCAACTCGCCAGGAATGTTGTCAAAAATTACCGCCGAGATGTTAGGTAGGGTTAGGCTGGCTTATATTATGTTATTGATGTATATAAAGGTCCCACGGAGACGTCGAGGCCAACTCGCCAGGAATGTTGTCAAAAATTACAGCCGACATGTTAGGTTGGGTTAGGTTAGGTTATATTACGTTATTGATGTATATAAAGATCCCACGGAGACGTAGAGGCCAACAAGACAGGAATGTGGTCAAATATTACCGCCGAGATGTTAGATTGGGTTAGGTTAGGGTATATTATGTTATTGATGTATATAAAGGTCCACGGAGACGCAGAGGCCAACAAGCCAGGAATGTGGTTAAATATTACCGCCGAGATGTTAGGTTGGGTTAGTTTACGTTATATTACGTTGTTGATGTATATGAGGGTTACACCGAGACGTAGAGGCCAACTCGCCAGGAATGTTGTCAAATATTACCGCCGAGATGTTAGGTTGGGTTAGGTTAGGTTATATTACGTTATTGATGTATATGAGGGTTACACGGAGACGTAGAGGCCAACTCGCCAGGAATGCTGTCAAATATTACCGCCGAGATGATAGGTTGCGTTAGGTTACGTTATATTACGTTATTGATGTATATGAGGGTTACACGGAGACGTAGAGGCCATCTCGCCAGGAATGATGTCAAATATTACCGCCGAGATGATAGGTTGGTTTAGGTTAGGTTATATTACGTTATTGATGTATATGAGGGTTACACGGAGACGTAGAGGCCAACTCGCCAGGAATGTTGTCAAATATTACCGCCGAGATGTTATGTTGGGTTAGGTTAGGTTATATTACGTTATTGATGTATATAAAGGTCCCAGGGAGACGTAGATGCCAACTCGCCAGGAATGTGGTCAAATATTACCGCCGAGATGTTACATTGGGTTAGGTTAGGTTATATTACGTTATTCATGTATATAAAGGTTCCACGGAGACGTAGAGGCCATCTCGCCAGGAATGATGTCAAATATTACCGCCGAGATGATAGGTTGGTTTAGGTTAAGTTATATTACGTTATTGATGTATATGATGGTTACACGGAGACGTAGAGGCCAACTCGCCAGGAATGTGGTCAAATATTACCGCCGAGATGTTAGGTTGGGTTAGGTTACGTTATATTACGTTGTTGATGTATATGAGTGTTACACGGAGACGTAGAGGCCAACTCGCCAGGAATGTTGTCAAATATTACCGCCGAGATGATAAGTTGGTTTAGGTTAGGTTATATTACGTTATTGATGTATATGAGGGTTACACGGAGACGTAGAGGCCAACTCGCCAGGAATGTTGTCAAATATTACCGCCGAGATGTTATGTTGGGTTAGGTTAGGTTATATTACGTTATTGATGTATATAAAGGTCCCAGGGAGACGTAGATGCCAACTCGCCAGGAATGTTGTCAAATATTACCGTCGAGATGATAGGTTGGGTTAGGCTAGGCTATATTTCGTTATTGAAATATATAAAGGTCCCACGGAGACGTAGAGGCTAACTCGCCATGTATGTTGTCAAATATTACCGCCGAGATGTTAGGTTGGGTTAGGCTAGGTTATATTATGTTATTGATGTATATAAAGGTCCCACGGCGACGCAGAGGCCAACAAGCCAGGAATGTGGTCAAATATTACCGCCGAGATGTTAGGTTGGGTTAGGTTAGTTTATGTTACGTTATTGATGTATATAAAAGTCCCACGGAGACGTAGAGGCCAACTCGCCAGGAATGTTGTCAAATATTACCGCCGAGATGATAGGTTGGGTTAGGTTAGGTTATTTTACGTTATTGATGTATACAAAGGTCCCACGGAGACGTAGAGGACAACTCGCCAGGAATGTTGTCAAATGTTACCGCCGAGATTATAGGTTGGGTTAGGTTAGGTTATATTACGTTATCGATGTATATAAAGGTCCCACGGAGACGTCGATGCCAACTCGCCAGGAATGTTGTCAAATATTACAGCCGACATGTTAGGTTGGGTTAGGTTAAGTTATATTACGTTATTGATGTATATAAAGGTCCCACGGAGACGTAGATGCCAACTCGCCAGGAATGTTGTCAAATATTACCGCCGAGATGATTGGTTGGGTTAGGTTAGGTTATATGTCGTTATTGGTGTATATGAAGGTCCCACGCAGACGTAGAGGCCAAATCGCCAGGAATGTTGTCAAATATTACCGCCGAGATGATAGGTTGGATTAGGTTACGTTATATTACGTTATTGATGTATATGAGGGTTACACGGAGACGTAGAGGCCAACTCGCCAGGAATGTGGTCATATATTACCGCCGAAATGTTAGATTGGGTTAGGCTAGCTTATATTATGTTATTGATGTATATAAAGGTCCTACGGAGACGTAGATGCCAACTCGCCAGGAATGTTGTCAAATATTACCGCCGAGATGATAGGTTGGGTTAGGTTAGGTTATTTTACGTTATTGATGTATACAAAGGTCCCACGGAGACGTAGAGGCCAACTCGCCAGGAATGTTGTCAAATGTTACCGCCGAGATGATTGGTTGGGTTAGGTTAGGTTATATGTCGTTATTGGTGTATATGAAGGTCCCACGTAGACGTAGAGGCCAACTCGCCAGGAATGTTGTCAAATATTACAGCCGGGATGATAGGTTGGGTTAAGCAAGCTTATATTATGTTATTGATGTATATCAAGGTCCCACGTAGACGTAGAGGCCAACTCGCCAGGAATGTTGTCAAATATTACCGCCGAGATGATAGGTTGGGTTAGGTTACGTTATATTACGTTATTGATGTATATGAGGGTTACACGGAGACGTAGAGGCCATCTCGCCAGGAATGTGGTCATATATTACCGCCGAAATGTTAGATTGGGTTAGGCTAGCTTATATTATGTTATTGATGTATATAAAGGTCCTACGGAGACGTAGATGCCAACTCGCCAGGAATGTTGTCAAATATTACCGCCGAGATGATAGGTTGTGTTAGGTTACGTCATATTACGTTATTGATGTATATGAGGGTTACACGGAGACGTAGAGGCCAACTCGCCAGGAATGCTGTCAAATATTACCGCCGAGATGTTAGGTTGCGTTAGGTTAGGTTATATTACGTAATAGATATATATAAATATCCCACGGAGACGTAGAGGCCAACTCGCCAGAAATGTTGTCAAATATTACCGCCGAGATGATAGGTTGGGTAAGGTTAGGTTATATGTCGTTATTGGTGTATATGAAGGTCCCACGTAGACGTAGAGGCCAACTCGCCAGGTATGTTGTCAAATATTACCGCGGAAATGTTAGGTTGGGTTAGGTTAGGTTATATTACATTATTGACGTATATGTGGGTTACACGGAGACGTAGAGGTCAAGTCGCCAGGAATGTTGTCAAATATTACAGCCGACATGTTAGGTTGGGTTAGGTTAGGTTATATTACGGTATTGATGTATATAAAGGTCCCACGGAGACGTAGAGGCCAACAAGACAGGAATGTGGTCAAATATTACCGCCGAGATGTTAGATTGGGTTAGGTTAAGTTATATTACGTTATTGACGTATATAAAGGTCTCACGGAGACGTAGAGGCCAACTCGCCTGGAATGTTGTCAAATATTACCGCCGGGATGATAGGTTGGGTTAGGCAAGTTTATATTATGTTATTGATGTATATAAAGGTCCCACGTAGACGTAGAGGCCAACTCGCCAGGTATGTTGTCAAATTTACCGCGGAAATGTTAGGTTGGGTTAGGTTAGGTTATATTACGTTATTGATATATATAAAGGTCCCACGGAGACGGAGAAGCCAACTCGCCACGAATGTTGTCAAATATTACCACCGAGATGTTAGGTTGGGTTAGGTTAGGTTATATTACGTTATTGATGTATATAAAGGTCCCACGGAGACGTAGAGGCCAACAAGACAGGAATGTGGTCAAATATTACCGCCGAGATGTTAGATTGGGTTAGGTTAAGTTATATTACGTTATTGATGTATATAAAGGTCCCACGGAGACGTCGAGGCCAACTCGCCAGGAATGTTGTCAAATATTAACGCCGAGATGATTGGTTGGGTTAGGTTAGGTTATATGTCGTTATTGGTGTATATGAAGGTCCCACGTAGACGTAGAGGCCAACTCGCCAGGAATGTTGTCAAATATTACCGCCGAGATGATATGTTGGGTTAGGTTAGGTTATATTACGTTATTGACGTATATGAGGCTTACACGGAGACGTAGTGGCCAACTCGCCAGGAATGTTGTCAAATATTACCGCCGGGATGATAGGTTGGGTTAGGCAAGCTTATATTATGTTATTGATGTATATAAAGGTCCCACGTAGACGTAGAGGCCAACTCGCCAGGAATGTTGTCAAATATTACCGCCGAGATGATAGGTTGGGTTAGGTTACGTTATATTACGTTATTGATGTATATGAGGGTTACACGGAGACGTATAGACCAACTCGCCAGGAATGTGGTCAAACATTACCGCCGAGATTATAGGTTGTGTTAGCTTTGGTTATGTTACGTTATTGATGCATATAAAGGTTCCACGGAGACGTAGAGGCCATCTCGCCAGGAATGATGTCAAATATTACCGCCGAGATGATAGGTTGGGTTAGGTTATGTTATATTACGTTATTGATGTATATAAAGGTCCCACGGAGACGTAGATGCCAACTCGCCAGGAATGTTGTCAAATATTACCGCTGAGATGATAGGTTGGGTTAGGTTAGGTTATATTACGTTATTGATGTATATAAAGGTCCCACGGAGACGTAGATGCCAACTCGCCAGGAATGTTGTCAAATATTACCGCCGAGATGATAGGTTGGGTTAGGTTACGTTATATTACATTATTGATATATATGAGGGTTACACGGAGACGTAGAGGCCAACTCGCCAGGAATGCTGTCAAATATTACCGCCGAGATGTTAGGTTGGGTTAGGTTAGGTTATATTACGTTATTGATGTATATGAAGGTCAAACGGAGACGTAGAGTCCAACTCGCCAGGTATGTTGTCAAATATTACCGCGGAAATGTTAGGTTGGGTTAGGTTAGGTTATAATACGTTATTGACGTATATGTGGGTTACACGGAGACGTAGAGGTCAACTGGCCAGGAATGTTGTCAAATACTACAGCCGACATGTTAGGTTGGGTTAGGTTAGGTTATATTACGTAATAGATGTATATAAAGATCCCACGGAGACGGAGAAGCCAACTCGCCAGGAATGTTGTCAAAAATTACCGCCGAGATGTTAGGTTGGGTTAGGCTGGCTTATATTATGTTATTGATGTATATAAAGGTCCCACGGAGACGTAGAGGCCAAATCGCCAGGAATGTTGTCAAATATTACCGCCGAGATGATAGGTTGGGTTAGGTTAGGTTATATTATGTTATTGATGTATATAAAGGTCCCACGGAGACGTAGAGGCCAACTCGCCAGGAATGTTGTCAAATATTACCGCCGAGATGATAGGTTGGGTTAGGTTATGTTATATTACGTTATTGATGTATATAAAGGTCCCACGGAGACGTAGATGCCAACTCGCCAGGAATGTTGTCAAATATTACCGCTGAGATGATAGGTTGGGTTAGGTTAGGTTATATTACGTTATTGATATATATGAGGGTTACACGGAGACGTAGAGGCCAACTCGCCAGGAATGCTGTCAAATATTACGGCCGAGATGTTAGGTTGGGTTAGGTTAGGTTATATTACGTTATTGATGTATATGAAGGTCAAACGGAGACGTAGAGTCCAACTCGCCAGGAATGCTGTCAAATATTACCGCCGAGGTGATACGTTGGGTTAGCTTTGGTTATGCTACGTTATTGATGTATATAAAGGTCCTATGGAGACGTAGATGCCAACTAGCCAGGAATGTTGTCAAATATTACCGCCGAGATGATAGGTTGGGTTAGGTTAGGTTATTTTACGTTATTGATGTATATAAAGGTCCCACGGAGACGTCGAGGCCAACAAGACAGGAATGTTGTCAAATATTATCGCCGACATGTTAAGTTGGGTTAGGTTAGGTTCTGTTACGTTATTGATGTATATAAAGGTCCCACGTAGACGTAGAGGCCAACTCGCCAGGAATGCTGTCAAATATTACCGCCGAGATGTTAGGTTGGGTTAGGTTAGGTTATATTACGTAATAGATATATATAAATATCCCACGGAGACGTAGAGGCCAACTCGCCAGGAATGTTGTAAAATATTACCGCCGAGATGATAGGTTGGGTTAGGTTAGGTTATATGTCGTTATTGGTGTATATGAAGGTCCCACGTAGACGTAGAGGCCAACTCGCCAGGTATGTTGTCAAATATTACCGCGGAAATGTTAGGTTGGGTTAGGTTAGGTTATATTACGTTATTGACGTATATGTTGGTTACACGGAGACGTAGAGGTCAACTCGCCAGGAATGTTGTCAAATATTACAGCCGACATGTTAGGTTGGGTTAGGTTAAGTTATATTACGTTATTGACGTATATAAAGGACTCACGGATACGTAGAGGCCAACTCGCCAGGAATGTGGTCAAATATTACCGCCGAGATGTTAGATTGGGTTAGGTTAAGTTATATTACGTTATTGATGTATATAAAGGTCCCATGGAGACGTCGAGGCCAACTCGCCAGGAATGTTGTCAAATATTAACGCCGAGATGATTGGTTGGGTTAGGTTAGGTTATATGTCGTTATTGGTGTATATGAAGGTCCCACGTAGACGTAGAGGCCAACTCGCCAGGAATGTTGTCAAATATTACCGCCGAGATGATATGTTGGGTTAGGTTAGGTTATATTACGTTATTGACGTATATGAGGCATACACGGAGACGTAGTGGCCAACTCGCCAGGAATGTTGTCAAATATTACCGCCGGGATGATAGGTTGGGTTAGGCAAGCTTATATTATGTTATTGATGTATATAAAGGTCCCACGTAGACGTAGAGGCCAACTCGCCAGGAATGTTGTCAAATATTACCGCCGAGATGATAGGTTGGGTTAGGTTACGTTATATTACGTTATTGATGTATATGAGGGTTACACGGAGACGTAGAGGCCAACTCGCCAGGAATGTGGTCATATATTACCGCCGAAATGTTAGATTGGGTTAGGCTAGCTTATATTATGTTATTGATGTATATAAAGGTCCTACGGAGACGTAGATGCCAACTCGCCAGGAATGTGGTCAAATATTACAGCCGAGATGTTAGATTGGGTTAATCTAGCTTATATTATGTTATTGATGTATATAAAGGTCCCACGGAGACGTAGAGGCCAACTCGCCAGGAATGTTGTCAAATATTACCGCCGAGATGATAGGTTGGGTTAGGTTAGGTTATTTTACGTTATTGATGTATACAAAGGTCCCACGGAGACGTAGAGGACAACTCGCCAGGAATGTTGTCAAATGTTACCGCCGAGATTATAGGTTGGGTTAGGTTAGGTTATATTACGTTATCGATGTATATAAAGGTCCCACGGAGACGTCGATGCCAACTCGCCAGGAATGTTGTCAAATATTACAGCCGACATGTTAGGTTGGGTTAGGTTAAGTTATATTACGTTATTGATGTATATAAAGGTCCCACGGAGACGTAGATGCCAACTCGCCAGGAATGTTGTCAAATATTACCGCCGAGATGATTGGTTGGGTTAGGTTAGGTTATATGTCGTTATTGGTGTATATGAAGGTCCCACGCAGACGTAGAGGCCAAATCGCCAGGAATGTTGTCAAATATTACCGCCGAGATGATAGGTTGGATTAGGTTACGTTATATTACGTTATTGATGTATATGAGGGTTACACGGAGACGTAGAGGCCAACTCGCCAGGAATGTGGTCATATATTACCGCCGAAATGTTAGATTGGGTTAGGCTAGCTTATATTATGTTATTGATGTATATAAAGGTCCTACGGAGACGTAGATGCCAACTCGCCAGGAATGTTGTCAAATATTACCGCCGAGATGATAGGTTGGGTTAGGTTAGGTTATTTTACGTTATTGATGTATACAAAGGTCCCACGGAGACGTAGAGGCCAACTCGCCAGGAATGTTGTCAAATGTTACCGCCGAGATGATTGGTTGGGTTAGGTTAGGTTATATGTCGTTATTGGTGTATATGAAGGTCCCACGTAGACGTAGAGGCCAACTCGCCAGGAATGTTGTCAAATATTACCGCCGGGATGATAGGTTGGGTTAAGCAAGCTTATATTATGTTATTGATGTATATCAAGGTCCCACGTAGACGTAGAGGCCAACTCGCCAGGAATGTTGTCAAATATTACCGCCGAGATGATAGGTTGGGTTAGGTTACGTTATATTACGTTATTGATGTATATGAGGGTTACACGGAGACGTAGAGGCCATCTCGCCAGGAATGTGGTCATATATTACCGCCGAAATGTTAGATTGGGTTAGGCTAGCTTATATTATGTTATTGATGTATATAAAGGTCCTACGGAGACGTAGATGCCAACTCGCCAGGAATGTTGTCAAATATTACCGCCGAGATGATAGGTTGTGTTAGGTTACGTCATATTACGTTATTGATGTATATGAGGGTTACACGGAGACGTAGAGGCCAACTCGCCAGGAATGCTGTCAAATATTACCGCCGAGATGTTAGGTTGCGTTAGGTTAGGTTATATTACGTAATAGATATATATAAATATCCCACGGAGACGTAGAGGCCAACTCGCCAGAAATGTTGTCAAATATTACCGCCGAGATGATAGGTTGGGTAAGGTTAGGTTATATGTCGTTATTGGTGTATATGAAGGTCCCACGTAGACGTAGAGGCCAACTCGCCAGGTATGTTGTCAAATATTACCGCGGAAATGTTAGGTTGGGTTAGGTTAGGTTATATTACATTATTGACGTATATGTGGGTTACACGGAGACGTAGAGGTCAAGTCGCCAGGAATGTTGTCAAATATTACAGCCGACATGTTAGGTTGGGTTAGGTTAGGTTATATTACGGTATTGATGTATATAAAGGTCCCACGGAGACGTAGAGGCCAACAAGACAGGAATGTGGTCAAATATTACCGCCGAGATGTTAGATTGGGTTAGGTTAAGTTATATTACGTTATTGACGTATATAAAGGTCTCACGGAGACGTAGAGGCCAACTCGCCTGGAATGTTGTCAAATATTACCGCCGGGATGATAGGTTGGGTTAGGCAAGTTTATATTATGTTATTGATGTATATAAAGGTCCCACGTAGACGTAGAGGCCAACTCGCCAGGTATGTTGTCAAATTTACCGCGGAAATGTTAGGTTGGGTTAGGTTAGGTTATATTACGTTATTGATATATATAAAGGTCCCACGGAGACGGAGAAGCCAACTCGCCACGAATGTTGTCAAATATTACCACCGAGATGTTAGGTTGGGTTAGGTTAGGTTATATTACGTTATTGATGTATATAAAGGTCCCACGGAGACGTAGAGGCCAACAAGACAGGAATGTGGTCAAATATTACCGCCGAGATGTTAGATTGGGTTAGGTTAAGTTATATTACGTTATTGATGTATATAAAGGTCCCACGGAGACGTCGAGGCCAACTCGCCAGGAATGTTGTCAAATATTAACGCCGAGATGATTGGTTGGGTTAGGTTAGGTTATATGTCGTTATTGGTGTATATGAAGGTCCCACGTAGACGTAGAGGCCAACTCGCCAGGAATGTTGTCAAATATTACCGCCGAGATGATATGTTGGGTTAGGTTAGGTTATATTACGTTATTGACGTATATGAGGCTTACACGGAGACGTAGTGGCCAACTCGCCAGGAATGTTGTCAAATATTACCGCCGGGATGATAGGTTGGGTTAGGCAAGCTTATATTATGTTATTGATGTATATAAAGGTCCCACGTAGACGTAGAGGCCAACTCGCCAGGAATGTTGTCAAATATTACCGCCGAGATGATAGGTTGGGTTAGGTTACGTTATATTACGTTATTGATGTATATGAGGGTTACACGGAGACGTATAGACCAACTCGCCAGGAATGTGGTCAAACATTACCGCCGAGATTATAGGTTGTGTTAGCTTTGGTTATGTTACGTTATTGATGCATATAAAGGTTCCACGGAGACGTAGAGGCCATCTCGCCAGGAATGATGTCAAATATTACCGCCGAGATGATAGGTTGGGTTAGGTTATGTTATATTACGTTATTGATGTATATAAAGGTCCCACGGAGACGTAGATGCCAACTCGCCAGGAATGTTGTCAAATATTACCGCTGAGATGATAGGTTGGGTTAGGTTAGGTTATATTACGTTATTGATGTATATAAAGGTCCCACGGAGACGTAGATGCCAACTCGCCAGGAATGTTGTCAAATATTACCGCCGAGATGATAGGTTGGGTTAGGTTACGTTATATTACATTATTGATATATATGAGGGTTACACGGAGACGTAGAGGCCAACTCGCCAGGAATGCTGTCAAATATTACCGCCGAGATGTTAGGTTGGGTTAGGTTAGGTTATATTACGTTATTGATGTATATGAAGGTCAAACGGAGACGTAGAGTCCAACTCGCCAGGTATGTTGTCAAATATTACCGCGGAAATGTTAGGTTGGGTTAGGTTAGGTTATAATACGTTATTGACGTATATGTGGGTTACACGGAGACGTAGAGGTCAACTGGCCAGGAATGTTGTCAAATACTACAGCCGACATGTTAGGTTGGGTTAGGTTAGGTTATATTACGTAATAGATGTATATAAAGATCCCACGGAGACGGAGAAGCCAACTCGCCAGGAATGTTGTCAAAAATTACCGCCGAGATGTTAGGTTGGGTTAGGCTGGCTTATATTATGTTATTGATGTATATAAAGGTCCCACGGAGACGTAGAGGCCAAATCGCCAGGAATGTTGTCAAATATTACCGCCGAGATGATAGGTTGGGTTAGGTTAGGTTATATTATGTTATTGATGTATATAAAGGTCCCACGGAGACGTAGAGGCCAACTCGCCAGGAATGTTGTCAAATATTACCGCCGAGATGATAGGTTGGGTTAGGTTATGTTATATTACGTTATTGATGTATATAAAGGTCCCACGGAGACGTAGATGCCAACTCGCCAGGAATGTTGTCAAATATTACCGCTGAGATGATAGGTTGGGTTAGGTTAGGTTATATTACGTTATTGATATATATGAGGGTTACACGGAGACGTAGAGGCCAACTCGCCAGGAATGCTGTCAAATATTACGGCCGAGATGTTAGGTTGGGTTAGGTTAGGTTATATTACGTTATTGATGTATATGAAGGTCAAACGGAGACGTAGAGTCCAACTCGCCAGGAATGCTGTCAAATATTACCGCCGAGGTGATACGTTGGGTTAGCTTTGGTTATGCTACGTTATTGATGTATATAAAGGTCCTATGGAGACGTAGATGCCAACTAGCCAGGAATGTTGTCAAATATTACCGCCGAGATGATAGGTTGGGTTAGGTTAGGTTATTTTACGTTATTGATGTATATAAAGGTCCCACGGAGACGTCGAGGCCAACAAGACAGGAATGTTGTCAAATATTATCGCCGACATGTTAAGTTGGGTTAGGTTAGGTTCTGTTACGTTATTGATGTATATAAAGGTCCCACGTAGACGTAGAGGCCAACTCGCCAGGAATGCTGTCAAATATTACCGCCGAGATGTTAGGTTGGGTTAGGTTAGGTTATATTACGTAATAGATATATATAAATATCCCACGGAGACGTAGAGGCCAACTCGCCAGGAATGTTGTAAAATATTACCGCCGAGATGATAGGTTGGGTTAGGTTAGGTTATATGTCGTTATTGGTGTATATGAAGGTCCCACGTAGACGTAGAGGCCAACTCGCCAGGTATGTTGTCAAATATTACCGCGGAAATGTTAGGTTGGGTTAGGTTAGGTTATATTACGTTATTGACGTATATGTTGGTTACACGGAGACGTAGAGGTCAACTCGCCAGGAATGTTGTCAAATATTACAGCCGACATGTTAGGTTGGGTTAGGTTAAGTTATATTACGTTATTGACGTATATAAAGGACTCACGGATACGTAGAGGCCAACTCGCCAGGAATGTGGTCAAATATTACCGCCGAGATGTTAGATTGGGTTAGGTTAAGTTATATTACGTTATTGATGTATATAAAGGTCCCACGTAGACGTAGAGGCCAACTCGCCAGGAATGTTGTCAAATATTACCGCCGAGATGATAGGTTGGGTTAGGTTACGTTATATTACGTTATTGATGTATATGAGGGTTACACGGAGACGTAGAGGCCAACTCGCCAGGAATGTGGTCATATATTACCGCCGAAATGTTAGATTGGGTTAGGCTAGCTTATATTATGTTATTGATGTATATAAAGGTCCTACGGAGACGTAGATGCCAACTCGCCAGGAATGTGGTCAAATATTACAGCCGAGATGTTAGATTGGGTTAATCTAGCTTATATTATGTTATTGATGTATATAAAGGTCCCACGGAGACGTAGAGGCCAACTCGCCAGGAATGTTGTCAAATATTACCGCCGAGATGATAGGTTGGGTTAGGTTAGGTTATATTATGTTATTGATGTATATAATGGTCCCACGGATACATAGAGGCCAACTCGCCAGGAATGTTGTCAAATATTACCGCCGAGATGATAGGTTGGGTTAGGTTAGGTTATTTTACGTTATTGATGTATATAAAGGTCCCACGGAGACGTAGAGGCCAACTCGCCAGGAATGTTGTCAAAAATTACAGCCGACATGTTAGGTTGGGTTAGGTTAGGTTATATTACGTTATTGATGTATATAAAGATCCCACGGAGACGTAGAGGCCAACAAGACAGGAATGTGGTCAAATATTACCGCCGAGATGTTAGATTGGGTTAGGTTAGGGTATATTATGTTATTGATGTATATAAAGGTCCACGGAGACGCAGAGGCCAACAAGCCAGGAATGTGGTTAAATATTACCGCCGAGATGTTAGGTTGGGTTAGTTTACGTTATATTACGTTGTTGATGTATATGAGGGTTACACCGAGACGTAGAGGCCAACTCGCCAGGAATGTTGTCAAATATTACCGCCGAGATGTTAGGTTGGGTTAGGTTAGGTTATATTACGTTATTGATGTATATGAGGGTTACACGGAGACGTAGAGGCCAACTCGCCAGGAATGCTGTCAAATATTACCGCCGAGATGATAGGTTGCGTTAGGTTACGTTATATTACGTTATTGATGTATATGAGGGTTACACGGAGACGTAGAGGCCATCTCGCCAGGAATGATGTCAAATATTACCGCCGAGATGATAGGTTGGTTTAGGTTAGGTTATATTACGTTATTGATGTATATGAGGGTTACACGGAGACGTAGAGGCCAACTCGCCAGGAATGTTGTCAAATATTACCGCCGAGATGTTATGTTGGGTTAGGTTAGGTTATATTACGTTATTGATGTATATAAAGGTCCCAGGGAGACGTAGATGCCAACTCGCCAGGAATGTTGTCAAATATTACCGTCGAGATGATAGGTTGGGTTAGGCTAGGCTATATTTCGTTATTGAAATATATAAAGGTCCCACGGAGACGGAGAGGCTAACTCGCCAGGTATGTTGTCAAATATTACCGCCGAGATGTTAGGTTGGGTTAGGCTAGGTTATATTATGTTATTGATGTATATAAAGGTCCCACGGAGACGCAGAGGCCAACAAGCCAGGAATGTGGTCAAATATTACCGCCGAGATGTTAGGTTGGGTTAGGTTAGTTTATGTTACGTTATTGATGTATATAAAAGTCCCACGGAGACGTAGAAGCCAACTCGCTAGGAATGTTGTCAAATATTACCGCCGAGATGATAGGTTGGGTTAGGTTACGTTATATTACGTTATTGATGTATATAAAGGTCCCACGGAGACGTCGAGGCCAACTCGCCAGGAATGTGGTCAAATATTACCGCCGAGATGTTACATTGGGTTAGGTTAGGTTATTTTACGTTATTGATGTATACAAAGGTCCCACGGAGACGTAGAGGCCAACTCGCCAGGAATGTTGTCAAATGTTACCGCCGAGATTATAGGTTGGGTTAGGTTAGGTTATATTACGTTATCGATGTATATAAAGGTCCCACGGAGACGTCGATGCCAACTCGCCAGGAATGTTGTCAAATATTACAGCCGACATGTTAGGTTGGGTTAGGTTAAGTTATATTACGTTATTGATGTATATAAAGGTCCCACGGAGACGTAGATGCCAACTCGCCAGGAATGTTGTCAAATATTACCGCCGAGATGATTGGTTGGGTTAGGTTAGGTTATATGTCGTTATTGGTGTATATGAAGGTCCCACGCAGACGTAGAGGCCAAATCGCCAGGAATGTTGTCAAATATTACCGCCGAGATGATAGGTTGGATTAGGTTACGTTATATTACGTTATTGATGTATATGAGGGTTACACGGAGACGTAGAGGCCAACTCGCCAGGAATGTGGTCATATATTACCGCCGAAATGTTAGATTGGGTTAGGCTAGCTTATATTATGTTATTGATGTATATAAAGGTCCTACGGAGACGTAGATGCCAACTCGCCAGGAATGTTGTCAAATATTACCGCCGAGATGATAGGTTGTGTTAGGTTACGTCATATTACGTTATTGATGTATATGAGGGTTACACGGAGACGTAGAGGCCAACTCGCCAGGAATGCTGTCAAATATTACCGCCGAGATGTTAGGTTGCGTTAGGTTAGGTTATATTACGTAATAGATATATATAAATATCCCACGGAGACGTAGAGGCCAACTCGCCAGAAATGTTGTCAAATATTACCGCCGAGATGATAGGTTGGGTAAGGTTAGGTTATATGTCGTTATTGGTGTATATGAAGGTCCCACGTAGACGTAGAGGCCAACTCGCCAGGTATGTTGTCAAATATTACCGCGGAAATGTTAGGTTGGGTTAGGTTAGGTTATATTACGTTATTGACGTATATGTGGGTTACACGGAGACGTAGAGGTCAACTCGCCAGGAATGTTGTCAAATATTACAGCCGACATGTTAGGTTGGGTTAGGTTAGGTTATATTACGGTATTGATGTATATAAAGGTCCCACGGAGACGTAGAGGCCAACAAGACAGGAATGTGGTCAAATATTACCGCCGAGATGTTAGATTGGGTTAGGTTAAGTTATATTACGTTATTGACGTATATAAAGGTCTCACGGAGACGTAGAGGCCAACTCGCCAGGAATGTTGTCAAATATTACCGCCGGGATGATAGGTTGGGTTAGGCAAGGTTATATTATGTTATTGATGTATATAAAGGTCCCACGTAGACGTAGAGGCCAACTCGCCAGGTATGTTGTCAAATTTACCGCGGAAATGTTAGGTTGGGTTAGGTTAGGTTATATTACGTTATTGATATATATAAAGGTCCCACGGAGACGGAGAAGCCAACTCGCCACGAATGTTGTCAAATATTACCACCGAGATGTTAGGTTGGGTTAGGTTAGGTTATATTACGTTATTGATGTATATAAAGGTCCCACGGAGACGTAGAGGCCAACAAGACAGGAATGTGGTCAAATATTACCGCCGAGATGTTAGATTCGGTTAGGTTAAGTTATATTACGTTATTGATGTATATAAAGGTCCCACGGAGACGTCGAGGCCAACTCGCCAGGAATGTTGTCAAATATTAACGCCGAGATGATTGGTTGGGTTAGGTTAGGTTATATGTCGTTATTGGTGTATATGAAGGTCCCACGTAGACGTAGAGGCCAACTCGCCAGGAATGTTGTCAAATATTACCGCCGAGATGATATGTTGGGTTAGGTTAGGTTATATTACGTTATTGACGTATATGAGGCTTACACGGAGACGTAGTGGCCAACTCGCCAGGAATGATGTCAAATATTACCGCCGGGATGATAGGTTGGGTTAGGCAAGCTTATATTATGTTATTGATGTATATAAAGGTCCCACGTAGACGTAGAGGCCAACTCGCCAGGAATGTTGTCAAATATTACCGCCGAGATGATAGGTTGGGTTAGGTTACGTTATATTACGTTATTGATGTATATGAGGGTTACACGGAGACGTAGAGGCCAACTCGCCAGGAATGTGGTCATATATTACCGCCGAAATGTTAGATTGGGTTAGGCTAGCTTATATTATGTTATTGATGTATATAAAGGTCCTACGGAGACGTAGATGCCAACTCGCCAGGAATGTGGTCAAATATTACAGCCGAGATGTTAGATTGGGTTAATCTAGCTTATATTATGTTATTGATGTATATAAAGGTCCCACGGAGACGTAGAGGCCAACTCGCCAGGAATGTTGTCAAATATTACCGCCGAGATGATAGGTTGGGTTAGGTTAGGTTATATTATGTTATTGATGTATATAATGGTCCCACGGATACATAGAGGCCAACTCGCCAGGAATGTTGTCAAATATTACCGCCGAGATGTTAGGTTGGGTTAGGTTAGGTTATATTACGTTATTGATGTATATAAAGATCCCACGGAGACGTAGAGGCCAACTCGCCAGGAATGTTGTCAAATATTACCGCCGAGATGATAGGTTGGGTTAGGTTAGGTTATATATCGTTATTGGTGTATATGAAGGTCCCACGTAGACGTAGAGGCCAACTCGCCAGGTATGTTGTCAAATATTACCGCGGAAATGTTAGGTTGGGTTAGGTTAGGTTATATTACGTTATTGACGTATATGTGGGTTACACGGAGACGTAGAGGCCAACTCGCCAGGAATGTGGTCAAATATTACCGCCGAGATGTTAGGTTGGGTTAGGTTAGGTTATATTACGTTACTGATGTATATAAAGGTCCCAGGGAGACGCAGATGCCAACTCGCCAGGAATGTTGTCAAATATTACCGTCGAGATGATAGGTTGGGTTAGGATAGGCTATATTTCGTTATTGAAATATATAAAGGTCCCACAGAGACGTAGAGGCCAACTCGCCAGGAATGATGTCAAATATTACCGCAGAGATGTTAGGTTGTGTTAGGTTAGGTTATATTACGTTATTGATGTATATAAAGGTCCCACGGAGACGTAGATGCCAACAAGCCAGGAATGTGGTCAAATAGTACCGCCGAGATGTTACATTGGGTTAGGTTAGGTTATATTACGTTATTCATGTATATAAATGTTCCACGGAGACGTAGAGGCCATCTCGCCAGGAATGTTTTCAAATATTACCGCCGAGATGTTAGGTTGGGTTAGGATAGGCTATATTTCGTTATTGAAATATATAAAGGTCCCACGGAGACGTAGAGTCCATCTCGCCAGGAATGAGGTCAAATATTACCGCCGAGATGATAGGTTGGGTTAGGATAGGTTATATTTCGTTATTGAAGTATATAAAGGTCCCACGGAGACGTAGATTCCAACTCGCCAGGAATGTTGTCAATTATTACCTCCGAGATGTTAGATTGGGTTAGGTTAGGTTATATTACGTTATTGATGTATATGAGGGTTACACGGAGACGTAGAGGCCAACTCGCCAGGAATGTGGTCAAATATTACCGCCGAGATGTTACGTTGGATTAGGTTAGGTTATATTACGTTATTGATGTATATAAAGGTCCCACGGAGACGCAGAGGCCAACAAGCCAGGAATGTGGTCAAATATTACCGCCGAGATGTTAGATTGGGTTAGGTTAAGTTATATTACGTTATAGACGTATATAAAGGTGCCACGGAGACGCAGAGGCCAACAAGCCAGGAATGTGGTCAAATATTACCGCCGAGATGTTAGATTGGGTAAGGCTAGCTTATATTATTTTATTGATGTATATAAAGGTCTCACGGAGACGTAGAGGCCAACTCGCCAGGAATGTGGTCAAATATTACAGCCGAGATGTTAGATTGGGTTAGGCTAGCTTATATTATGTTATTGATGTATATAAAGGTCCCACGGAGACGTAGAGGCCAACTCGCCAGGAATGTGGTCAAATATTACCGCCGAGATGTTAGATTGGGTTAGGTTAGGGTATATTATGTTATTGATGTATATAAAGGTCCACGGAGACGCAGAGGCCAACAAGCCAGGAATGTGGTTAAATATTACCGCCGAGATGTTAGGTTGGGTTAGTTTACGTTATATTACGTTGTTGATGTATATGAGGGTTACACGGAGACGTAGAGGCCAACTCGCCAGGAATGCTGTCAAATATTACCGCCGAGATGTTAGGTTGCGTTAGGTTAGGTTATATTACGTAATAGATATATATAAATATCCCACGGAGACGTAGAGGCCAACTCGCCAGAAATGTTGTCAAATATTACCGCCGCGATGATAGGTTGGGTAAGGTTAGGTTATATGTCGTTATTGGTGTATATGAAGGTCCCACGTAGACGTAGAGGCCAACTCGCCAGGTATGTTGTCAAATATTACCGCGGAAATGTTAGGTTGGGTTAGGTTAGGTTATATTACGTTATTGACGTATATGTGGGTTACACGGAGACGTAGAGGTCAACTCGCCAGGAATGTTGTCAAATATTACAGCCGACATGTTAGGTTGGGTTAGGTTAGGTTATATTACGGTATTGATGTATATAAAGGTCCCACGGAGACGTAGAGGCCAACAAGACAGGAATGTGGTCAAATATTACCGCCGAGATGTTAGATTGGGTTAGGTTAAGTTATATTACGTTATTGACGTATATAAAGGTCTCACGGAGACGTAGAGGCCAACAAGACAGGAATGTGGTCAAATATTACCGCCGAGATGTTAGATTCGGTTAGGTTAAGTTATATTACGTTATTGATGTATATAAAGGTCCCACGGAGACGTCGAGGCCAACTCGCCAGGAATGTTGTCAAATATTAACGCCGAGATGATTGGTTGGGTTAGGTTAGGTTATATGTCGTTATTGGTGTATATGAAGGTCCCACGTAGACGTAGAGGCCAACTCGCCAGGAATGTTGTCAAATATTACCGCCGAGATGATATGTTGGGTTAGGTTAGGTTATATTACGTTATTGACGTATATGAGGCTTACACGGAGACGTAGTGGCCAACTCGCCAGGAAT
This sequence comes from Xylocopa violacea, assembly GCA_963969225.1. Lineage (NCBI taxonomy): Eukaryota > Metazoa > Arthropoda > Insecta > Hymenoptera > Apidae > Xylocopa > Xylocopa violacea. The sequence continues at coordinate 7,902,241 of CAXAJV010000051.1, forward strand.
GATGTCAAATATTACCGCCGGGATGATAGGTTGGGTTAGGCAAGCTTATATTATGTTATTGATGTATATAAAGGTCCCACGTAGACGTAGAGGCCAACTCGCCAGGAATGTTGTCAAATATTACCGCCGAGATGATAGGTTGGGTTAGGTTACGTTATATTACGTTATTGATGTATATGAGGGTTACACGGAGACGTAGAGGCCAACTCGCCAGGAATGTGGTCATATATTACCGCCGAAATGTTAGATTGGGTTAGGCTAGCTTATATTATGTTATTGATGTATATAAAGGTCCTACGGAGACGTAGATGCCAACTCGCCAGGAATGTGGTCAAATATTACAGCCGAGATGTTAGATTGGGTTAATCTAGCTTATATTATGTTATTGATGTATATAAAGGTCCCACGGAGACGTAGAGGCCAACTCGCCAGGAATGTTGTCAAATATTACCGCCGAGATGATAGGTTGGGTTAGGTTAGGTTATATTATGTTATTGATGTATATAATGGTCCCACGGATACATAGAGGCCAACTCGCCAGGAATGTTGTCAAATATTACCGCCGAGATGATAGGTTGGGTTAGGTTAGGTTATTTTACGTTATTGATGTATATAAAGGTCCCACGGAGACGTAGAGGCCAACTCGCCAGGAATGTTGTCAAAAATTACAGCCGACATGTTAGGTTGGGTTAGGTTAGGTTATATTACGTTATTGATGTATATAAAGATCCCACGGAGACGTAGAGGCCAACAAGACAGGAATGTGGTCAAATATTACCGCCGAGATGTTAGATTGGGTTAGGTTAGGGTATATTATGTTATTGATGTATATAAAGGTCCACGGAGACGCAGAGGCCAACAAGCCAGGAATGTGGTTAAATATTACCGCCGAGATGTTAGGTTGGGTTAGTTTACGTTATATTACGTTGTTGATGTATATGAGGGTTACACCGAGACGTAGAGGCCAACTCGCCAGGAATGTTGTCAAATATTACCGCCGAGATGTTAGGTTGGGTTAGGCTAGGTTATAGTATGTTATTGATGTATATAAAGGTCCCACGGAGACGCAGCGGCCAACAAGCCAGGAATGTGGTCAAATATTACCGCCGAGATGTTAGGTTGGGTTAGGTTAGTTTATATTACGTTATTGATGTATATAGAAGTCCCACGGAGACGTAGAAGCCAACTCGCCAGGAATGTTGTCAAATATTACCGCCGAGATGATAGGTTGGGTTAGGTTACGTTATATTACGTTCTTGATGTATATGAGGGTTACACGGAGACGTAGAGGCCAACTCGCCAGGAATGTGGTCAAATATTAACGCCGAGATGTTACGTTGGATTAGGTTAGGTTATATTACGTTATTGATGTATATGAGGGTTACACGGAGACGTAGAGGCCAACTCGCCAGGAATGTTGTCAAATATTACCGCCGAGATGTTAGGTTGGGTTAGGCTAGGTTATATTATGTTATTGATGTATATAGAGGTCCCACGGAGACGCAGAGGCCAACAAGCCAGGAATGTGGTCAAATATTACCGCCGAGATGTTAGATTGGGTTAGGCTAGCTTATATTATTTTATTGATGTATATAAAGGTCTCACGGAGACGTAGAGGCCAACTCGCCAGGAATGTGGTCAAATATTACAGCCGAGATGTTAGATTGGCTTAGGCTAGCTTATATTATGTTATTGATGTATATAAAGGTCCCACGGAGACGTAGAGGCCAACTCGCCAGGAATGTTGTCAAATATTACCGCCGAGATGATAGGTTGGGTTAGGTTAGGTTATATTATGTTATTGATGTATATAAAGGTCCCACGGGGACATAGAGGCCAACTCGCCAGAAATGTTGTCAAATATTACCGCCGAGATGATAGGTTGGGTTAGGTTAGGTTATTTTACGTTATTGATGTACATAAAGGTCCCACGGAGACGTAGATGCCAACTCGCCAGGAATGCTGTCAAATATTACCGCCGAGATGTTAGGTTGGGTTAGGTTAGGTTATATTACGTAATAGATATATATAAATATCCCACGGAGACGTAGAGGCCAACTCGCCAGGAATGTTGTCAAATATTACCGCCGAGATGATAGGTTGGGTTAGGATAGGCTATATTTCGTTATTGAAATATATAAAGGTCCCACAGAGACGTAGAGGCCAACTCGCCAGGAATGATGTCAAATATTACCGCAGAGATGTTAGGTTGTGTTAGGTTAGGTTATATTACGTTATTGATGTATATAAAGGTCCCACGGAGACGTAGATGCCAACAAGCCAGGAATGTGGTCAAATAGTACCGCCGAGATGTTACATTGGGTTAGGTTAGGTTATATTACGTTATTCATGTATATAAATGTTCCACGGAGACGTAGAGGCCATCTCGCCAGGAATGTTTTCAAATATTACCGCCGAGATGTTAGGTTGGGTTAGGATAGGCTATATTTCGTTATTGAAATATATAAAGGTCCCACGGAGACGTAGAGTCCATCTCGCCAGGAATGAGGTCAAATATTACCGCCGAGATGATAGGTTGGGTTAGGATAGGTTATATTTCGTTATTGAAATATATAAAGGTCCCACGGAGACGTAGAGTCCATCTCGCCAGGAATGAGGTCAAATATTACCGCCGAGATGATAGGTTGGGTTAGGATAGGTTATATTTCGTTATTGAAGTATATAAAGGTCCCACGGAGACGTAGATTCCAACTCGCCAGGAATGTTGTCAATTATTACCTCCGAGATGTTAGATTGGGTTAGGTTAGGTTATATTACGTTATTGATGTATATGAGGGTTACACGGAGACGTAGAGGCCAACTCGCCAGGAATGTTGTCAAATATTACCGCCGAGATGTTAGGTTGGGTTAGGCTAGGTTATATTATGTTATTGATGTATATAAAGGTCCCACGGAGACGCAGAGGCCAACAAGCCAGGAATGTGGTCAAATATTACCGCCGAGATGTTAGATTGGGTTAGGTTAAGTTATATTACGTTATAGACGTATATAAAGGTGCCACGGAGACGCAGAGGCCAACAAGCCAGGAATGTGGTCAAATATTACCGCCGAGATGTTAGATTGGGTAAGGCTAGCTTATATTATTTTATTGATGTATATAAAGGTCTCACGGAGACGTAGAGGCCAACTCGCCAGGAATGTGGTCAAATATTACAGCCGAGATGTTAGATTGGGTTAGGCTAGCTTATATTATGTTATTGATGTATATAAAGGTCCCACGGAGACGTAGAGGCCAACTCGCCAGGAATGTGGTCAAATATTACCGCCGAGATGTTAGATTGGGTTAGGTTAGGGTATATTATGTTATTGATGTATATAAAGGTCCACGGAGACGCAGAGGCCAACAAGCCAGGAATGTTTTCAAATATTACCGCCGAGATGTTAGGTTGGGTTAGTTTACGTTATATTACGTTGTTGATGTATATGAGGGTTACACGGAGACGTAGAGGCCAACTCGCCAGGAATGCTGTCAAATATTACCGCCGAGATGTTAGGTTGCGTTAGGTTAGGTTATATTACGTAATAGATATATATAAATATCCCACGGAGACGTAGAGGCCAACTCGCCAGAAATGTTGTCAAATATTACCGCCGAGATGATAGGTTGGGTAAGGTTAGGTTATATGTCGTTATTGGTGTATATGAAGGTCCCACGTAGACGTAGAGGCCAACTCGCCAGGTATGTTGTCAAATATTACCGCGGAAATGTTAGGTTGGGTTAGGTTAGGTTATATTACGTTATTGACGTATATGTGGGTTACACGGAGACGTAGAGGTCAACTCGCCAGGAATGTTGTCAAATATTACAGCCGACATGTTAGGTTGGGTTAGGTTAGATTATATTACGGTATTGATGTATATAAAGGTCCCACGGAGACGTAGAGGCCAACAAGACAGGAATGTGGTCAAATATTACCGCCGAGATGTTAGATTGGGTTAGGTTAAGTTATATTACGTTATTGACGTATATAAAGGTCTCACGGAGACGTAGAGGCCAACTCGCCAGGAATGTTGTCAAATATTACCGCCGGGATGATAGGTTGGGTTAGGCAAGGTTATATTATGTTATTGATGTATATAAAGGTCCCACGTAGACGTAGAGGCCAACTCGCCAGGTATGTTGTCAAATTTACCGCGGAAATGTTAGGTTGGGTTAGGTTAGGTTATATTATGTTATTGATATATATAAAGGTCCCACGGAGACGGAGAAGCCAACTCGCCACGAATGTTGTCAAATATTACCACCGAGATGTTAGGTTGGGTTAGGTTAGGTTATATTACGTTATTGATGTATATAAAGGTCCCACGGAGACGTAGAGGCCAACAAGACAGGAATGTGGTCAAATATTACCGCCGAGATGTTAGATTGGGTTAGGTTAAGTTATATTACGTTATTGATGTATATAAAGGTCCCACGGAGACGTCGAGGCCAACTCGCCAGGAATGTTGTCAAATATTAACGCCGAGATGATTGGTTGGGTTAGGTTAGGTTATATGTCGTTATTGGTGTATATGAAGGTCCCACGTAGACGTAGAGGCCAACTCGCCAGGAATTTTGTCAAATATTACCGCCGAGATGATATGTTGGGTTAGGTTAGGTTATATTACGTTATTGACGTATATGAGGCTTACACGGAGACGTAGTGGCCAACTCGCCAGGAATGTTGTCAAATATTACCGCCGGGATGATAGGTTGGGTTAGGCAAGCTTATATTATGTTATTGATGTATATAAAGGTCCCACGTAGACGTAGAGGCCAACTCGCCAGGAATGTTGTCAAATATTACCGCCGAGATGATAGGTTGGGTTAGGTTACGTTATATTACGTTATTGATGTATATGAGGGTTACACGGAGACGTAGAGGCCAACTCGCCAGGAATGTGGTCATATATTACCGCCGAAATGTTAGATTGGGTTAGGCTAGCTTATATTATGTTATTGATGTATATAAAGGTCCTACGGAGACGTAGATGCCAACTCGCCAGGAATGTGGTCAAATATTACAGCCGAGATGTTAGATTGGGTTAATCTAGCTTATATTATGTTATTGATGTATATAAAGGTCCCACGGAGACGTAGAGGCCAACTCGCCAGGAATGTTGTCAAATATTACCGCCGAGATGATAGGTTGGGTTAGGTTAGGTTATATTATGTTATTGATGTATATAATGGTCCCACGGATACATAGAGGCCAACTCGCCAGGAATGTTGTCAAATATTACCGCCGAGATGATAGGTTGGGTTAGGTTAGGTTATTTTACGTTATTGATGTATATAAAGGTCCCACGGAGACGTAGAGGCCAACTCGCCAGGAATGTTGTCAAAAATTACAGCCGACATGTTAGGTTGGGTTAGGTTAGGTTATATTACGTTATTGATGTATATAAAGATCCCACGGAGACGTAGAGGCCAACAAGACAGGAATGTGGTCAAATATTACCGCCGAGATGTTAGATTGGGTTAGGTTAGGGTATATTATGTTATTGATGTATATAAAGGTCCACGGAGACGCAGAGGCCAACAAGCCAGGAATGTGGTTAAATATTACCGCCGAGATGTTAGGTTGGGTTAGTTTACGTTATATTACGTTGTTGATGTATATGAGGGTTACACCGAGACGTAGAGGCCAACTCGCCAGGAATGTTGTCAAATATTACCGCCGAGATGTTAGGTTGGGTTAGGTTAGGTTATATTACGTTATTGATGTATATAAAGGTCCCAGGGAGACGTAGATGCCAACTCGCCAGGAATGTTGTCAAATATTACCGTCGAAATGATAGGTTGGGTTAGGATAGGCTATATTTCATTATTGAAATATATAAAGGTCCCACGGAGACGTAGAGGCTAACTCGCCAAGTATGTTGTCAAATATTACCGCCGAGATGTTAGGTTGGGTTAGGCTAGGTTATAATATCCTATTGATGTATATAAAGGTCCCACGGAGACGCAGAGGCCAACAAGCCAGGAATGTGGTCAAATATTACCGCCGACATGTTAGGTTGGGTTAGGTTAGTTTATGTTACGTTATTGATGTATATAAAAGTCCCACGGAGACGTAGAAGCAAACTCGCCAGGAATGTTGTCAAATATTACCGCCGAGATGATAGGTTGGGTTAGGTTACTTTATATTACGTTATTGATGTATATGAGGGTTACACGGAGACGTAGAGGCCAACTCGCCAAGAATGTGGTCAAATATTACCGCCGAGATGTTACGTTGGATTAGGTTAGGTTATATTACGTTATTGATGTATATGAGGGTTACACGGAGACGTAGAGGCCAACTCGCCAGGAATGTGGTCAAATTTTACCGCCGAGATGTTAGGTTGGGTTAGGTTAGGTTATATTACGTTACTGATGTATATAAAGGTCCCAGGGAGACGTAGATGCCAACTCGCCAGGAATGTTGTCAAATATTACCATCGAGATGATAGGTTGGGTTAGGATAGGCTATATTTCGTTATTGAAATATATAAAGGTCCCACAGAGACGTAGAGGCTAACTCGCCAGGAATGTTGTCAAATATTACCGCCGAGATGTTAGGTTGGGTTAGGCTAGGTTATAGTATGTTATTGATGTATATAAAGGTCCCACGGAGACGCAGCGGCCAACAAGCCAGGAATGTGGTCAAATATTACCGCCGAGATGTTAGGTTGGGTTAGGTTAGTTTATATTACGTTATTGATGTATATAAAAGTCCCACGGAGACGTAGAAGCCAACTCGCCAGGAATGTTGTCAAATATTACCGCCGAGATGATAGGTTGGGTTAGGTTACGTTATATTACGTTCTTGATGTATATGAGGGTTACACGGAGACGTAGAGGCCAACTCGCCAGGAATGTGGTCAAATATTAACGCCGAGATGTTACGTTGGATTAGGTTAGGTTATATTACGTTATTGATGTATATGAGGGTTACACGGAGACGTAGAGGCCAACTCGCCAGGAATGTTGTCAAATATTACCGCCGAGATGTTAGGTTGGGTTAGGCTAGGTTATATTATGTTATTGATGTATATAAAGGTCCCACGGAGACGCAGAGGCCAACAAGCCAGGAATGTGGTCAAATATTACCGCCGAGATGTTAGATTGGGTTAGGTTAAGTTATATTACGTTATAGACGTATATAAAGGTGCCACGGAGACGCAGAGGCCAACAAGCCAGGAATGTGGTCAAATATTACCGCCGAGATGTTAGATTGGGTAAGGCTAGCTTATATTATTTTATTGATGTATATAAAGGTCTCACGGAGACGTAGAGGCCAACTCGCCAGGAATGTGGTCAAATATTACAGCCGAGATGTTAGATTGGGTTAGGCTAGCTTATATTATGTTATTGATGTATATAAAGGTCCCACGGAGACGTAGAGGCCAACTCGCCAGGAATGTGGTCAAATATTACCGCCGAGATGTTAGATTGGGTTAGGTTAGGGTATATTATGTTATTGATGTATATAAAGGTCCACGGAGACGCAGAGGCCAACAAGCCAGGAATGTGGTTAAATATTACCGCCGAGATGTTAGGTTGGGTTAGTTTACGTTATATTACGTTGTTGATGTATATGAGGGTTACACGGAGACGTAGAGGCCAACTCGCCAGGAATGCTGTCAAATATTACCGCCGAGATGTTAGGTTGCGTTAGGTTAGGTTATATTACGTAATAGATATATATAAATATCCCACGGAGACGTAGAGGCCAACTCGCCAGAAATGTTGTCAAATATTACCGCCGAGATGATAGGTTGGGTAAGGTTAGGTTATATGTCGTTATTGGTGTATATGATGGTCCCACGTAGACGTAGAGGCCAACTCGCCAGGTATGTTGTCAAATATTACCGCGGAAATGTTAGGTTGGGTTAGGTTAGGTTATATTACGTTATTGACGTATATGTGGGTTACACGGAGACGTAGAGGTCAACTCGCCAGGAATGTTGTCAAATATTACAGCCGACATGTTAGGTTGGGTTAGGTTAGGTTATATTACGGTATTGATGTATATAAAGGTCCCACGGAGACGTAGAGGCCAACAAGACAGGAATGTGGTCAAATATTACCGCCGAGATGTTAGATTGGGTTAGGTTAAGTTATATTACGTTATTGACGTATATAAAGGTCTCACGGAGACGTAGAGGCCAACTCGCCAGGAATGTTGTCAAATATTACCGCCGGGATGATAGGTTGGGTTAGGCAAGGTTATATTATGTTATTGATGTATATAAAGGTCCCACGTAGACGTAGAGGCCAACTCGCCAGGTATGTTGTCAAATTTACCGCGGAAATGTTAGGTTGGGTTAGGTTAGGTTATATTACGTTATTGATATATATAAAGGTCCCACGGAGACGGAGAAGCCAACTCGCCACGAATGTTGTCAAATATTACGACCGAGATGTTAGGTTGGGTTAGGTTAGGTTATATTACGTTATTGATGTATATAAAGGTCCCACGGAGACGTAGAGGCCAACAAGACAGGAATGTGGTCAAATATTACCGCCGAGATGTTAGATTGGGTTAGGTTAAGTTATATTACGTTATTGATGTATATAAAGGTCCCACGGAGACGTCGAGGCCAACTCGCCAGGAATGTTGTCAAATATTAACGCCGAGATGATTGGTTGGGTTAGGTTAGGTTATATGTCGTTATTGGTGTATATGAAGGTCCCACGTAGACGTAGAGGCCAACTCGCCAGGAATTTTGTCAAATATTACCGCCGAGATGATATGTTGGGTTAGGTTAGGTTATATTACGTTATTGACGTATATGAGGCTTACACGGAGACGTAGTGGCCAACTCGCCAGGAATGTTGTCAAATATTACCGCCGGGATGATAGGTTGGGTTAGGCAAGCTTATATTATGTTATTGATGTATATAAAGGTCCCACGTAGACGTAGAGGCCAACTCGCCAGGAATGTTGTCAAATATTACCGCCGAGATGATAGGTTGGGTTAGGTTACGTTATATTACGTTATTGATGTATATGAGGGTTACACGGAGACGTAGAGGCCAACTCGCCAGGAATGTGGTCATATATTACCGCCGAAATGTTAGATTGGGTTAGGTTAGGTTATATTATGTTATTGATGTATATAATGGTCCCACGGATACATAGAGGCCAACTCGCCAGGAATGTTGTCAAATATTACCGCCGAGATGATAGGTTGGGTTAGGTTAGGTTATTTTACGTTATTGATGTATATAAAGGTCCCACGGAGACGTAGAGGCCAACTCGCCAGGAATGTTGTCAAAAATTACAGCCGACATGTTAGGTTGGGTTAGGTTAGGTTATATTACGTTATTGATGTATATAAAGATCCCACGGAGACGTAGAGGCCAACAAGACAGGAATGTGGTCAAATATTACCGCCGAGAGGTTAGATTGGGTTAGGTTAGGGTATATTATGTTATTGATGTATATAAAGGTCCACGGAGACGCAGAGGCCAACAAGCCAGGAATGTGGTTAAATATTACCGCCGAGATGTTAGGTTGGGTTAGTTTACGTTATATTACGTTGTTGATGTATATGAGGGTTACACCGAGACGTAGAGGCCAACTCGCCAGGAATGTTGTCAAATATTACCGCCGAGATGTTAGGTTGGGTTAGGTTAGGTTATATTACGTTATTGATGTATATAAAGGTCCCAGGGAGACGTAGATGCCAACTCGCCAGGAATGTTGTCAAATATTACCGTCGAAATGATAGGTTGGGTTAGGATAGGCTATATTTCATTATTGAAATATATAAAGGTCCCACGGAGACGTAGAGGCTAACTCGCCAGGTATGTTGTCAAATATTACCGCCGAGATGTTAGGTTGGGTTAGGCTAGGTTATAATATCCTATTGATGTATATAAAGGTCCCACGGAGACGCAGAGGCCAACAAGCCAGGAATGTGGTCAAATATTACCGCCGACATGTTAGGTTGGGTTAGGTTAGTTTATGTTACGTTATTGATGTATATAAAAGTCCCACGGAGACGTAGAAGCCAACTCGCCAGTAATGTTGTCAAATATTACCGCCGAGATGATAGGTTGGGTTAGGTTACTTTATATTACGTTATTGATGTATATGAGGGTTACACGGAGACGTAGAGGCCAACTCGCCAAGAATGTGGTCAAATATTACCGCCGAGATGTTACGTTGGATTAGGTTAGGTTATATTACGTTATTGATGTATATGAGGGTTACACGGAGACGTAGAGGCCAACTCGCCAGGAATGTGGTCAAATTTTACCGCCGAGATGTTAGGTTGGGTTAGGTTAGGTTATATTACGTTACTGATGTATATAAAGGTCCCAGGGAGACGTAGATGCCAACTCGCCAGGAATGTTGTCAAATATTACCATCGAGATGATAGGTTGGGTTAGGATAGGCTATATTTCGTTATTGAAATATATAAAGGTCCCACAGAGACGTAGAGGCTAACTCGCCAGGAATGTTGTCAAATATTACCGCCGAGATGTTAGGTTGGGTTAGGCTAGGTTATAGTATGTTATTGATGTATATAAAGGTCCCACGGAGACGCAGCGGCCAACAAGCCAGGAATGTGGTCAAATATTACCGCCGAGATGTTAGGTTGGGTTAGGTTAGTTTATATTACGTTATTGATGTATATAAAAGTCCCACGGAGACGTAGAAGCCAACTCGCCAGGAATGTTGTCAAATATTACCGCCGAGATGATAGGTTGGGTTAGGTTACGTTATATTACGTTCTTGATGTATATGAGGGTTACACGGAGACGTAGAGGCCAACTCGCCAGGAATGTGGTCAAATATTAACGCCGAGGTGTTACGTTGGATTAGGTTAGGTTATATTACGTTATTGATGTATATGAGGGTTACACGGAGACGTAGAGGCCAACTCGCCAGGAATGTTGTCAAATATTACCGCCGAGATGTTAGGTTGGGTTAGGCTAGGTTATATTATGTTATTGATGTATATAAAGGTCCCACGGAGACGCAGAGGCCAACAAGCCAGGAATGTGGTCAAATATTACCGCCGAGATGTTAGATTGGGTTAGGCTAGCTTATATTATTTTATTGATGTATATAAAGGTCTCACGGAGACGTAGAGGCCAACTCGCCAGGAATGTGGTCAAATATTACAGCCGAGATGTTAGATTGGCTTAGGCTAGCTTATATTATGTTATTGATGTATATAAAGGTCCCACGGAGACGTAGAGGCCAACTCGCCAGGAATGTTGTCAAATATTACCGCCGAGATGATAGGTTGGGTTAGGTTAGGTTATATTATGTTATTGATGTATATAAAGGTCCCACGGGGACATAGAGGCCAACTCGCCAGAAATGTTGTCAAATATTACCGCCGAGATGATAGGTTGGGTTAGGTTAGGTTATTTTACGTTATTGATGTACATAAAGGTCCCACGGAGACGTAGATGCCAACTCGCCAGGAATGCTGTCAAATATTACCGCCGAGATGTTAGGTTGGGTTAGGTTAGGTTATATTACGTAATAGATATATATAAATATCCCACGGAGACGTAGAGGCCAACTCGCCAGGAATGTTGTCAAATATTACCGCCGAGATGATAGGTTGTGTTAGGTTAGGTTATATATCGTTATTGGTGTATATGAAGGTCCCACGTAGACGTAGAGGCCAACTCGCCAGGTATGTTGTCAAATATTACCGCGGAAATGTTAGGTTGGGTTAGGTTAGGTTATATTACGTTATTGACGTATATGTGGGTTACACGGAGACGTAGAGGCCAACTCGCCAGGAATGTGGTCAAATATTACCGCCGAGATGTTAGGTTGGGTTAGGTTAGGTTATATTACGTTATTCATGTATATAAATGTTCCACGGAGACGTAGAGGCCATCTCGCCAGGAATGTTTTCAAATATTACCGCCGAGATGTTAGGTTGGGTTAGGATAGGCTATATTTCGTTATTGAAATATATAAAGGTCCCACGGAGACGTAGAGTCCATCTCGCCAGGAATGAGGTCAAATATTACCGCCGAGATGATAGGTTGGGTTAGGATAGGTTATATTTCGTTATTGAAGTATATAAAGGTCCCACGGAGACGTAGATTCCAACTCGCCAGGAATGTTGTCAATTATTACCTCCGAGATGTTAGATTGGGTTAGGTTAGGTTATATTACGTTATTGATGTATATGAGGGTTACACGGAGACGTAGAGGCCAACTCGCCAGGAATGTGGTCAAATATTACCGCCGAGATGTTACGTTGGATTAGGTTAGGTTATATTACGTTATTGATGTATATGAGGGTTACACGGAGACGTAGAGGCTGACTCGCCAGGTATGTTGTCAAATATTACCGCCGAGATGTTACGTTGCGTTATGTTAGGTTATATTACGTTATTCATGTATATATAGGTTCCACGGAGACGTAGAGGCCATCTCGCCAGGAATGATGTCAAATATTACCGCCGAGATGTTAGGTTGGGTTAGGTTAGGTTATATTACGTAATAGATATATATAAATATCCCACGGAGACGTAGAGGCCAACTCGCCAGGAATGTTGTCAAATATTACCGCCGAGATGATAGGTTGGGTTAGGTTAGGTTATATATCGTTATTGGTGTATATGAAGGTCCCACGTAGACGTAGAGGCCAACTCGCCAGGTATGTTGTCAAATATTACCGCGGAAATGTTAGGTTGGGTTAGGTTAGGTTATATTACGTTATTGACGTATATGTGGGTTACACGGAGACGTAGAGGCCAACTCGCCAGGAATGTGGTCAAATATTACCGCCGAGATGTTAGGTTGGGTTAGGTTAGGTTATATTACGTTACTGATGTATATAAAGGTCCCAGGGAGACGCAGATGCCAACTCGCCAGGAATGTTGTCAAATATTACCGTCGAGATGATAGGTTGGGTTAGGATAGGCTATATTTCGTTATTGAAATATATAAAGGTCCCACAGAGACGTAGAGGCCAACTCGCCAGGAATGATGTCAAATATTACCGCAGAGATGTTAGGTTGTGTTAGGTTAGGTTATATTACGTTATTGATGTATATAAAGGTCCCACGGAGACGTAGATGCCAACAAGCCAGGAATGTGGTCAAATAGTACCGCCGAGATGTTACATTGGGTTAGGTTAGGTTATATTACGTTATTCATGTATATAAATGTTCCACGGAGACGTAGAGGCCATCTCGCCAGGAATGTTTTCAAATATTACCGCCGAGATGTTAGGTTGGGTTAGGATAGGCTATATTTCGTTATTGAAATATATAAAGGTCCCACGGAGACGTAGAGTCCATCTCGCCAGGAATGAGGTCAAATATTACCGCCGAGATGATAGGTTGGGTTAGGATAGGTTATATTTCGTTATTGAAGTATATAAAGGTCCCACGGAGACGTAGATTCCAACTCGCCAGGAATGTTGTCAATTATTACCTCCGAGATGTTAGATTGGGTTAGGTTAGGTTATATTACGTTATTGATGTATATGAGGGTTACACGGAGACGTAGAGGCCAACTCGCCAGGAATGTGGTCAAATATTACCGCCGAGATGTTACGTTGGATTAGGTTAGGTTATATTACGTTATTGATGTATATGAGGGTTACACGGAGACGTAGAGGCTGACTCGCCAGGTATGTTGTCAAATATTACCGCCGAGATGTTACGTTGCGTTATGTTAGGTTATATTACGTTATTCATGTATATATAGGTTCCACGGAGACGTAGAGGCCATCTCGCCAGGAATGATGTCAAATATTACCGCCGAGATGATAGGTTGGTTTAGGTTAGGTTATATTACGTTATTGATGTATATGAGGGTTACACGGAGACGTAGAGGCCAACTCGCCAGGAATGTTGTCAAATATTACCGCCGAGATGTTAGGTTGGGTTAGGCTAGGTTATATTATGTTATTGATGTATATAAAGGTCCCACGGAGACGCAGAGGCCAACAAGCCAGGAATGTGGTCAAATATTACCGCCGAGATGTTAGATTGGGTTAGGTTAAGTTATATTACGTTATAGACGTATATAAAGGTGCCACGGAGACGCAGAGGCCAACAAGCCAGGAATGTGGTCAAATATTACCGCCGAGATGTTAGATTGGGTAAGGCTAGCTTATATTATTTTATTGATGTATATAAAGGTCTCACGGAGACGTAGAGGCCAACTCGCCAGGAATGTTGTCAAATATTACCGCCGAGATGATAGGTTGGGTTAGGTTAGGTTATATTATGTTATTGATGTATATAAAGGTCCCACGGGGACATAGAGGCCAACTCGCCAGAAATGTTGTCAAATATTACCGCCGAGATGATAGGTTGGGTTAGGTTAGGTTATTTTACGTTATTGATGTATATAAAGGTCCCACGGAGACGTAGATGCCAACTCGCCAGGAATGCTGTCGAATATTACCGCCGAGATGTTAGGTTGGGTTAGGTTAGGTTATATTACGTAATAGATATATATAAATATCCCACGGAGACGTAGAGGCCAACTCGCCAGGAATGTTGTCAAATATTACCGCCGAGATGATAGGTTGGGTTAGGTTAGGTTATATATCGTTATTGGTGTATATGAAGGTCCCACGTAGACGTAGAGGCCAACTCGCCAGGTATGTTGTCAAATATTACCGCGGAAATGTTAGGTTGGGTTAGGTTAGGTTATATTACGTTATTGACGTATATGTGGGTTACACGGAGACGTAGAGGCCAACTCGCCAGGAATGTTGTCAAATATTACCGCCGAGATGATAGGTTGGGTTAGGTTAGGTTATATTACGTTATTGATGTATATAAAGGTCCCAGGGAGACGTAGATGCCAACTCGCCAGGAATGTTGTCAAATATTACCGTCGAGATGATAGGTTGGGTTAGGCTAGGCTATATTTCGTTATTAAAATATATAAAGGTCCAACGGAGACGTAGAGGCTAACTCGCCAGGTATGTTGTCAAATATTACCGCCGAGATGTTAGGTTGGGTTAGGTTAGGTTATATTACGTTATTGATGTATATAAAGGTCCCAGGGAGACGTAGATGCCAACTCGCCAGGAATGTTGTCAAATATTACCGTCGAGATGATAGGTTGGGTTAGGATAGGCTATATTTCGTTATTGAAATATATAAAGGTCCCACGGAGACGTAGAGGCTAACTCGCCAGGTATGTTGTCAAATATTACCGCCGAGATGTTAGGTTGGGTTAGGCTAGGTTATAATATCTTATTGATGTATATAAAGGTCCCACGGAGACGCAGAGGCCAACAAGCCAGGAATGTGGTCAAATATTACCGCCGACATGTTAGGTTGGGTTAGGTTAGTTTATGTTACGTTATTGATGTATATAAAAGTCCCACGGAGACGTAGAAGCCAACTCGCCAGGAATGTTGACAAATATTACCGCCGAGATGATAGGTTGGGTTAGGTTACTTTATATTACGTTATTGATGTATATGAGGGTTACACGGAGACGTAGAGGCCAACTCGCCAAGAATGTGGTCAAATATTACCGCCGAGATGTTACGTTGGATTAGGTTAGGTTATATTACGTTATTGATGTATATGAGGGTTACACGGAGACGTAGAGGCCAACTCGCCAGGAATGTGGTCAAATATTACCGCCGAGATGTTAGGTTGGGATAGGTTACGTTATATTACGTTGTTGATGTATATGAGGGTTACACCGAGACGTAGAGGCCAACTCGCCAGGAATGTGGTCAAATATTACCGCCGAAATGTTAGATTGGGTTAGGCTAGCTTATATTATGTTATTGATGTATATAAAGGTCCCACGGAGACGTAGAGGCCAACTCGCCAGTAATGTTGTCAAATATTACCGCCGAGATGATAGGTTGGGTTAGGTTAGGTTATATTACATTATTGATGTATATAAAGGTCCCACGGAGACGTCGATGCCAACTCGCCAGGAATGTTGTCAAATATTACCGTCGAGATGATAGGTTGGGTTAGGCTAGGCTATATTTCGTTATTGAAATATATAAAGGTCCCACAGGTACGTAGAGGCCAACTCGCCAGGAATGATGTCAAATATTACCGCAGAGATGTTAGGTTGTGTTAGGTTAGGTTATATTACGTTATTGATGTATATAAAGGTCCCACGGAGACGTAGAGGCCAACTCGCCAGGTATGTTGTCAAATATTGCCGCCGAGATGTTACATTGGGTTAGGTTAGGTTATATTACGTTATTCATGTATATAAATGTTCCACGGAGACGTAGAGGCCATCTCGCCAGGAATGTTTTCAAATATTACCGCCGAGATGTTAGGTTGGGTTAGGATAGGCTATATTTCGTTATTGAAATATATAAAGGTCCCACGGAGACGTAGAGGCCAACTCGCCAGGAATGTGGTCAAATATTACCGCCGAGATGTTACGTTGGATTATGTTAGGTTATATTACGTTATTGATGTATATGAGGGTTACACGGAGACGTAGAGGCCAACTCGCCAGGTATGTTGTCAAATATTACCGCCGAGATGTTACATTGGGTTAGGCTAGCTTATATTATTTTATTGATGTATATAAAGGTCCCACGGAGACGTAGAGGCCAACTCGCCAGGAATGTTGTCAAATATTACCGCCGAGATGATAGGTTGGGTTAGGTTAGGTTATATTATGTTATTGATGTATATAAAGGTCCCACGGGGACATAGAGGCCAACTCGCCAGAAATGTTGTCAAATATTACCGCCGAGATGATAGGTTGGGTTAGGTTAGGTTATTTTACGTTATTGATGTATATAAAGGTCCCACGGAGACGTAGATGCCAACTCGCCAGGAATGCTGTCAAATATTACCGCCGAGATGTTAGGTTGGGTTAGGTTAGGTTATATTACGTAATAGATATATATAAATATCCCACGGAGACGTAGAGGCCAACTCGCCAGGAATGTTGTCAAATATTACCGCCGAGATGATAGGTTGGGTTAGGTTAGGTTATATATCGTTATTGGTGTATATGAAGGTCCCACGTAGACGTAGAGGCCAACTCGCCAGGTATGTTGTCAAATATTACCGCGGAAATGTTAGGTTGGGTTAGGTTAGGTTATATTACGTTATTGATGTATATAAAGGTCCCAGGGAGACGTAGATGCCAACTCGCCAGGAATGTTGTCAAATATTACCGTCGAGATGATAGGTTGGGTTAGGCTAGGCTATATTTCGTTATTAAAATATATAAAGGTCCCACGGAGACGTAGAGGCTAACTCGCCAGGTATGTTGTCAAATATTACCGCCGAGATGTTAGGTTGGGTTAGGTTAGGTTATATTACGTTATTGATGTATATAAAGGTCCCAGGGAGACGTAGATGCCAACTCGCCAGGAATGTTGTCAAATATTACCGTCGAGATGATAGGTTGGGTTAGGATAGGCTATATTTCGTTATTGAAATATATAAGGGTCCCACGGAGACGTAGAGGCTAACTCGCCAGGTATGTTGTCAAATATTACCGCCGAGATGTTAGGTTGGGTTAGGCTAGGTTATAATATCTTATTGATGTATATAAAGGTCCCACGGAGACGCAGAGGCCAACAAGCCAGGAATGTGGTCAAATATTACCGCCGACATGTTAGGTTGGGTTAGGTTAGTTTATGTTACGTTATTGATGTATATAAAAGTCCCACGGAGACGTAGAAGCCAACTCGCCAGGAATGTTGACAAATATTACCGCCGAGATGATAGGTTGGGTTAGGTTACTTTATATTACGTTATTGATGTATATGAGGGTTACACGGAGACGTAGAGGCCAACTCGCCAAGAATGTGGTCAAATATTACCGCCGAGATGTTACGTTGGATTAGGTTAGGTTATATTACGTTATTGATGTATATGAGGGTTACACGGAGACGTAGAGGCCAACTCGCCAGGAATGTGGTCAAATATTACCGCCGAGATGTTAGGTTGGGATAGGTTACGTTATATTACGTTATTGATGTATATAAAGGTCCCAGGGAGACGTAGATGCCAACTCGCCAGGAATGTTGTCAAATATTACCGTCGAGATGATAGGTTGGGTTAGGCTAGGCTATATTTCGTTATTAAAATATATAAAGGTCCCACGGAGACGTAGAGGCTAACTCGCCAGGTATGTTGTCAAATATTACCGCCGAGATGTTAGGTTGGGTTAGGTTAGGTTATATTACGTTATTGATGTATATAAAGGTCCCAGGGAGACGTAGATGCCAACTCGCCAGGAATGTTGTCAAATATTACCGTCGAGATGATAGGTTGGGTTAGGATAGGCTATATTTCGTTATTGAAATATATAAGGGTCCCACGGAGACGTAGAGGCTAACTCGCCAGGTATGTTGTCAAATATTACCGCCGAGATGTTAGGTTGGGTTAGGCTAGGTTATAATATCTTATTGATGTATATAAAGGTCCCACGGAGACGCAGAGGCCAACAAGCCAGGAATGTGGTCAAATATTACCGCCGACATGTTAGGTTGGGTTAGGTTAGTTTATGTTACGTTATTGATGTATATAAAAGTCCCACGGAGACGTAGAAGCCAACTCGCCAGGAATGTTGACAAATATTACCGCCGAGATGATAGGTTGGGTTAGGTTACTTTATATTACGTTATTGATGTATATGAGGGTTACACGGAGACGTAGAGGCCAACTCGCCAAGAATGTGGTCAAATATTACCGCCGAGATGTTACGTTGGATTAGGTTAGGTTATATTACGTTATTGATGTATATGAGGGTTACACGGAGACGTAGAGGCCAACTCGCCAGGAATGTGGTCAAATATTACCGCCGAGATGTTAGGTTGGGATAGGTTACGTTATATTACGTTATTGATGTATATAAAGGTCCCAGGGAGACGTAGATGCCAACTCGCCAGGAATGTTGTCAAATATTACCGTCGAGATGATAGGTTGGGTTAGGCTAGGCTATATTTCGTTATTAAAATATATAAAGGTCCCACGGAGACGTAGAGGCTAACTCGCCAGGTATGTTGTCAAATATTACCGCCGAGATGTTAGGTTGGGTTAGGTTAGGTTATATTACGTTATTGATGTATATAAAGGTCCCAGGGAGACGTAGATGCCAACTCGCCAGGAATGTTGTCAAATATTACCGTCGAGATGATAGGTTGGGTTAGGATAGGCTATATTTCGTTATTGAAATATATAAGGGTCCCACGGAGACGTAGAGGCTAACTCGCCAGGTATGTTGTCAAATATTACCGCCGAGATGTTAGGTTGGGTTAGGCTAGGTTATAATATCTTATTGATGTATATAAAGGTCCCACGGAGACGCAGAGGCCAACAAGCCAGGAATGTGGTCAAATATTACCGCCGACATGTTAGGTTGGGTTAGGTTAGTTTATGTTACGTTATTGATGTATATAAAAGTCCCACGGAGACGTAGAAGCCAACTCGCCAGGAATGTTGACAAATATTACCGCCGAGATGATAGGTTGGGTTAGGTTACTTTATATTACGTTATTGATGTATATGAGGGTTACACGGAGACGTAGAGGCCAACTCGCCAAGAATGTGGTCAAATATTACCGCCGAGATGTTACGTTGGATTAGGTTAGGTTATATTACGTTATTGATGTATATGAGGGTTACACGGAGACGTAGAGGCCAACTCGCCAGGAATGTGGTCAAATATTACCGCCGAGATGTTAGGTTGGGATAGGTTACGTTATATTACGTTGTTGATGTATATGAGGGTTACACCGAGACGTAGAGGCCAACTCGCCAGGAATGTGGTCAAATATTACCGCCGAAATGTTAGATTGGGTTAGGCTAGCTTATATTATGTTATTGATGTATATAAAGGTCCCACGGAGACGTAGAGGCCAACTCGCCAGGAATGTTGTCAAATATTACCGCCGAGATGATAGGTTGGGTTAGGTTAGGTTATATTACATTATTGATGTATATAAAGGTCCCACGGAGACGTCGATGCCAACTCGCCAGGAATGTTGTCAAATATTACCGTCGAGATGATAGGTTGGGTTAGGATAGGCTATATTTCGTTATTGAAATATATAAAGGTCCCACGGAGACGTAGAGGCCAACTCGCCAGGAATGATGTCAAATATTACCGCAGAGATGTTAGGTTGTGTTAGGTTAGGTTATATTACGTTATTGATGTATATAAAGGTCCCACGGAGACGTAGAGGCCAACTCGCCAGGTATGTTGTCAAATATTGCCGCCGAGATGTTACATTGGGTTAGGTTAGGTTATATTACGTTATTCATGTATATAAATGTTCCACGGAGACGTAGAGGCCATCTCGCCAGGAATGTTTTCAAATATTACCGCCGAGATGTTAGGTTGGGTTAGGATAGGCTATATTTCGTTATTGAAATATATAAAGGTCCCACGGAGACGTAGAGGCCAACTCGCCAGGAATGTGGTCAAATATTACCGCCGAGATGTTACGTTGGATTATGTTAGGTTATATTACGTTATTGATGTATATGAGGGTTACACGGAGACGTAGAGGCCAACTCGCCAGGTATGTTGTCAAATATTACCGCCGAGATGTTACATTGGGTTAGGCTAGCTTATATTATTTTATTGATGTATATAAAGGTCCCACGGAGACGTAGAGGCCAACTCGCCAGGAATGTTGTCAAATATTACCGCCGAGATGATAGGTTGGGTTAGGTTAGGTTATATTATGTTATTGATGTATATAAAGGTCCCACGGGGACATAGAGGCCAACTCGCCAGAAATGTTGTCAAATATTACCGCCGAGATGATAGGTTGGGTTAGGTTAGGTTATTTTACGTTATTGATGTATATAAAGGTCCCACGGAGACGTAGATGCCAACTCGCCAGGAATGCTGTCAAATATTACCGCCGAGATGTTAGGTTGGGTTAGGTTAGGTTATATTACGTAATAGATATATATAAATATCCCACGGAGACGTAGAGGCCAACTCGCCAGGAATGCTGTCAAATATTACCGCCGAGATGATAGGTTGGGTTAGGTTAGGTTATATATCGTTATTGGTGTATATGAAGGTCCCACGTAGACGTAGAGGCCAACTCGCCAGGTATGTTGTCAAATATTACCGCGGAAATGTTAGGTTGGGTTAGGTTAGGTTATATTACGTTATTGATGTATATAAAGGTCCCAGGGAGACGTAGATGCCAACTCGCCAGGAATGTTGTCAAATATTACCGTCGAGATGATAGGTTGGGTTAGGCTAGGCTATATTTCGTTATTAAAATATATAAAGGTCCCACGGAGACGTAGAGGCTAACTCGCCAGGTATGTTGTCAAATATTACCGCCGAGATGTTAGGTTGGGTTAGGTTAGGTTATATTACGTTATTGATGTATATAAAGGTCCCAGGGAGACGTAGATGCCAACTCGCCAGGAATGTTGTCAAATATTACCGTCGAGATGATAGGTTGGGTTAGGATAGGCTATATTTCGTTATTGAAATATATAAGGGTCCCACGGAGACGTAGAGGCTAACTCGCCAGGTATGTTGTCAAATATTACCGCCGAGATGTTAGGTTGGGTTAGGCTAGGTTATAATATCTTATTGATGTATATAAAGGTCCCACGGAGACGCAGAGGCCAACAAGCCAGGAATGTGGTCAAATATTACCGCCGACATGTTAGGTTGGGTTAGGTTAGTTTATGTTACGTTATTGATGTATATAAAAGTCCCACGGAGACGTAGAAGCCAACTCGCCAGGAATGTTGACAAATATTACCGCCGAGATGATAGGTTGGGTTAGGTTACTTTATATTACGTTATTGATGTATATGAGGGTTACACGGAGACGTAGAGGCCAACTCGCCAAGAATGTGGTCAAATATTACCGCCGAGATGTTACGTTGGATTAGGTTAGGTTATATTACGTTATTGATGTATATGAGGGTTACACGGAGACGTAGAGGCCAACTCGCCAGGAATGTGGTCAAATATTACCGCCGAGATGTTAGGTTGGGATAGGTTACGTTATATTACGTTATTGATGTATATAAAGGTCCCAGGGAGACGTAGATGCCAACTCGCCAGGAATGTTGTCAAATATTACCGTCGAGATGATAGGTTGGGTTAGGCTAGGCTATATTTCGTTATTAAAATATATAAAGGTCCCACGGAGACGTAGAGGCTAACTCGCCAGGTATGTTGTCAAATATTACCGCCGAGATGTTAGGTTGGGTTAGGTTAGGTTATATTACGTTATTGATGTATATAAAGGTCCCAGGGAGACGTAGATGCCAACTCGCCAGGAATGTTGTCAAATATTACCGTCGAGATGATAGGTTGGGTTAGGATAGGCTATATTTCGTTATTGAAATATATAAGGGTCCCACGGAGACGTAGAGGCTAACTCGCCAGGTATGTTGTCAAATATTACCGCCGAGATGTTAGGTTGGGTTAGGCTAGGTTATAATATCTTATTGATGTATATAAAGGTCCCACGGAGACGCAGAGGCCAACAAGCCAGGAATGTGGTCAAATATTACCGCCGACATGTTAGGTTGGGTTAGGTTAGTTTATGTTACGTTATTGATGTATATAAAAGTCCCACGGAGACGTAGAAGCCAACTCGCCAGGAATGTTGACAAATATTACCGCCGAGATGATAGGTTGGGTTAGGTTACTTTATATTACGTTATTGATGTATATGAGGGTTACACGGAGACGTAGAGGCCAACTCGCCAAGAATGTGGTCAAATATTACCGCCGAGATGTTACGTTGGATTAGGTTAGGTTATATTACGTTATTGATGTATATGAGGGTTACACGGAGACGTAGAGGCCAACTCGCCAGGAATGTGGTCAAATATTACCGCCGAGATGTTAGGTTGGGATAGGTTACGTTATATTACGTTGTTGATGTATATGAGGGTTACACCGAGACGTAGAGGCCAACTCGCCAGGAATGTGGTCAAATATTACCGCCGAAATGTTAGATTGGGTTAGGCTAGCTTATATTATGTTATTGATGTATATAAAGGTCCCACGGAGACGTAGAGGCCAACTCGCCAGGAATGTTGTCAAATATTACCGCCGAGATGATAGGTTGGGTTAGGTTAGGTTATATTACATTATTGATGTATATAAAGGTCCCACGGAGACGTCGATGCCAACTCGCCAGGAATGTTGTCAAATATTACCGTCGAGATGATAGGTTGGGTTAGGCTAGGCTATATTTCGTTATTGAAATATATAAAGGTCCCACAGGTACGTAGAGGCCAACTCGCCAGGAATGATGTCAAATATTACCGCAGAGATGTTAGGTTGTGTTAGGTTAGGTTATATTACGTTATTGATGTATATAAAGGTCCCACGGAGACGTAGAGGCCAACTCGCCAGGTATGTTGTCAAATATTGCCGCCGAGATGTTACATTGGGTTAGGTTAGGTTATATTACGTTATTCATGTATATAAATGTTCCACGGAGACGTAGAGGCCATCTCGCCAGGAATGTTTTCAAATATTACCGCCGAGATGTTAGGTTGGGTTAGGATAGGCTATATTTCGTTATTGAAATATATAAAGGTCCCACGGAGACGTAGAGGCCAACTCGCCAGGAATGTGGTCAAATATTACCGCCGAGATGTTACGTTGGATTATGTTAGGTTATATTACGTTATTGATGTATATGAGGGTTACACGGAGACGTAGAGGCCAACTCGCCAGGTATGTTGTCAAATATTACCGCCGAGATGTTACATTGGGTTAGGCTAGCTTATATTATTTTATTGATGTATATAAAGGTCCCACGGAGACGTAGAGGCCAACTCGCCAGGAATGTTGTCAAATATTACCGCCGAGATGATAGGTTGGGTTAGGTTAGGTTATATTATGTTATTGATGTATATAAAGGTCCCACGGGGACATAGAGGCCAACTCGCCAGAAATGTTGTCAAATATTACCGCCGAGATGATAGGTTGGGTTAGGTTAGGTTATTTTACGTTATTGATGTATATAAAGGTCCCACGGAGACGTAGATGCCAACTCGCCAGGAATGCTGTCAAATATTACCGCCGAGATGTTAGGTTGGGTTAGGTTAGGTTATATTACGTAATAGATATATATAAATATCCCACGGAGACGTAGAGGCCAACTCGCCAGGAATGTTGTCAAATATTACCGCCGAGATGATAGGTTGGGTTAGGTTAGGTTATATATCGTTATTGGTGTATATGAAGGTCCCACGTAGACGTAGAGGCCAACTCGCCAGGTATGTTGTCAAATATTACCGCGGAAATGTTAGGTTGGGTTAGGTTAGGTTATATTACGTTATTGATGTATATAAAGGTCCCAGGGAGACGTAGATGCCAACTCGCCAGGAATGTTGTCAAATATTACCGTCGAGATGATAGGTTGGGTTAGGCTAGGCTATATTTCGTTATTAAAATATATAAAGGTCCCACGGAGACGTAGAGGCTAACTCGCCAGGTATGTTGTCAAATATTACCGCCGAGATGTTAGGTTGGGTTAGGTTAGGTTATATTACGTTATTGATGTATATAAAGGTCCCAGGGAGACGTAGATGCCAACTCGCCAGGAATGTTGTCAAATATTACCGTCGAGATGATAGGTTGGGTTAGGATAGGCTATATTTCGTTATTGAAATATATAAGGGTCCCACGGAGACGTAGAGGCTAACTCGCCAGGTATGTTGTCAAATATTACCGCCGAGATGTTAGGTTGGGTTAGGCTAGGTTATAATATCTTATTGATGTATATAAAGGTCCCACGGAGACGCAGAGGCCAACAAGCCAGGAATGTGGTCAAATATTACCGCCGACATGTTAGGTTGGGTTAGGTTAGTTTATGTTACGTTATTGATGTATATAAAAGTCCCACGGAGACGTAGAAGCCAACTCGCCAGGAATGTTGACAAATATTACCGCCGAGATGATAGGTTGGGTTAGGTTACTTTATATTACGTTATTGATGTATATGAGGGTTACACGGAGACGTAGAGGCCAACTCGCCAAGAATGTGGTCAAATATTACCGCCGAGATGTTACGTTGGATTAGGTTAGGTTATATTACGTTATTGATGTATATGAGGGTTACACGGAGACGTAGAGGCCAACTCGCCAGGAATGTGGTCAAATATTACCGCCGAGATGTTAGGTTGGGATAGGTTACGTTATATTACGTTATTGATGTATATAAAGGTCCCAGGGAGACGTAGATGCCAACTCGCCAGGAATGTTGTCAAATATTACCGTCGAGATGATAGGTTGGGTTAGGCTAGGCTATATTTCGTTATTAAAATATATAAAGGTCCCACGGAGACGTAGAGGCTAACTCGCCAGGTATGTTGTCAAATATTACCGCCGAGATGTTAGGTTGGGTTAGGTTAGGTTATATTACGTTATTGATGTATATAAAGGTCCCAGGGAGACGTAGATGCCAACTCGCCAGGAATGTTGTCAAATATTACCGTCGAGATGATAGGTTGGGTTAGGATAGGCTATATTTCGTTATTGAAATATATAAGGGTCCCACGGAGACGTAGAGGCTAACTCGCCAGGTATGTTGTCAAATATTACCGCCGAGATGTTAGGTTGGGTTAGGCTAGGTTATAATATCTTATTGATGTATATAAAGGTCCCACGGAGACGCAGAGGCCAACAAGCCAGGAATGTGGTCAAATATTACCGCCGACATGTTAGGTTGGGTTAGGTTAGTTTATGTTACGTTATTGATGTATATAAAAGTCCCACGGAGACGTAGAAGCCAACTCGCCAGGAATGTTGACAAATATTACCGCCGAGATGATAGGTTGGGTTAGGTTACTTTATATTACGTTATTGATGTATATGAGGGTTACACGGAGACGTAGAGGCCAACTCGCCAAGAATGTGGTCAAATATTACCGCCGAGATGTTACGTTGGATTAGGTTAGGTTATATTACGTTATTGATGTATATGAGGGTTACACGGAGACGTAGAGGCCAACTCGCCAGGAATGTGGTCAAATATTACCGCCGAGATGTTAGGTTGGGATAGGTTACGTTATATTACGTTGTTGATGTATATGAGGGTTACACCGAGACGTAGAGGCCAACTCGCCAGGAATGTGGTCAAATATTACCGCCGAAATGTTAGATTGGGTTAGGCTAGCTTATATTATGTTATTGATGTATATAAAGGTCCCACGGAGACGTAGAGGCCAACTCGCCAGGAATGTTGTCAAATATTACCGCCGAGATGATAGGTTGGGTTAGGTTAGGTTATATTACATTATTGATGTATATAAAGGTCCCACGGAGACGTCGATGCCAACTCGCCAGGAATGTTGTCAAATATTACCGTCGAGATGATAGGTTGGGTTAGGCTAGGCTATATTTCGTTATTGAAATATATAAAGGTCCCACAGGTACGTAGAGGCCAACTCGCCAGAAATGATGTCAAATATTACCCCAGAGATGTTAGGTTGTGTTAGGTTAGGTTATATTACGTTATTGATGTATATAAAGGTCCCACGGAGACGTAGATGCCAACAAGCCAGGAATGTGGTCAAATATTACCGCCGAGATGTTAGGTTGGGTTAGGTTAGTTTATATTACGTTATTGATGTATATAAAGGTCCCACGGAGACGTAGATGCCAACTCGCCAGGAATGTTTTCAAATATTACCGCCGAGATGTTAGGTTGGGTTAGGATAGGCTATATTTCGTTATTGAAATATATAAAGGTCCCACGGAGACGTAGAAGCCAACCCGCCAGGAATGTTGTCAAATATTACCGCCGAGATGATAGGTTGGGTTAGGTTAGGTTATATTACGTTATTGATGTATATAAAGGTCCCAGGGAGACGCAGAGGCCAACAAGCCAGGAATGTGGTCAAATATTACCGCCGACATGTTAGGTTGGGTTAGGTTAGTTTATGTTACGTTATTGATGTATATAAAAGTCCCACGGAGACGTAGAAGCCAACTCGCCAGGAATGTTGACAAATATTACCGCCGAGATGATAGGTTGGGTTAGGTTACTTTATATTACGTTATTGATGTATATGAGGGTTACACGGAGACGTAGAGGCCAACTCGCCAAGAATGTGGTCAAATATTACCGCCGAGATGTTACGTTGGATTAGGTTAGGTTATATCACGTTATTGATGTATATGAGGGTTACACGGAGACGTAGACGCTAACTCGCCAGGTATGTTGTCAAATATTACCGCCGAGATGTTACATTGGGTTAGGTTAGGTTATATTACGTTATTCATGTATATAAATGTTCCACGGAGACGTAGAGGCCATCTCGCCAGGAATGATGTCAAATATTAACGCCGAGATGATAG
Organism: Xylocopa violacea; assembly: GCA_963969225.1. NCBI lineage: Eukaryota > Metazoa > Arthropoda > Insecta > Hymenoptera > Apidae > Xylocopa > Xylocopa violacea. Next base: position 7,929,513 of record CAXAJV010000051.1, read on the forward strand.
GTTGGTTTAGGTTAGGTTATATTACGTTATTGATGTATATGAGGGTTACACGGAGACGTAGAGGCCAACTCGCCAGGAATGTGGTCAAATATTACCGCCGAGATGTTAGGTTGGGATAGGTTACGTTATATTACGTTGTTGATGTATATGAGGGTTACACCGAGACGTAGAGGCCAACTCGCCAGGAATGTGGTCAAATATTACCGCCGAAATGTTACATTGGGTTAGGCTAGCTTATATTATGTTATTGATGTATATAAAGGTCCCACGAAGACGTAGAGGCCAACTCGCCAGGAATGTTGTCAAATATTACCGCCGAGATGATAGGTTGGGTTAGGTTAGGTTATATTACATTATTGATGTATATAAAGGTCCCACGGAGACGTAGATGCCAACTCGCCAGGAATGTTGTCAAATATTACCGTCGAGATGATAGGTTGGGTTAGGCTAGGCTATATTTCGTTATTGAAATATATAAAGGTCCCACAGGTACGTAGAGGCCAACTCGCCAGGAATGATGTCAAATATTACCGCAGAGATGTTAGGTTGTGTTAGGTTAGGTTATATTACGTTATTGATGTATATAAAGGTCCCACGGAGACGTAGATGCCAACAAGCCAGGAATGTGGTCATATATTACCGCCGAGATGTTAGGTTGGGTTAGGTTAGTTTATATTACGTTATTGATGTATATAAAGGTCCCACGGAGACGTTAGATGCCAACTCGCCAGGAATGTTTTCAAATATTACCGCCGAGATGTTAGGTTGGGTTAGGATAGGCTATATTTCGTTATTGAAATATATAAAGGTCCCACGGAGACGTAGAAGCCAACCCGCCAGGAATGTTGTCAAATATTACCGCCGAGATGATAGGTTGGGTTAGGTTAGGTTATATTACGTTATTGACGTATATGAGGGTTACACGGAGACGTAGAGGCCAACTCGCCAGGAATGTGGTCAAATATTACCGCCGAGATGTTAGGTTGCGTTAGGTTACGTTAGGTTACGTTATATTACGTTGTTGATGTATATAAAGGTCTCACGGCGACGTAGAGGCCAACTCGCCAGGAATGTTGTCAAATATTACCGCCGGGATGATAGGTTGGGTTAGGCAAGCTTATATTATGTTATTGATGTATATAAAGGTCCCACGTATACGTAGAGGCCAACTCGCCAGGAATGTGGTCAAATATTACCGCCGAAATGTTAGATTGGGTTAGGCTAGCTTATATTATGTTATTGATGTATATAAAGGTCCCACGGAGACGTAGAGGCCAACAAGACAGGAATGTGGTCAAATATTACCGCCGAGATGTTAGATTGGGTTAGGTTAAGTTATATTACGTTATAGACGTATATAAAGGTGCCACGGAGACGCAGAGGCCAACAAGCCAGGAATGTGGTCAAATATTACCGCCGAGATGTTAGATTGGGTTAGGCTAGCTTATATTATTTTATTGATGTATATAAAGGTCTCACGGAGACGTAGAGGCCAACTCGCCAGGAATGTGGTCAAATATTACAGCCGAGATGTTAGATTGTGTTAGGCTAGCTTATATTATGTTATTGATGTATATAAAGGTCCCACGGAGACGTAGAGTCCATCTCGCCAGGAATGTTGTCAAATATTACCGCCGAGATGATAGGTTGGGTTAGGTTAGGTTATATTACGTAATAGATATATATAAATATCCCACGGAGACGTAGAGGCCAACTCGCCAGGAATGTTGTCAAATATTACCGCCGAGATGATAGGTTGGGTTAGGTTAGGTTATGTGTCGTTATTGGTGTATATGAAGGTCCCACGTAGACGTAGAGGCCAACTCGCCAGGTATGTTGTCAAATATTACCGCGGAAATGTTAGGTTGGGTTAGGTTAGGTTATATTACGTTATTGACGTATATGTGGGTTACACGGAGACGTAGAGGCCAACTCGCCAGGAATGCTGTCAAATATTACCGCCGAGATGATAGGTTGGGTTAGGTTACTTTATATTACGTTATTGATGTATATGAGGGTTACACGGAGACGTAGAGGCCAACTCGCCAGGAATGTGGTCAAATATTACCGCCGAGATGTTAGGTTGGGTTAGGTTAGGTTATATTACGTTATTGATGTATGTAAAAGTCCCACGGAGACGTAGAAGCCAACTCGCCAGGAATGTTGTCAAATATTACCGCCGAGATGATAGGTTGGGTTAGGTTACGTTATATTACGTTCTTGATGTATATGAGGGTTACACGGAGACGTAGAGGCCAACTCGCCAGGAATGTTGTCAAATATTACCGCCGAGATGATAGGTTGGGTTAGGTTAGGTTATATTATGTTATTGATGTATATAAAGGACCCACAGGGACATAGAGGCCAACTCGCCAGAAATGTTGTCAAATATTACCGCCGAGATGATAGGTTGGGTTAGGTTAGGTTATTTTACGTTATTGATGTATATAAAGGTCCCACGGAGACGTAGATGCCAACTCGCCAGGAATGCTGTCAAATATTACCGCCGAGATGTTAGGTTGGGTTAGGTTAGGTTATATTACGTAATAGATATATATAAATATCCCACGGAGACGTAGAGGCCAACTCGCCAGGAATGTTGTCAAATATTACCGCCGAGATGATAGGTTGGGTTAGGTTAGGTTATATGTCGTTATTGGTGTATATGAAGGTCCCACGTAGACGTAGAGGCCAACTCGCCAGGTATGTTGTCAAATATTACCGCGGAAATGTTAGTTTGGGTTAGGTTAGGTTATATTACGTTATTGACGTATATGTGGGTTACACGGAGACGTAGAGGCCAACTCGCCAGGAATGTTGTCAAATATTACCGCCGAGATGATAGGTTGGATTAGGTTAGGTTATATTACGTTATTGATGTATATAAAGGTCCCAGGGAGACGTAGATGCCAACTCGCCAGGAATGTTGTCAAATATTACCGTCGAGATGATAGGTTGGGTTAGGCTAGGCTATATTTCGTTATTGAAATATATAAAGGTCCCACAGGTACGTAGAGGCCAACTCGCCAGGAATGATGTCAAATATTACCGCAGAGATGTTAGGTTGTGTTAGGTTAGGTTATATTACGTTATTGATGTATATAAAGGTCCCACGGAGACGTAGATGCCAACAAGCCAGGAATGTGGTCAAATATTACCGCCGAGATGTTAGGTTGGGTTAGGTTAGTTTATATTACGTTATTGATGTATATAAAGGTCCCACGGAGACGTTAGATGCCAACTCGCCAGGAATGTTTTCAAATATTACCGCCGAGATGTTAGGTTGGGTTAGGATAGGCTATATTTCGTTATTGAAATATATAAAGGTCCCACGGAGACGTAGAAGCCAACCCGCCAGGAATGTTGTTAAATATTACCGCCGAGATGATAGGTTGGGTTAGGTTAGGTTATATTACGTTATTGACGTATATGAGGGTTACACGGAGACGTAGAGGCCAACTCGCCAGGAATGTGGTCAAATATTACCGCCGAGATGTTAGGTTGCGTTAGGTTACGTTAGGTTACGTTATATTACGTTGTTGATGTATATAAAGGTCTCACGGCGACGTAGAGGCCAACTCGCCAGGAATGTTGTCAAATATTACCGCCGGGATGATAGGTTGGGTTAGGCAAGCTTATATTATGTTATTGATGTATATAAAGGTCCCACGTATACGTAGAGGCCAACTCGCCAGGAATGTGGTCAAATATTACCGCCGAAATGTTAGATTGGGTTAGGCTAGCTTATATTATGTTATTGATGTATATAAAGGTCCCACGGAGACGTAGAGGCCAACAAGACAGGAATGTGGTCAAATATTACCGCCGAGATGTTAGATTGGGTTAGGTTAAGTTATATTACGTTATAGACGTATATAAAGGTGCCACGGAGACGCAGAGGCCAACAAGCCAGGAATGTGGTCAAATATTACCGCCGAGATGTTAGATTGGGTTAGGCTAGCTTATATTATTTTATTGATGTATATAAAGGTCTCACGGAGACGTAGAGGCCAACTCGCCAGGAATGTGGTCAAATATTACAGCCGAGATGTTAGATTGTGTTAGGCTAGCTTATATTATGTTATTGATGTATATAAAGGTCCCACGGAGACGTAGAGTCCATCTCGCCAGGAATGTTGTCAAATATTACCGCCGAGATGATAGGTTGGGTTAGGTTAGGTTATATTACGTAATAGATATATATAAATATCCCACGGAGACGTAGAGGCCAACTCGCCAGGAATGTTGTCAAATATTACCGCCGAGATGATAGGTTGGGTTAGGTTAGGTTATGTGTCGTTATTGGTGTATATGAAGGTCCCACGTAGACGTAGAGGCCAACTCGCCAGGTATGTTGTCAAATATTACCGCGGAAATGTTAGGTTGGGTTAGGTTAGGTTATATTACGTTATTGACGTATATGTGGGTTACACGGAGACGTAGAGGCCAACTCGCCAGGAATGCTGTCAAATATTACCGCCGAGATGATAGGTTGGGTTAGGTTACTTTATATTACGTTATTGATGTATATGAGGGTTACACGGAGACGTAGAGGCCAACTCGCCAGGAATGTGGTCAAATATTACCGCCGAGATGTTAGGTTGGGTTAGGTTAGGTTATATTACGTTATTGATGTATGTAAAGGTCCCAGGGAGACGTAGATGCCAACTCGCCAGGAATGTTGTCAAATATTACCATCGAGATGATAGGTTGGGTTAGGATAGGCTATATTTCGTTATTGAAATATATAAAGGTCCCACAGAGACGTAGAGGCTAACTCGCCAGGTATGTTGTCAAATATTACCGCTGAGATGTTAGGTTGGGTTAGGCTAGGTTATATTATGTTATTGATGTATATAAAGGTCCCACGGAGACGCAGAGGCCAACAAGCCAGGTATGTGGTCAAATATTACCGCCGAGATGTTAGGTTGGGTTAGGTTAGTTTATATTACGTTATTGATGTATATAAAAGTCCCACGGAGACGTAGAAGCCAACTCGCCAGGAATGTTGTCAAATATTACCGCCGAGATGATAGGTTGGGTTAGGTTACGTTATATTACGTTCTTGATGTATATGAGGGTTACACGGAGACGTAGAGGCCAACTCGCCAGGAATGTTGTCAAATATTACCGCCGAGATGATAGGTTGGGTTAGGTTAGGTTATATTATGTTATTGATGTATATAAAGGACCCACAGGGACATAGAGGCCAACTCGCCAGAAATGTTGTCAAATATTACCGCCGAGATGATAGGTTGGGTTAGGTTAGGTTATTTTACGTTATTGATGTATATAAAGGTCCCACGGAGACGTAGATGCCAACTCGCCAGGAATGCTGTCAAATATTACCGCCGAGATGTTAGGTTGGGTTAGGTTAGGTTATATTACGTAATAGATATATATAAATATCCCACGGAGACGTAGAGGCCAACTCGCCAGGAATGTTGTCAAATATTACCGCCGAGATGATAGGTTGGGTTAGGTTAGGTTATATGTCGTTATTGGTGTATATGAAGGTCCCACGTAGACGTAGAGGCCAACTCGCCAGGTATGTTGTCAAATATTACCGCGGAAATGTTAGGTTGGGTTAGGTTAGGTTATATTACGTTATTGACGTATATGTGGGTTACACGGAGACGTAGAGGCCAACTCGCCAGGAATGTTGTCAAATATTACCGCCGAGATGATAGGTTGGGTTAGGTTAGGTTATATTACGTTATTGATGTATATAAAGGTCCCAGGGAGACGTAGATGCCAACTCGCCAGGAATGTTGTCAAATATTACCGTCGAGATGATAGGTTGGGTTAGGCTAGGCTATATTTCGTTATTGAAATATATAAAGGTCCCACGGAGACGTAGAGGCTAACTCGCCAGGTATGTTGTCAAATATTACCGCCGAGATGTTAGGTTGGGTTAGGTTAGGTTATATTACGTTATTGATGTATATAAAGGTCCCAGGGAGACGTAGATGCCAACTCGCCAGGAATGTTGTCAAATATTACCGTCGAGATGATAGGTTGGGTTAGGATAGGCTATATTTCGTTATTGAAATATATAAAGGTCCCACGGAGACGTAGAGGCTAACTCGCCAGGTATGTTGTCAAATATTACCGCCGAGATGTTAGGTTGGGTTAGGCTAGGTTATAATATCCTATTGATGTATATAAAGGTCCCACGGAGACGCAGAGGCCAACAAGCCAGGAATGTGGTCAAATATTACCGCCGACATGTTAGGTTGGGTTAGGTTAGTTTATGTTACGTTATTGATGTATATAAAAGTCCCACGGAGACGTAGAAGCCAACTCGCCAGGAATGTTGTCAAATATTACCGCCGAGATGATAGGTTGGGTTAGGTTACTTTATATTACGTTATTGATGTATATGAGGGTTACACGGAGACGTAGAGGCCAACTCGCCAAGAATGTGGTCAAATATTACCGCCGAGATGTTACGTTGGGTTAGGCTAGGTTATATTATGTTATTGATGTATATAAAGGTCCCACGGAGACGCAGAGGCCAGCAAGCCAGGAATGTGGTCAAATATTACCGCCGAGATGTTAGGTTGGGTTAGGTTAGTTTATATTACGTTATTGATGTATATAAAGGTCCCAGGGAGACGTAGATGCCAACTCGCCAGGAATGTGGTCAAATATTACCGCCGAGATGTTACGTTGGATTAGGTTAGGTTATATTACGTTATTGATGTATATGAGGGTTACACGGAGACGTAGAGGCTAACTCGCCAGGTATGTTGTCAAATATTACCGCCGAGATGTTACATTGGGTTAGGTTAAGTTATATTACGTTATTCATGTATATAAATGTTCCACGGAGACGTAGAGGCCATCTCGCCAGGAATGATGTCAAATATTACCGCCGAGATGATAGGTTGGTTTAGGTTAGGTTATATTACGTTATTGATGTATATGAGGGTTACACGGAGACGTAGAGGCCAACTCGCCAGGAATGTGGTCAAATATTACCGCCGAGATGTTAGGTTGGGTTAGGTTACGTTATATTACGTTGTTGATGTATATGAGGGTTACACCGAGACGTAGAGGCCAACTCGCCAGGAATGTGGTCAAATATTACCGCCGAAATGTTAGATTGGGTTAGGCTAGCTTATATTATGTTATTGATGTATATAAAGGTCCCACGGAGACGTAGAGGCCAACTCGACAGGAATGTTGTCAGATATTACCGCCGAGATGATAGGTTGGGTTAGGTTAGGTTATATTACATTATTGATGTATATAAAGGTCCCACGGAGACGTAGAGGCCAACAAGACAGGAATGTGGTCAAATATTACCGCCGAGATGATAGGTTGGTTTAGGTTAGGTTATATTACGTTATTGATGTATATGAGGGTTACACGGAGACGTAGAGGCCAACTCGCCAGGAATGTTGTCAAATATTACCGCCGAGATGTTAGGTTGGGTTAGGTTAGGTTATATTACGTTATTGATGTATATAAAAGTTCCACGGAGACGTAGAGGCCATCTCGCCAGGAATGTGGTCAAATATTACCGCCGAGATGTTAGGTTGGGTTAGGTTAGTTTATGTTACGTTATTGATGTATATAAAAGTCCCACGGAGACGTAGAAGCCAACTCGCCAGGAATGTTGTCAAATATTACCGCCGAGATGAAAGGTTGGGTTAGGTTACGTTATATTACGTTATTGATGTATATAAATATCCCACGGAGACGTAGAGGGTAACTCGCCAGGTATGTTGTCAAATATTACCGCCGAGATGTTACATTGGGTTAGGTTAGGTCATATTACGTTATTCATGTATATAAAGGTTCCACGGAGACGTAGAGGCCATCCCGCCAGGAATGATGTCAAATATTACCGCCGAGATGTTATGTTGGGTTAGGTTAGGTTATATTACGTTATTGATGTATATAAAGGTCCCAGGGAGACGTAGATGCCAACTCGCCAGGAATGTGGTCAAATATTACCGCCGAGATGTTAGGTTGGGTTAGGTTAGGTTATATTACGTAATAGATATATATAAATATCCCACGGAGACGTAGAGGCCAACTCGCCAGGAATGTTGTCAAATATTACCGCCGAGATGATAGGTTGGGTTAGGTTAGGTTATATGTCGTTATTGGTGTATATGAAGGTCCCACGTAGACGTAGAGGCCAACTCGCCAGGAATGTTGTCAAATATTACCGCGGAAATGTTAGGTTGGGTTAGGTTAGGTTATATTACGTTATTGACGTATATGTGGGTTACACGGAGACGTAGAGGTCAACTCGCCAGGAATGTTGTCAAATATTACAGCCGACATGTTAGGTTGGGTTAGGTTAGGTTATATTACGGTATTGATGTATATAAAGGTCCCACGGAGACGTAGAGGCCAACAAGACAGGAATGTGGTCAAATATTACCGCCGAGATGTTAGATTGAGTTAGGTTAAGTTATATTACGTTATTGACGTATATAAAGGTCTCACGGAGACGTAGAGGCCAACTGGCCAGGAATGTTGTCAAATATTACCGCCGGGATGATAGGTTGGGTTAGGCAAGCTTATATTATGTTATTGATGTATATAAAGGTCCCACGTAGACGTAGAGGCCAACTCGCCAGGTATGTTGTCAAATTTACCGCGGAAATGTTAGGTTGGGTTAGGTTAGGTTATATTACGTTATTGACGTATATGTTGTTTACACGGAGACGTAGAGGTCAACTCGCCAGGAATGTTGTCAAATATTACTGCCAACATGTTAGGTTGGGTAAGGTTTCGTTATATTACGTTATTGATGTATATAAAGGTCCCACGGAGACGGAGAAGCCAACTCGCCACGAATGTTGTCAAATATTACCACCGAGATGTTAGGTTGGGTTAGGTTAGGTTATATTACGTTATTGATGTATATAAAGGTCCCAAGGAGACGTAGAGGCCAACAAGACAGGAATGTGGTCAAATATTACCGCCGAGATGTTAGATTGGGTTAGGTTAAGTTATATTACGTTATAGACGTATATAAAGGTCCCACGGAGACGCAGAGGCCAACAAGCCAGGAATGTGGTCAAATATTACCGCCGAGATGTTAGATTGGGTTAGGCTAGCTTATATTATTTTATTGATGTATATAAAGGTCTCACGGAGACGTAGAGGCCAACTCGCCAGGAATGTGGTCAAATATTACAGCCGAGATGTTAGATTGGGTTAGGCTAGCTCATATTATGTTATTGATGTATATAAAGGTCCCACGGAGACGTAGAGGCCAACTCGCCAGGAATGCTGTCAAATATTACCGCCTAGATGTTAGGTTGGGTTAGGTTAGGTTATATTACGTAATAGATATATATAAATATCCCACGGAGACGTAGAGGCCAACTCGCCAGGAATGTTGTCAAATATTACCGCCGAGATGATAGGTTGGGTTAGGTTAGGTTATATGTCGTTATTGGTGTATATGAAGGTCCCACGTAGACGTAAAGGCCAACTCGCCAGGTATGTTGTCAAATATTACCGCCGGGATGATAGGTTGGGTCAGGCAAGCTTATATTATGTTATTGATGTATATAAAGGTCCCACGTAGACGTAGAGGCCAACTCGCCAGGAATGTTGTCAAATATTACCGCCGAGATGATAGGTTGGGTTAGGTTACGTTATATTACGTTATTGATGTATATGAGGGTTACACGGAGACGTAGAGGCCAACTCGCCAGGTATGTGGTCCAATATTACCGCCGAAATGTTAGATTGGGTTAGGCTAGCTTATATTATGTTATTGATGTATATAAAGGTCCCACGGAGACGTAGATGCCAACTCGCCAGGAATGTTGTCAAATATTACCGCCGAGATGATAGGTTGGGTTAGGTTACGTCATATTACGTTATTGATGTATATGAGGGTTACACGGAGACGTAGAGGCCAACTCGCCAGGAATGCTGTCAAATATTACCGCCGAGATGTTAGGTTGGGTTAGGTTAGGTTATATTACGTAATAGATATATATAAATATCCCACGGAGACGTAGAGGCCAACTCGCCAGGAATGTTGTCAAATATTACCGCCGAGATGATAGGTTGGGTTAGGTTAGGTTATATGTCGTTATTGGTGTATATGAAGGTCCCACGTAGACGTAGAGGCCAACTCGCCAAGAATGTTGTCAAATATTACCGCGGAAATGTTAGGTTGGGTTAGGTTAGGTTATATTACGTTATTGACGTATATGTGGGTTACACGGAGACGTAGGGGTCAACTCGCCACGAATGTTGTCAAATATTACCACCGAGATGTTAGGTTGGGTTAGGTTAGGTTATATTACGTTATTGATGTATATAAAGGTCCCACGGAGACGTAGAAGCCAACAAGACAGGAATGTGGTCAAATATTACCGCCGAGATGATAGGTTGGGTTAGGTTAGGTTATATGTCGTTATTTGTGTATATGAAGGTCCCACGGAGACGCAGAGGCCAACAAGCCAGGAATGTGGTCAAATATTACCGCCGAGATGTTAGATTGGGTTAGGCTAGCTTATATTATTTTATTGATGTATATAAAGGTCTCACGGAGACGTAGAGGCCAACTCGCCAGGAATGTGGTCAAATTTTACAGCCGAGATGTTAGATTGGGTTAGGCTAGCTCATATTATGTTATTGATGTATATAAAGGTCCCACGGAGACGTAGAGGCCAACTCGCCAGGAATGTTGTTAAATATTACCGCCGAGATGATAGGTTGGGTTAGGTTAGGTTATATTATGTTATTGATGTATATAAAGGTCCCACGGGGACGTAGAGGCCAACTCGCCAGGAATGTTGTCAAATATTACCGCCGAGATGATAGGTTGGGTTAGGTTAGGTTATTTTACGTTATTGATGTATATAAAGGTCCCACGGAGACGTAGATGCCAACTCGCCAGGAATGTTGTCAAATATTACCGCTGAGATGATAGGTTGGGTTATGTTAGGTTATATTACGTTATTGATGTATATAAAGGTCCCACGGAGACGTAGATGCCAACTCGCCAGGAATGTTGTCAAATATTACCGCCGAGATGATAGGTTGGGTTAGGTTACGTTATATTACGTTATTGATGTATATGAGGGTTACACGGAGACGTAGAGGCCAACTCGCCAGGAATGCTGTCAAATATTACCGCCGAGATGATAGGTTGCGTTAGGTTACGTTATATTACGTTATTGATGTATATGAGGGATACACGGAGACGTAGAGGCCAACTCGCCAGGTATGTGGTCAAATATTAGCGCCGAAATGTTAGATTGGGTTAGGCTAGCTTATATTATGTTATTGATGTATATAAAGGTCCCACGGAGACGTAGATGCCAACTCGCCAGGAATGTTGTCAAATATTACCGCCGAGATGATAGGTTGGGTTAGGTTACGTCATATTACGTTATTGATGTATATGAGGGTTACACGGAGACGTAGAGGCCAACTCGCCAGGAATGCTGTCAAATATTATGGCCGAGATGTTAGGTTGGGTTAGGTTAGGTTATATTACGTAATAGATATATATAAATATCCCACGGAGACGTAGAGGCCAACTCGCCAGGAATGTTGTCAAATATTACCGCCGAGATGATAGGTTGGGTTAGGTTAGGTTATATGTCGTTATTTGTGTATATGAAGGTCCCACGGAGACGCAGAGGCCAACAAGCCAGGAATGTGGTCAAATATTACCGCCGAGATGTTAGATTGGGTTAGGCTAGCTTATATTATTTTATTGATGTATATAAAGGTCTCACGGAGACGTAGAGGCCAACTCGCCAGGAATGTGGTCAAATTTTACAGCCGAGATGTTAGATTGGGTTAGGCTAGCTCATATTAGGTTATTGATGTATATACAGGTCCCACGGAGACGTAGAGGCCAACAAGACAGGAATGTGGTCAAATATTACCGCCGAGATGTTAGATTGGGTTAGGTTAAGTTATATTACGTTATAGACGTATATAAAGGTCCCACGGAGACGCAGAGGCCAACAAGCCAGGAATGTGGTCAAATATTACCGCCGAGATGTTAGATTGGGTTAGGCTAGCTTATATTATTTTATTGATGTATATAAAGGTCTCACGGAGACGTAGAGGCCAACTCGCCAGGAATGTGGTCAAATATTACAGCCGAGATGTTAGATTGGGTTAGGCTAGCTCATATTATGTTATTGATGTATATAAAGGTCCCACGGAGACGTAGAGGCCAACTCGCCAGGAATGTTGTTAAATATTACCGCCGAGATGATAGGTTGGGTTAGGTTAGGTTATATTATGTTATTGATGTATATAAAGGTCCCACGGGGACGTAGAGGCCAACTCGCCAGGAATGTTGTCAAATATTACCGCCGAGATGATAGGTTGGGTTAGGTTAGGTTATTTACGTTATTGATGTATATAAAGGTCCCACGGAGACGTAGATGCCAACTCGCCAGGAATGTTGTCAAATATTACCGCTGAGATGATAGGTTGGGTTAGGTTAGGTTATATTACTTTATTGATGTATATAAAGGTCCCACGGAGACGTAGATGACAACTCGCCAGGAATGTTGTCAAATATTACCGCCGAGATGATAGGTTGGGTTAGGTTACGTTATATTACGTTATTGATGTATATGAGGGTTACACGGAGACGTAGAGGCCAACTCGCCAGGAATGCTGTCAAATATTACCGCCTAGATGTTAGGTTGGGTTAGGTTAGGTTATATTACGTAATAGATATATATAAATATCCCACGGAGACGTAGAGGCCAACTCGCCAGGAATGTTGTCAAATATTACCGCCGAGATGATAGGTTGGGTTAGGTTAGGTTATATGTCGTTATTCGTGTATATGAAGGTCCCACGTAGACGTAGAGGCCAACTCGCCAGGTATGTTGTCAAATATTACCGCCGGGATGATAGGTTGGGTTAGGCAAGCTTATATTATGTTATTGATGTATATAAAGGTCCCACGTAGACGTAGAGGCCAACTCGCCAGGAATGTTGTCAAATATTACCGCCGAGATGATAGGTTGGGTTAGGTTACGTTATATTACGTTATTGATGTATATGAGGGTTACACGGAGACGTAGAGGCCAACTCGCCAGGTATGTGGTCAAATATTACCGCCGAAATGTTAGATTGGGTTAGGCTAGCTTATATTATGTTATTGATGTATATAAAGGTCCCACGGAGACGTAGATGCCAGCTCGCCAGGAATGTTGTCAAATATTACCGCCGAGATGATAGGTTGGGTTAGGTTACGTCATATTACGTTATTGATGTATATGAGGGTTACACGGAGACGTAGAGGCCAACTCGCCAGGAATGTTGTCAAATATTGCCGCCGAGATGATAGGTTGGGTTAGGTTAGGTTATTTACGTTATTGATGTATATAAAGGTCCCACGGAGACGTAGATGCCAACTCGCCAGGAATGTTGTCAAATATTACCGCTGAGATGATAGGTTGGGTTAGGTTAGGTTATATTACTTTATTGATGTATATAAAGGTCCCACGGAGACGTAGATGCCAACTCGCCAGGAATGTTGTCAAATATTACCGCCGAGATGATAGGTTGGGTTAGGTTAGGTTATATTATGTTATTGATGTATATAAAGGTCCCACGGGGACGTAGAGGCCAACTCGCCAGGAATGTTGTCAAATATTACCGCCGAGATGATCGGTTGGGTTAGGTTAGGTTATTTACGTTATTGATGTATATAAAGGTCCCACGGAGACGTAGATGCCAACTCGCCAGTAATGTTGTCAAATATTACCGCTGAGATGATAGGTTGGGTTAGGTTAGGTTATATTACTTTATTGATGTCTATAAAGGTCCCACGGAGACGTAGATGACAACTCGCCAGGAATGTTGTCAAATATTACCGCCGAGATGATAGGTTGGGTTAGGTTACGTTATATTACGTTATTGATGTATATGAGGGTTACACGGAGACGTAGAGGCCAACTCGCCAGGAATGCTGTCAAATATTACCGCCTAGATGTTAGGTTGGGTTAGGTTAGGTTATATTACGTAATAGATATATATAAATATCCCACGGAGACGTAGAGGCCAACTCGCCAGGAATGTTGTCAAATATTACCGCCGAGATGATAGGTTGGGTTAGGTTAGGTTATATGTCGTTATTCGTGTATATGAAGGTCCCACGTAGACGTAGAGGCCAACTCGCCAGGTATGTTGTCAAATATTACCGCCGGGATGATAGGTTGGGTTAGGCAAGCTTATATTATGTTATTGATGTATATAAAGGTCCCACGTAGACGTAGAGGCCAACTCGCCAGGAATGTTGTCAAATATTACCGCCGAGATGATAGGTTGGGTTAGGTTACGTTATATTACGTTATTGATGTATATGAGGGTTACACGGAGACGTAGAGGCCAACTCGCCAGGTATGTGGTCAAATATTACCGCCGAAATGTTAGATTGGTTTAGGCTAGCTTATATTATGTTATTGATGTATATAAAGGTCCCACGGAGACGTAGATGCCAACTCGCCAGGAATGTTGTCAAATATTACCGCCGAGATGATAGGTTGGGTTAGGTTACGTCATATTACGTTATTGATGTATATGAGGGTTACACGGAGACGTAGAGGCCAACTCGCCAGGAATGCTGGCAAATATTACCGCCGAGATGTTAGGTTGGGTTAGGTTAGGTTATATTACGTTATTGATGTATATAAAGGTTCCACGGAGACGTAGATGCCAACTCGCCAGGAATGTTGTCAAATATTACCGCTGAGATGATAGGTTGGGTTATGTTAGGTTATATTACGTTATTGATGTATATAAAGGTCCCACGGAGACGTAGATGCCAACTCGCCAGGAATGTTGTCAAATATTACCGCCGAGATGATAGGTTGGGTTAGGTTACGTTATATTACGTTATTGATGTATATGAGGGTTACACGGAGACGTAGAGGCCAACTCGCCAGGAATGCTGTCAAATATCACCGCCGAGATGATAGGTTGGGTTAGGTTAGGTTATATGTCGTTATTCGTGTATATGAAGGTCCCACGTAGACGTAGAGGCCAACTCGCCAGGTATGTTGTCAAATATTACCGCCGGGATGATAAGTTGGGTTAGGCAAGCTTATATTATGTTATTGATGTATATAAAGGTCCCACGTAGACGTAGAGGCCAACTCGCCAGGAATGTTGTCAAATATTACCGCCGAGATGATAGGTTGGGTTAGGTTACGTTATATTACGTTATTGATGTATATGAGGGTTACACGGAGACGTAGAGGCCAACTCGCCAGGTATGTGGTCAAATATTACCGCCGAAATGTTAGATTGGTTTAGGCTAGCTTATATTATGTTATTGATGTATATAAAGGTCCCACGGGGACGTAGATGCCAACTCGCCAGGAATGTTGTCAAATATTACCGCCGAGATGATAGGTTGGGTTAGGTTACGTCATATTACGTTATTGATGTATATGAGGGTTACACGGAGACGTAGAGGCCAACTCGCCAGGAATGCTGTCAAATATTACCGCCGAGATGTTAGGTTGGGTTAGGTTAGGTTATATTACGTAATAGATATATATAAATATCCCACGGAGACGTAGAGGCCAACTCGCCAGGAATGTTGTCAAATATTACCGCCGAGATGATAGGTTGGGTTAGGTTAGGTTATATGTCGTTATTTGTGTATATGAAGGTCCCACGGAGACGCAGAGGCCAACAAGCCAGGAATGTGGTCAAATATTACCGCCGAGATGTTAGATTGGGTTAGGCTAGCTTATATTATTTTATTGATGTATATAAAGGTCTCACGGAGACGTAGAGGCCAACTCGCCAGGAATGTGGTCAAATATTACAGCCGAGATGTTAGATTGGGTTAGGCTAGCTCATATTATGTTATTGATGTATATAAAGGTCCCACGGAGACGTAGAGGCCAACTCGCCAGGAATGTTGTTAAATATTACCGCCGAGATGATAGGTTGGGTTAGGTTAGGTTATATTATGTTATTGATGTATATAAAGGTCCCACGGGGACGTAGAGGCCAACTCGCCAGGAATGTTGTCAAATATTACCGCCGAGATGATAGGTTGGGTTAGGTTAGGTTATTTACGTTATTGATGTATATAAAGGTCCCACGGAGACGTAGATGCCAACTCGCCAGGAATGTTGTCAAATATTACCGCTGAGATGATAGGTTGGGTTAGGTTAGGTTATATTACTTTATTGATGTATATAAAGGTCCCACGGAGACGTAGATGACAACTCGCCAGGAATGTTGTCAAATATTACCGCCGAGATGATAGGTTGGGTTAGGTTACGTTATATTACGTTATTGATGTATATGAGGGTTACACGGAGACGTAGAGGCCAACTCGCCAGGAATGCTGTCAAATATTACCGCCTAGATGTTAGGTTGGGTTAGGTTAGGTTATATTACGTAATAGATATATATAAATATCCCACGGAGACGTAGAGGCCAACTCGCCAGGAATGTTGTCAAATATTACCGCCGAGATGATAGGTTGGGTTAGGTTAGGTTATATGTCGTTATTCGTGTATATGAAGGTCCCACGTAGACGTAGAGGCCAACTCGCCAGGTATGTTGTCAAATATTACCGCCGGGATGATAGGTTGGGTTAGGCAAGCTTATATTATGTTATTGATGTATATAAAGGTCCCACGTAGACGTAGAGGCCAACTCGCCAGGAATGTTGTCAAATATTACCGCCGAGATGATAGGTTGGGTTAGGTTACGTTATATTACGTTATTGATGTATATAAAGGTCCCACGGGGACGTAGAGGCCAACTCGCCAGGAATGCTGTCAAATATTACCGCCTAGATGTTAGGTTGGGTTAGGTTAGGTTATATTACGTAATAGATATATATAAATATCCCACGGAGACGTAGAGGCCAACTCGCCAGGAATGTTGTCAAATATTACCGCCGAGATGTTAGGTTGGGTTAGGTTAGGTTATATGTCGTTATTGGTGTATATGAAGGTCCCACGTATACGTAGAGGCCAACTCGCCAGGTATGTTGTCAAATATTACCGCCGGGATGATAAGTTGGGTTAGGCAAGCTTATATTATGTTATTGATGTATATAAAGGTCCCACGTAGACGTAGAGGCCAACTCGCCAGGAATGTTGTCAAATATTACCGCCGAGATGATAGGTTGGGTTAGGTTACGTTATATTACGTTATTGATGTATATGAGGGTTACACGGAGACGTAGAGGCCAACTCGCCAGGAATGCTGTCAAATATTACCGCCTAGATGTTAGGTTGGGTTAGGTTAGGTTATATTACGTAATAGATATATATAAATATCCCACGGAGACGTAGAGGCCAACTCGCCAGGAATGTTGTCAAATATTACCGCCGAGATGATAGGTTGGGTTAGGTTAGGTTATATGTCGTTATTGGTGTATATGAAGGTCCCACGTAGACGTAGAGGCCAACTCGCCAGGTATGTTGTCAAATATTACCGCCGGGATGATAAGTTGGGTTAGGCAAGCTTATATTATGTTATTGATGTATATAAAGGTCCCACGTAGACGTAGAGGCCAACTCGCCAGGAATGTTGTCAAATATTACCGCCGAGATGATAGGTTGGGTTAGGTTACGTTATATTACGTTATTGATGTATATGAGGGTTACACGGAGACGTAGAGGCCAACTCGCCAGGTATGTGGTCAAATATTACCGCCGAAATGTTAGATTGGTTTAGGCTAGCTTATATTATGTTATTGATGTATATAAAGGTCCCACGGAGACGTAGATGCCAACTCGCCAGGAATGTTGTCAAATATTACCGCCGAGATGATAGGTTGGGTTAGGTTACGTCATATTACGTTATTGATGTATATGAGGGTTACACGGAGACGTAGAGGCCAACTCGCCAGGAATGCTGTCAAATATTACCGCCGAGATGTTAGGTTGGGTTAGGTTAGGTTATATTACGTAATAGATATATATAAATATCCCACGGAGACGTAGAGGCCAACTCGCCAGGAATGTTGTCAAATATTACCGCCGAGATGATAGGTTGGGTTAGGTTAGGTTATATGTCGTTATTTGTGTATATGAAGGTCCCACGGAGACGCAGAGGCCAACAAGCCAGGAATGTGGTCAAATATTACCGCCGAGATGTTAGATTGGGTTAGGCTAGCTTATATTATTTTATTGATGTATATAAAGGTCTCACGGAGACGTAGAGGCCAACTCGCCAGGAATGTGGTCAAATATTACAGCCGAGATGTTAGATTGGGTTAGGCTAGCTCATATTATGTTATTGATGTATATAAAGGTCCCACGGAGACGTAGAGGCCAACTCGCCAGGAATGTTGTTAAATATTACCGCCGAGATGATAGGTTGGGTTAGGTTAGGTTATATTATGTTATTGATGTATATAAAGGTCCCACGGGGACGTAGAGGCCAACTCGCCAGGAATGTTGTCAAATATTACCGCCGAGATGATAGGTTGGGTTAGGTTAGGTTATTTACGTTATTGATGTATATAAAGGTCCCACGGAGACGTAGATGCCAACTCGCCAGGAATGTTGTCAAATATTACCGCTGAGATGATAGGTTGGGTTAGGTTAGGTTATATTACTTTATTGATGTATATAAAGGTCCCACGGAGACGTAGATGACAACTCGCCAGGAATGTTGTCAAATATTACCGCCGAGATGATAGGTTGGGTTAGGTTACGTTATATTACGTTATTGATGTATATGAGGGTTACACGGAGACGTAGAGGCCAACTCGCCAGGTATGTGGTCCAATATTACCGCCGAAATGTTAGATTGGGTTAGGCTAGCTTATATTATGTTATTGATGTATATAAAGGTCCCACGGAGACGTAGATGCCAACTCGCCAGGAATGTTGTCAAATATTACCGCCGAGATGATAGGTTGGGTTAGGTTACGTCATATTACGTTATTGATGTATATGAGGGTTACACGGAGACGTAGAGGCCAACTCGCCAGGAATGCTGTCAAATATTACCGCCGAGATGTTAGGTTGGGTTAGGTTAGGTTATATTACGTAATAGATATATATAAATATCCCACGGAGACGTAGAGGCCAACTCGCCAGGAATGTTGTCAAATATTACCGCCGAGATGATAGGTTGGGTTAGGTTAGGTTATATGTCGTTATTGGTGTATATGAAGGTCCCACGTAGACGTAGAGGCCAACTCGCCAAGAATGTTGTCAAATATTACCGCGGAAATGTTAGGTTGGGTTAGGTTAGGTTATATTACGTTATTGACGTATATGTGGGTTACACGGAGACGTAGAGGTCAACTCGCCACGAATGTTGTCAAATATTACCACCGAGATGTTAGGTTGGGTTAGGTTAGGTTATATTACGTTATTGATGTATATAAAGGTCCCACGGAGACGTAGAAGCCAACAAGACAGGAATGTGGTCAAATATTACCGCCGAGATGATAGGTTGGGTTAGGTTAGGTTATATGTCGTTATTTGTGTATATGAAGGTCCCACGGAGACGCAGAGGCCAACAAGCCAGGAATGTGGTCAAATATTACCGCCGAGATGTTAGATTGGGTTAGGCTAGCTTATATTATTTTATTGATGTATATAAAGGTCTCACGGAGACGTAGAGGCCAACTCGCCAGGAATGTGGTCAAATTTTACAGCCGAGATGTTAGATTGGGTTAGGCTAGCTCATATTATGTTATTGATGTATATAAAGGTCCCACGGAGACGTAGAGGCCAACTCGCCAGGAATGTTGTTAAATATTACCGCCGAGATGATAGGTTGGGTTAGGTTAGGTTATATTATGTTATTGATGTATATAAAGGTCCCACGGGGACGTAGAGGCCAACTCGCCAGGAATGTTGTCAAATATTACCGCCGAGATGATAGGTTGGGTTAGGTTAGGTTATTTTACGTTATTGATGTATATAAAGGTCCCACGGAGACGTAGATGCCAACTCGCCAGGAATGTTGTCAAATATTACCGCTGAGATGATAGGTTGGGTTATGTTAGGTTATATTACGTTATTGATGTATATAAAGGTCCCACGGAGACGTAGATGCCAACTCGCCAGGAATGTTGTCAAATATTACCGCCGAGATGATAGGTTGGGTTAGGTTACGTTATATTACGTTATTGATGTATATGAGGGTTACACGGAGACGTAGAGGCCAACTCGCCAGGAATGCTGTCAAATATTACCGCCGAGATGATAGGTTGCGTTAGGTTACGTTATATTACGTTATTGATGTATATGAGGGATACACGGAGACGTAGAGGCCAACTCGCCAGGTATGTGGTCAAATATTAGCGCCGAAATGTTAGATTGGGTTAGGCTAGCTTATATTATGTTATTGATGTATATAAAGGTCCCACGGAGACGTAGATGCCAACTCGCCAGGAATGTTGTCAAATATTACCGCCGAGATGATAGGTTGGGTTAGGTTACGTCATATTACGTTATTGATGTATATGAGGGTTACACGGAGACGTAGAGGCCAACTCGCCAGGAATGCTGTCAAATATTATGGCCGAGATGTTAGGTTGGGTTAGGTTAGGTTATATTACGTAATAGATATATATAAATATCCCACGGAGACGTAGAGGCCAACTCGCCAGGAATGTTGTCAAATATTACCGCCGAGATGATAGGTTGGGTTAGGTTAGGTTATATGTCGTTATTTGTGTATATGAAGGTCCCACGGAGACGCAGAGGCCAACAAGCCAGGAATGTGGTCAAATATTACCGCCGAGATGTTAGATTGGGTTAGGCTAGCTTATATTATTTTATTGATGTATATAAAGGTCTCACGGAGACGTAGAGGCCAACTCGCCAGGAATGTGGTCAAATTTTACAGCCGAGATGTTAGATTGGGTTAGGCTAGCTCATATTAGGTTATTGATGTATATACAGGTCCCACGGAGACGTAGAGGCCAACAAGACAGGAATGTGGTCAAATATTACCGCCGAGATGTTAGATTGGGTTAGGTTAAGTTATATTACGTTATAGACGTATATAAAGGTCCCACGGAGACGCAGAGGCCAACAAGCCAGGAATGTGGTCAAATATTACCGCCGAGATGTTAGATTGGGTTAGGCTAGCTTATATTATTTTATTGATGTATATAAAGGTCTCACGGAGACGTAGAGGCCAACTCGCCAGGAATGTGGTCAAATATTACAGCCGAGATGTTAGATTGGGTTAGGCTAGCTCATATTATGTTATTGATGTATATAAAGGTCCCACGGAGACGTAGAGGCCAACTCGCCAGGAATGTTGTTAAATATTACCGCCGAGATGATAGGTTGGGTTAGGTTAGGTTATATTATGTTATTGATGTATATAAAGGTCCCACGGGGACGTAGAGGCCAACTCGCCAGGAATGTTGTCAAATATTACCGCCGAGATGATAGGTTGGGTTAGGTTAGGTTATTTACGTTATTGATGTATATAAAGGTCCCACGGAGACGTAGATGCCAACTCGCCAGGAATGTTGTCAAATATTACCGCTGAGATGATAGGTTGGGTTAGGTTAGGTTATATTACTTTATTGATGTATATAAAGGTCCCACGGAGACGTAGATGACAACTCGCCAGGAATGTTGTCAAATATTACCGCCGAGATGATAGGTTGGGTTAGGTTACGTTATATTACGTTATTGATGTATATGAGGGTTACACGGAGACGTAGAGGCCAACTCGCCAGGAATGCTGTCAAATATTACCGCCTAGATGTTATGTTGGGTTAGGTTAGGTTATATTACGTAATAGATATATATAAATATCCCACGGAGACGTAGAGGCCAACTCGCCAGGAATGTTGTCAAATATTACCGCCGAGATGATAGGTTGGGTTAGGTTAGGTTATATGTCGTTATTCGTGTATATGAAGGTCCCACGTAGACGTAGAGGCCAACTCGCCAGGTATGTTGTCAAATATTACCGCCGGGATGATAGGTTGGGTTAGGCAAGCTTATATTATGTTATTGATGTATATAAAGGTCCCACGTAGACGTAGAGGCCAACTCGCCAGGAATGTTGTCAAATATTACCGCCGAGATGATAGGTTGGGTTAGGTTACGTTATATTACGTTATTGATGTATATGAGGGTTACACGGAGACGTAGAGGCCAACTCGCCAGGTATGTGGTCAAATATTACCGCCGAAATGTTAGATTGGGTTAGGCTAGCTTATATTATGTTATTGATGTATATAAAGGTCCCACGGAGACGTAGATGCCAGCTCGCCAGGAATGTTGTCAAATATTACCGCCGAGATGATAGGTTGGGTTAGGTTACGTCATATTACGTTATTGATGTATATGAGGGTTACACGGAGACGTAGAGGCCAACTCGCCAGGAATGTTGTCAAATATTGCCGCCGAGATGATAGGTTGGGTTAGGTTAGGTTATTTACGTTATTGATGTATATAAAGGTCCCACGGAGACGTAGATGCCAACTCGCCAGGAATGTTGTCAAATATTACCGCTGAGATGATAGGTTGGGTTAGGTTAGGTTATATTACTTTATTGATGTATATAAAGGTCCCACGGAGACGTAGATGCCAACTCGCCAGGAATGTTGTCAAATATTACCGCCGAGATGATAGGTTGGGTTAGGTTAGGTTATATTATGTTATTGATGTATATAAAGGTCCCACGGGGACGTAGAGGCCAACTCGCCAGGAATGTTGTCAAATATTACCGCCGAGATGATCGGTTGGGTTAGGTTAGGTTATTTACGTTATTGATGTATATAAAGGTCCCACGGAGACGTAGATGCCAACTCGCCAGTAATGTTGTCAAATATTACCGCTGAGATGATAGGTTGGGTTAGGTTAGGTTATATTACTTTATTGATGTATATAAAGGTCCCACGGAGACGTAGATGACAACTCGCCAGGAATGTTGTCAAATATTACCGCCGAGATGATAGGTTGGGTTAGGTTACGTTATATTACGTTATTGATGTATATGAGGGTTACACGGAGACGTAGAGGCCAACTCGCCAGGAATGCTGTCAAATATTACCGCCTAGATGTTAGGTTGGGTTAGGTTAGGTTATATTACGTAATAGATATATATAAATATCCCACGGAGACGTAGAGGCCAACTCGCCAGGAATGTTGTCAAATATTACCGCCGAGATGATAGGTTGGGTTAGGTTAGGTTATATGTCGTTATTCGTGTATATGAAGGTCCCACGTAGACGTAGAGGCCAACTCGCCAGGTATGTTGTCAAATATTACCGCCGGGATGATAGGTTGGGTTAGGCAAGCTTATATTATGTTATTGATGTATATAAAGGTCCCACGTAGACGTAGAGGCCAACTCGCCAGGAATGTTGTCAAATATTACCGCCGAGATGATAGGTTGGGTTAGGTTACGTTATATTACGTTATTGATGTATATGAGGGTTACACGGAGACGTAGAGGCCAACTCGCCAGGTATGTGGTCAAATATTACCGCCGAAATGTTAGATTGGTTTAGGCTAGCTTATATTATGTTATTGATGTATATAAAGGTCCCACGGAGACGTAGATGCCAACTCGCCAGGAATGTTGTCAAATATTACCGCCGAGATGATAGGTTGGGTTAGGTTACGTCATATTACGTTATTGATGTATATGAGGGTTACACGGAGACGTAGAGGCCAACTCGCCAGGAATGCTGGCAAATATTACCGCCGAGATGTTAGGTTGGGTTAGGTTAGGTTATATTACGTTATTGATGTATATAAAGGTTCCACGGAGACGTAGATGCCAACTCGCCAGGAATGTTGTCAAATATTACCGCTGAGATGATAGGTTGGGTTATGTTAGGTTATATTACGTTATTGATGTATATAAAGGTCCCACGGAGACGTAGATGCCAACTCGCCAGGAATGTTGTCAAATATTACCGCCGAGATGATAGGTTGGGTTAGGTTACGTTATATTACGTTATTGATGTATATGAGGGTTACACGGAGACGTAGAGGCCAACTCGCCAGGAATGCTGTCAAATATTACCGCCGAGATGATAGGTTGGGTTAGGTTACGTCATATTACGTTATTGATGTATATGAGGGTTACACGGAGACGTAGAGGCCAACTCGCCAGGAATGCTGTCAAATATTACCGCCGAGATGTTAGGTTGGGTTAGGTTAGGTTATATTACGTAATAGATATATATAAATATCCCACGGAGACGTAGAGGCCAACTCGCCAGGAATGTTGTCAAATATTACCGCCGAGATGATAGGTTGGGTTAGGTTAGGTTATATGTCGTTATTTGTGTATATGAAGGTCCCACGGAGACGCAGAGGCCAACAAGCCAGGAATGTGGTCAAATATTACCGCCGAGATGTTAGATTGGGTTAGGCTAGCTTATATTATTTTATTGATGTATATAAAGGTCTCACGGAGACGTAGAGGCCAACTCGCCAGGAATGTGGTCAAATTTTACAGCCGAGATGTTAGATTGGGTTAGGCTAGCTCATATTAGGTTATTGATGTATATACAGGTCCCACGGAGACGTAGAGGCCAACAAGACAGGAATGTGGTCAAATATTACCGCCGAGATGTTAGATTGGGTTAGGTTAAGTTATATTACGTTATAGATGTATATAAAGGTCCCACGGAGACGCAGAGGCCAACAAGCCAGGAATGTGGTCAAATATTACCGCCGAGATGTTAGATTGTGTTAGGCTAGCTTATATTATTTTATTGATGTATATAAAGGTCTCACGGAGACGTAGAGGCCAACTCGCCAGGAATGTGGTCAAATATTACAGCCGAGATGTTAGATTGGGTTAGGCTAGCTCATATTATGTTATTGATGTATATAAAGGTCCCACGGAGACGTAGAGGCCAACTCGCCAGGAATGTTGTTAAATATTACCGCCGAGATGATAGGTTGGGTTAGGTTAGGTTATATTATGTTATTGATGTATATAAAGGTCCCACGGGGACGTAGAGGCCAACTCGCCAGGAATGTTGTCAAATATTACCGCCGAGATGATAGGTTGGGTTAGGTTAGGTTATTTACGTTATTGATGTATATAAAGGTCCCACGGAGACGTAGATGCCAACTCGCCAGGAATGTTGTCAAATATTACCGCTGAGATGATAGGTTGGGTTAGGTTAGGTTATATTACTTTATTGATGTATATAAAGGTCCCACGGAGACGTAGATGACAACTCGCCAGGAATGTTGTCAAATATTACCGCCGAGATGATAGGTTGGGTTAGGTTACGTTATATTACGTTATTGATGTATATGAGGGTTACACGGAGACGTAGAGGCCAACTCGCCAGGAATGCTGTCAAATATTACCGCCTAGATGTTAGGTTGGGTTAGGTTAGGTTATATTACGTAATAGATATATATAAATATCCCACGGAGACGTAGAGGCCAACTCGCCAGGAATGTTGTCAAATATTACCGCCGAGATGATAGGTTGGGTTAGGTTAGGTTATATGTCGTTATTCGTGTATATGAAGGTCCCACGTAGACGTAGAGGCCAACTCGCCAGGTATGTTGTCAAATATTACCGCCGGGATGATAAGTTGGGTTAGGCAAGCTTATATTATGTTATTGATGTATATAAAGGTCCCACGTAGACGTAGAGGCCAACTCGCCAGGAATGTTGTCAAATATTACCGCCGAGATGATAGGTTGGGTTAGGTTACGTTATATTACGTTATTGATGTATATGAGGGTTACACGGAGACGTAGAGGCCAACTCGCCAGGTATGTGGTCAAATATTACCGCCGAAATGTTAGATTGGTTTAGGCTAGCTTATATTATGTTATTGATGTATATAAAGGTCCCACGGGGACGTAGATGCCAACTCGCCAGGAATGTTGTCAAATATTACCGCCGAGATGATAGGTTGGGTTAGGTTACGTCATATTACGTTATTGATGTATATGAGGGTTACACGGAGACGTAGAGGCCAACTCGCCAGGAATGCTGTCAAATATTACCGCCGAGATGTTAGGTTGGGTTAGGTTAGGTTATATTACGTAATAGATATATATAAATATCCCACGGAGACGTAGAGGCCAACTCGCCAGGAATGTTGTCAAATATTACCGCCGAGATGATAGGTTGGGTTAGGTTAGGTTATATGTCGTTATTTGTGTATATGAAGGTCCCACGGAGACGCAGAGGCCAACAAGCCAGGAATGTGGTCAAATATTACCGCCGAGATGTTAGATTGGGTTAGGCTAGCTTATATTATTTTATTGATGTATATAAAGGTCTCACGGAGACGTAGAGGCCAACTCGCCAGGAATGTGGTCAAATATTACAGCCGAGATGTTAGATTGGGTTAGGCTAGCTCATATTATGTTATTGATGTATATAAAGGTCCCACGGAGACGTAGAGGCCAACTCGCCAGGAATGTTGTTAAATATTACCGCCGAGATGATAGGTTGGGTTAGGTTAGGTTATATTATGTTATTGATGTATATAAAGGTCCCACGGGGACGTAGAGGCCAACTCGCCAGGAATGTTGTCAAATATTACCGCCGAGATGATAGGTTGGGTTAGGTTAGGTTATTTACGTTATTGATGTATATAAAGGTCCCACGGAGACGTAGATGCCAACTCGCCAGGAATGTTGTCAAATATTACCGCTGAGATGATAGGTTGGGTTAGGTTAGGTTATATTACTTTATTGATGTATATAAAGGTCCCACGGAGACGTAGATGACAACTCGCCAGGAATGTTGTCAAATATTACCGCCGAGATGATAGGTTGGGTTAGGTTACGTTATATTACGTTATTGATGTATATGAGGGTTACACGGAGACGTAGAGGCCAACTCGCCAGGAATGCTGTCAAATATTACCGCCTAGATGTTAGGTTGGGTTAGGTTAGGTTATATTACGTAATAGATATATATAAATATCCCACGGAGACGTAGAGGCCAACTCGCCAGGAATGTTGTCAAATATTACCGCCGAGATGATAGGTTGGGTTAGGTTAGGTTATATGTCGTTATTCGTGTATATGAAGGTCCCACGTAGACGTAGAGGCCAACTCGCCAGGTATGTTGTCAAATATTACCGCCGGGATGATAGGTTGGGTTAGGCAAGCTTATATTATGTTATTGATGTATATAAAGGTCCCACGTAGACGTAGAGGCCAACTCGCCAGGAATGTTGTCAAATATTACCGCCGAGATGATAGGTTGGGTTAGGTTACGTTATATTACGTTATTGATGTATATAAAGGTCCCACGGGGACGTAGAGGCCAACTCGCCAGGAATGCTGTCAAATATTACCGCCTAGATGTTAGGTTGGGTTAGGTTAGGTTATATTACGTAATAGATATATATAAATATCCCACGGAGACGTAGAGGCCAACTCGCCAGGAATGTTGTCAAATATTACCGCCGAGATGATAGGTTGGGTTAGGTTAGGTTATATGTCGTTATTGGTGTATATGAAGGTCCCACGTAGACGTAGAGGCCAACTCGCCAGGTATGTTGTCAAATATTACCGCCGGGATGATAAGTTGGGTTAGGCAAGCTTATATTATGTTATTGATGTATATAAAGGTCCCACGTAGACGTAGAGGCCAACTCGCCAGGAATGTTGTCAAATATTACCGCCGAGATGATAGGTTGGGTTAGGTTACGTTATATTACGTTATTGATGTATATGAGGGTTACACGGAGACGTAGAGGCCAACTCGCCAGGAATGCTGTCAAATATTACCGCCTAGATGTTAGGTTGGGTTAGGTTAGGTTATATTACGTAATAGATATATATAAATATCCCACGGAGACGTAGAGGCCAACTCGCCAGGAATGTTGTCAAATATTACCGCCGAGATGATAGGTTGGGTTAGGTTAGGTTATATGTCGTTATTGGTGTATATGAAGGTCCCACGTAGACGTAGAGGCCAACTCGCCAGGTATGTTGTCAAATATTACCGCCGGGATGATAAGTTGGGTTAGGCAAGCTTATATTATGTTATTGATGTATATAAAGGTCCCACGTAGACGTAGAGGCCAACTCGCCAGGAATGTTGTCAAATATTACCGCCGAGATGATAGGTTGGGTTAGGTTACGTTATATTACGTTATTGATGTATATGAGGGTTACACGGAGACGTAGAGGCCAACTCGCCAGGTATGTGGTCAAATATTACCGCCGAAATGTTAGATTGGTTTAGGCTAGCTTATATTATGTTATTGATGTATATAAAGGTCCCACGGAGACGTAGATGCCAACTCGCCAGGAATGTTGTCAAATATTACCGCCGAGATGATAGGTTGGGTTAGGTTACGTCATATTACGTTATTGATGTATATGAGGGTTACACGGAGACGTAGAGGCCAACTCGCCAGGAATGCTGTCAAATATTACCGCCGAGATGTTAGGTTGGGTTAGGTTAGGTTATATTACGTAATAGATATATATAAATATCCCACGGAGACGTAGAGGCCAACTCGCCAGGAATGTTGTCAAATATTACCGCCGAGATGATAGGTTGGGTTAGGTTAGGTTATATGTCGTTATTTGTGTATATGAAGGTCCCACGGAGACGCAGAGGCCAACAAGCCAGGAATGTGGTCAAATATTACCGCCGAGATGTTAGATTGGGTTAGGCTAGCTTATATTATTTTATTGATGTATATAAAGGTCTCACGGAGACGTAGAGGCCAACTCGCCAGGAATGTGGTCAAATATTACAGCCGAGATGTTAGATTGGGTTAGGCTAGCTCATATTATGTTATTGATGTATATAAAGGTCCCACGGAGACGTAGAGGCCAACTCGCCAGGAATGTTGTTAAATATTACCGCCGAGATGATAGGTTGGGTTAGGTTAGGTTATATTATGTTATTGATGTATATAAAGGTCCCACGGGGACGTAGAGGCCAACTCGCCAGGAATGTTGTCAAATATTACCGCCGAGATGATAGGTTGGGTTAGGTTAGGTTATTTACGTTATTGATGTATATAAAGGTCCCACGGAGACGTAGATGCCAACTCGCCAGGAATGTTGTCAAATATTACCGCTGAGATGATAGGTTGGGTTAGGTTAGGTTATATTACTTTATTGATGTATATAAAGGTCCCACGGAGACGTAGATGACAACTCGCCAGGAATGTTGTCAAATATTACCGCCGAGATGATAGGTTGGGTTAGGTTACGTTATATTACGTTATTGATGTATATGAGGGTTACACGGAGACGTAGAGGCCAACTCGCCAGGAATGCTGTCAAATATTACCGCCTAGATGTTAGGTTGGGTTAGGTTAGGTTATATTACGTAATAGATATATATAAATATCCCACGGAGACGTAGAGGCCAACTCGCCAGGAATGTTGTCAAATATTACCGCCGAGATGATAGGTTGGGTTAGGTTAGGTTATATGTCGTTATTCGTGTATATGAAGGTCCCACGTAGACGTAGAGGCCAACTCGCCAGGTATGTTGTCAAATATTACCGCCGGGATGATAGGTTGGGTTAGGCAAGCTTATATTATGTTATTGATGTATATAAAGGTCCCACGTAGACGTAGAGGCCAACTCGCCAGGAATGTTGTCAAATATTACCGCCGAGATGATAGGTTGGGTTAGGTTACGTTATATTACGTTATTGATGTATATAAAGGTCCCACGGGGACGTAGAGGCCAACTCGCCAGGAATGCTGTCAAATATTACCGCCTAGATGTTAGGTTGGGTTAGGTTAGGTTATATTACGTAATAGATATATATAAATATCCCACGGAGACGTAGAGGCCAACTCGCCAGGAATGTTGTCAAATATTACCGCCGAGATGATAGGTTGGGTTAGGTTAGGTTATATGTCGTTATTGGTGTATATGAAGGTCCCACGTAGACGTAGAGGCCAACTCGCCAGGTATGTTGTCAAATATTACCGCCGGGATGATAAGTTGGGTTAGGCAAGCTTATATTATGTTATTGATGTATATAAAGGTCCCACGTAGACGTAGAGGCCAACTCGCCAGGAATGTTGTCAAATATTACCGCCGAGATGATAGGTTGGGTTAGGTTACGTTATATTACGTTATTGATGTATATGAGGGTTACACGGAGACGTAGAGGCCAACTCGCCAGGTATGTGGTCAAATATTACCGCCGAAATGTTAGACTGGTTTAGGCTAGCTTATATTATGTTATTGATGTATATAAAGGTCCCACGGAGACGTAGATGCCAACTCGCCAGGAATGTTGTCAAATATTACCGCCGAGATGATAGGTTGGGTTAGGTTACGTCATATTACGTTATTGATGTATATGAGGGTTACACGGAGACGTAGAGGCCAACTCGCCAGGAATGCTGGCAAATATTACCGCCGAGATGTTAGGTTGGGTTAGGTTAGGTTATATTACGTAATAGATATATATAAATATCCCACGGAGACGTAGAGGCCAACTCGCCAGGAATGTTGTCAAATATTACCGCCGAGATGATAGGTTGGGTTAGGTTAAGTTATATGTCGTTATTGGTGTATATGAAGGTCCCACGTAGACGTAGAGGCCAACTCGCCAGGTATGTTGTCAAATATTACCGCGGAAATGTTAGGTTGGGTTAGGTTAGGTTATATTACGTTATTGACGTATATCTGGGTTACACGGAGACGTAGAGGTCAACTCGCCAGGAATGTTGTCAAATATTACAGCCGACATGTTAGGTTGGGTTAGGTTAGGTTATATTACGGTATTGATGTATATAAAGGTCCCACGGAGACGCAGAGGCCAACAAGCCAGGAATGTGGTCAAATATTACCGCCGAGATGTTAGATTGGGTTAGGCTAGCTTATATTATTTTATTGATGTATATAAAGGTCTCACGGAGACGTAGAGGCCAACTCGCCAGGAATGTGGTCAAATTTTACAGCCGAGATGTTAGATTGGGTTAGGCTAGCTCATATTATGTTATTGATGTATATAAAGGTCCCACAGAGACGTAGAGGCCAACTCGCCAGGAATGTTGTTAAATATTACCGCCGAGATGATAGGTTGGGTTAGGTTAGGTTATATTATGTTATTGATGTATATAAAGGTCCCACGGGGACGTAGAGGCCAACTCGCCAGGAATGTTGTCAAATATTACCGCCGAGATGATAGGTTGGGTTAGGTTAGGTTATTTTACGTTATTGATGTATATAAAGGTCCCACGGAGACGTAGATGCCAACTCGCCAGGAATGTTGTCAAATATTACCGCTGAGATGATAGGTTGGGTTAGGTTAGGTTATATTACGTTATTGATGTATATAAAGGTCCCACGGAGACGTAGATGCCAACTCGCCAGGAATGTTGTCAAATATTACCGCCGAGATGATAGGTTGGGTTAGGTTACGTTATATTACGTTATTGATGTATATGAGGGTTACACGGAGACGTAGAGGCCAACTCGCCAGGAATGTTGTCAAATATTACCGCCGAGATGATAGGTTGGGTTAGGTTAGGTTATATGTCGTTATTTGTGTATATGAAGGTCCCACGGAGACGCAGAGGCCAACAAGCCAGGAATGTGGTCAAATATTACCGCCGAGATGTTAGATTGGGTTAGGCTAGCTTATATTATTTTATTGATGTATATAAAGGTCTCACGGAGACGTAGAGGCCAACTCGCCAGGAATGTGGTCAAATTTTACAGCCGAGATGTTAGATTGGGTTAGGCTAGCTCATATTATGTTATTGATGTATATAAAGGTCCCACGGAGACGTAGAGGCCAACTCGCCAGGAATGTTGTTAAATATTACCGCCGAGATGATAGGTTGGGTTAGGTTAGGTTATATTATGTTATTGATGTATACAAAGGTCCCACGGGGACGTAGAGGCCAACTCGCCAGGAATGTTGTCAAATATTACCGCCGAGATGATAGGTTGGGTTAGGTTAGGTTATTTTACGTTATTGATGTATATAAAGGTCCCACGGAGACGTAGATGCCAACTCGCCAGGAATGTTGTCAAATATTACCGCTGAGATGATAGGTTGGGTTAGGTTAGGTTATATTACGTTATTGATGTATATAAAGGTCCCACGGAGACGTAGATGCCAACTCGCCAGGAATGTTGTCAAATATTACCGCCGAGATGATACGTTGGGTTAGGTTACGTTATATTACGTTATTGATGTATATGAGGGTTACACGGAGACGTAGAGGCCAACTCGCCAGGTATGTGGTCAAATATTACCGCCGAAATGTTAGATTGGTTTAGGCTAGCTTATATTATGTTATTGATGTATATAAAGGTCCCACGGAGACGTAGAT
The DNA here is from genome assembly GCA_963969225.1 of Xylocopa violacea. Taxonomy (NCBI): domain Eukaryota; kingdom Metazoa; phylum Arthropoda; class Insecta; order Hymenoptera; family Apidae; genus Xylocopa; species Xylocopa violacea. The sequence goes on from CAXAJV010000051.1 coordinate 7,961,741, forward strand.
GCCAACTCGCCAGGAATGTTGTCAAATATTACCGCCGAGATGATAGGTTGGTTTAGGTTACGTCATATTACGTTATTGATGTATATGAGGGTTACACGGAGACGTAGAGGCCAACTCGCCAGGAATGCTGGCAAATATTACCGCCGAGATGTTAGGTTGGGTTAGGTTAGGTTATATTACGTAATAGATATATATAAATATCACACGGAGACGTAGAGGCCAACTCGCCAGGAATGTTGTCAAATATTACCGCCGAGATGATAGGTTGGGTTAGGTTAAGTTATATGTCGTTATTGGTGTATATGAAGGTCCCACGTGGACGTAGAGGCCAACTCGCCAGGTATGTTGTCAAATATTACCGCGGAAATGTTAGGTTGGGTTAGGTTAGGTTATATTACGTTATTGACGTATATGTGGGTTACACGGAGACGTAGAGGTCAACTCGCCAGGAATGTTGTCAAATATTACAGCCGACATGTTAGGTTGGGTTAGGTTAGGTTATATTACGGTATTGATGTATATAAAGGTCCCACGGAGACGCAGAGGACAACAAGCCAGGAATGTGGTCAAATATTACCGCCGAGATGTTAGATTGGGTTAGGCTAGCTTATATTATTTTATTGATGTATATAAAGGTCTCACGGAGACGTAGAGGCCAACTCGCCAGGAATGTGGTCAAATTTTACAGCCGAGATGTTAGATTGGGTTAGGCTAGCTCATATTATGTTATTGATGTATATAAAGGTCCCACGGAGACGTAGAGGCCAACTCGCCAGGAATGTTGTTAAATATTACCGCCGAGATGATAGGTTGGGTTAGGTTAGGTTATATTATGTTATTGATGTATATAAAGGTCCCACAGGGACGTAGAGGCCAACTCGCCAGGAATGTTGTCAAATATTACCGCCGAGATGATAGGTTGGGTTAGGTTAGGTTATTTTACGTTATTGATGTATATAAAGGTCCCACGGAGACGTAGATGCCAACTCGCCAGGAATGTTGTCAAATATTACCGCTGAGATGATAGGTTGGGTTAGGTTAGGTTATATTACGTTATTGATGTATATAAAGGTCCCACGGAGACGTAGATGCCAACTCGCCAGGAATGTTGTCAAATATTACCGCCGAGATGATAGGTTGGGTTAGGTTACGTTATATTACGTTATTGATGTATATGAGGGTTACACGGAGACGTAGAGGCCAACTCGCCAGGAATGTTGTCAAATATTACCGCCGAGATGATAGGTTGGGTTAGGTTAGGTTATATGTCGTTATTTGTGTATATGAAGGTCCCACGGAGACGCAGAGGCCAACAAGCCAGGAATGTGGTCAAATATTACCGCCGAGATGTTAGATTGGGTTAGGCTAGCTTATATTATTTTATTGATGTATATAAAGGTCTCACGGAGACGTAGAGTCCAACTCGCCAGGAATGTGGTCAAATTTTACAGCCGAGATGTTAGATTGGGTTAGGCTAGCTCATATTATGTTATTGATGTATATAAAGGTCCCACGGAGACGTAAAGGCCAACTCGCCAGGAATGTTGTTAAATATTACCGCCGAGATGATAGGTTGGGTTAGGTTAGGTTATATTATGTTATTGATGTATATAAAGGTCCCACGGGGACGTAGAGGCCAACTCGCCAGGAATGTTGTCAAATATTACCGCCGAGATGATAGGTTGGGTTAGGTTAGGTTATTTTACGTTATTGATGTATATAAAGGTCCCACGGAGACGTAGATGCCAACTCGCCAGGAATGTTGTCAAATATTACCGCTGAGATGATAGGTTGGGTTAGGTTAGGTTATATTACGTTATTGATGTATATAAAGGTCCCACGGAGACGTAGATGCCAACTCGCCAGGAATGTTGTCAAATATTACCGCCGAGATGATAGGTTGGGTTAGGTTACGTTATATTACGTTATTGATGTATATAAAGGTCCCACGGGGACGTAGAGGCCAACTCGCCAGGAATGTTGTCAAATATTACCGCCGAGATGATAGGTTGGGTTAGGTTAGGTTATTTTACGTTATTGATGTATATAAAGGTCCCACGGAGACGTAGAGGCCAACTCGCCAGGAATGTGGTCAAATTTTACAGCCGAGATGTTAGATTGGTTAGGCTAGCTCATATTATGTTATTGATGTATATAAAGGTCCCACGGAGACGTAGAGGCCAACTCGCCAGGAATGTTGTCAAATATTACCGCCGAGATGATAGGTTGGGTTAGGTTAGGTTATTTTACGTTATTGATGTATATAAAGGTCCCACGGAGACGTAGATGCCAACTCGCCAGGAATGTTGTCAAATATTACCGCTGAGATGATAGGTTGGGTTAGGTTAGGTTATATTACGTTATTGATGTATATAAAGGTCCCACGGAGACGTAGATGCCAACTCGCCAGGAATGTTGTCAAATATTACCGCCGAGATGATAGGTTGGGTTAGGTTACGTTATATTACGTTATTGATGTATATAAAGGTCCCACGGGGACGTAGAGGCCAACTCGCCAGGAATGTTGTCAAATATTACCGCCGAGATGATAGGTTGGGTTAGGTTAGGTTATTTTACGTTATTGATGTATATAAAGGTCCCACGGAGACGTAGAGGCCAACTCGCCAGGAATGTGGTCAAATTTTACAGCCGAGATGTTAGATTGGTTAGGCTAGCTCATATTATGTTATTGATGTATATAAAGGTCCCACGGAGACGTAGAGGCCAACTCGCCAGGAATGTTGTTAAATATTACCGCCGAGATGATAGGTTGGGTTAGGTTAGGTTATATTATGTTATTGATGTATATAAAGGTCCCACGGGGACGTAGAGGCCAACTCGCCAGGAATGTTGTCAAATATTACCGCCGAGATGATAGGTTGGGTTAGGTTAGGTTATTTTACGTTATTGATGTATATAAAGGTCCCACGGAGACGTAGATGCCAACTCGCCAGGAATGTTGTCAAATATTACCGCTGAGATGATAGGTTGGGTTAGGTTAGGTTATATTACGTTATTGATGTATATAAAGGTCCCACGGAGACGTAGATGCCAACTCGCCAGGAATGTTGTCAAATATTACCGCCGAGAAGATAGGTTGGGTTAGGTTACGTTATATTACGTTATTGATGTATATGAGGGTTACACGGAGACGTAGAGGCCAACTCGCCAGGAATGCTGTCAAATATTACCGCCGAGATGATAGGTTGCGTTAGGTTACGTTATATTACGTTATTGATGTATATGAGGGTTACACGGAGACGTAGAGGCCAACTCGCCAGGTATGTGGTCAAATATTAGCGCCGAAATGTTAGATTGGGTTAGGCTAGCTTATATTATGTTATTGATGTATATAAAGGTCCCACGGAGACGTAGATGCCAAGTCGCCAGGAATGTTGTCAAATATTACCGCCGAGATGATAGGTTGGGTTAGGTTAGGTTATATGTCGTTATTTGTGTATATGAAGGTCCCACGGAGACGCAGAGGCCAACAAGCCAGGAATGTGGTCAAATATTACCGCCGAGATGTTAGATTGGGTTAGGCTAGCTTATATTATTTTATTGATGTATATAAAGGTCTCACGGAGACGTAGAGGCCAACTCGCCAGGAATGTGGTCAAATTTTACAGCCGAGATGTTAGGTTGGGCTAGGCTAGCTCATATTAGGTTATTGATGTATATAAAGGTCCCACGGAGACGTAGAGGCCAACTCGCCAGGAATGTTGTTAAATATTACCGCCGAGATGATAGGTTGGGTTAGGTTAGGTTATATTATGTTATTGATGTATATAAAGGTCCCACGGGGACGTAGAGGCCAACTCGCCAGGAATGTTGTCAAATATTACCGCCGAGATGATAGGTTGGGTTAGGTTAGGTTATTTTACGTTATTGATGTATATAAAGGTCCCACGGAGACGTAGATGCCAACTCGCCAGGAATGTTGTCAAATATTACCGCTGAGATGATAGGTTGGGTTAGGTTAGGTTATATTACGTTATTGATGTATATAAAGGTCCCACGGAGACGTAGATGCCAACTCGCCAGGAATGTTGTCAAATATTACCGCCGAGATGATAGGTTGGGTTAGGTTACGTTATATTACGTTATTGATGTATATGAGGGTTACACGGAGACGTAGAGGCCAACTCGCCAGGAATGCTGTCAAATATTACCGCCGAGATGTTAGGTTGGGTTAGGTTAGGTTATATTACGTAATAGATATATATAAATATCCCACGGAGACGTAGAGGCCAACTCGCCAGGAATGTTGTCAAATATTACCGCCGAGATGATAGGTTGGGTTAGGTTAGGTTATATGTCGTTATTGGTGTATATGAAGGTCCCACGTAGACGTAGAGGCCAACTCGCCAGGTATGTTGTCAAATATTACCGCGGAAATGTTAGGTTGGGTTAGGTTAGGTTATATTACGTTATTGACGTATATGTGGGTTACACGGAGACGTAGAGGTCAACTCGCCAGGAATGTTGTCAAATATTACAGCCGACATGTTAGGTTGGGTTAGGTTAGGTTATATTACGTTATTGATGTATATAAAGGTCCCACGGAGACGTAGAGGCCAACAAGACAGGAATGTGGTCAAATATTACCGCCGAGATGTTAGATTGGGTTAGGTTAGGTTATATTACGTTATTGACGTATATAAAGGTCCCACGGAGACGCAGAGGCCAACAAGCGAGGAATGTGGTCAAGTATTACCGCCGAGATGTTAGATTGGGTTAGGCTAGCTTATATTATGTTATTGATGTATATAAAGGTCCCACGGAGACGTAGAGGCCAACTCGCCAGCAATGTTGTCAAATATTACCGCCGAGATGATAGGTTGGGTTAGGTTAGGTTATATTATGTTGTTGATGTATATAAAGGTCCCACGGAGACGTAGAGGCCAACTCGCCAGGAATGTTGTCAAATATTACCGCCGAGATGATAGGTTGGGTTAGGTTAGGTTATATTACGTTATTGATGTATATAAAGTTCCCACGGAGACGTAGATGCCAACTCGCCAGGAATGTTGTCAAATATTACCGCCGAGATGATAGGTTGGGTTAGGTTAGGTTATATGTCGTTAGTGGTGTATATGAAGGTCCCACGTAGACGTAGAGGCCAACTCGCCAGGAATGTTGTCAAATATTACCGCCGAGATGATAGGTTGGGTTAGGCTAGGCTATATTTCGTTATTGAAATATATAAAGGTCCCACGGAGACGTAGAGGCTAACTCGCCAGGTATGTTGTCAAATATTACCACCGAGATGTTAGGTTGGGTTAGGTTAGGTTATATTACGTTATTGATGTATATAAAGGTCCCAGGGAGACGTAGATGCCAACTCGCCAGGAATGTTGTCAAATATTACCGTCGAGATGATAGGTTGGGTTAGGATAGGCTATATTTCGTTATTGAAATATATAAAGGTCCCACGGAGACGTAGAGGCTAACTCGCCAGGTATGTTGTCAAATATTACCGCCGAGATGTTAGGTTGGGTTAGGCTAGGTTATAATATCTTATTGATGTATATAAAGGTCCCACGGAGACGCAGAGGCCAACAAGCCAGGAATGTGGTCAAATATTACCGCCGACATGTTAGGTTGGGTTAGGTTAGTTTATGTTACGTTATTGATGTATATAAAAGTCCCACGGAGACGTAGAAGCCAACTCGCCAGGAATGTTGTCAAGTATTACCGCCGAGATGATAGGTTGGGTTAGGTTACGTTATATTACGTTATTGATGTATATGAGGGTTAAACGGAGACGTAGAGGCCAACTCGCCAGGAATGTGTTCAAATATTACCGCCGACATGTTACGTTGGATTAGGTTAGGTTATATTACGTAATAGATATATATAAATATCCCACGGAGACGTAGAGGCCAACTCGCCAGGAATGTTGTCAAATATTACCGCCGAGATGATAGGTTGGGTTAGGTTAGGTTATATTACGTTATTGATGTATATAAAGGTCCCACGGAGACGTAGAGGCCAACAAGACAGGAATGTGGTCAAATATTACCGCCGAGATGTTAGATTGGGTTAGGTTAGGTTATATTACGTTATTGACGTATATAAAGGTCCCACGGAGACGCAGAGGCCAACAAGCGAGGAATGTGGTCAAGTATTACCGCCGAGATGTTAGATTGGATTAGGCTAGCTTATATTATGTTATTGATGTATATAAAGGTCCCACGGAGACGTAGCGGCCAACTCGCCAGCAATGTTGTCAAATATTACCGCCGAGATGATAGGTTGGGTTAGGTTAGGTTATATTATGTTGTTGATGTATATAAAGGTCCCACGGGGACGTAGAGGCCAACTCGCCAGGAATGTTGTCAAATATTACCGCCGAGATGATAGGTTGGGTTAGATTAGGTTATTTTACGTTATTGATGTATATAAAGGTCCCACGGAGACGTAGATGCCAACTCGCCAGGAATGTTGTCAAATATTACCGCCGAGATGATAGGTTGGGTTAGGTGAGGTTATATGTCGTTATTGGTGTATATGAAGGTCCCACGTAGACGTAGAGGCCAACTCGCCAGGTATGTTGTCAAATATTACCGCCGGGATGATAGGTTGGGTCAGGCAAGCTTATATTATGTTATTGATGTATATAAAGGTCCCACGTAGACGTAGAGGCCAAATCGCCAGGAATGTTGTCAAATATTACCGCCGAGATGATAGGTTGGGTTAGGTTACGTTATATTACGTTATTGATGTATATGAGGGTTACACGGAGACGTAGAGGCCAACTCGCCAGGTATGTGGTCCAATATTACCGCCGAAATGTTAGATTGGGTTAGGCTAGCTTATATTATGTTATTGATGTATATAAAGGTCCCACGGAGACGTAGATGCCAACTCGCCAGGAATGTTGTCAAATATTACCGCCGAGATGATAGGTTGGGTTAGGTGAGGTTATATGTCGTTATTGGTGTATATGAAGGTCCCACGTAGACGTAGAGGCCAACTCGCCAGGTATGTTGTCAAATATTACCGCCGGGATGATAGGTTGGGTCAGGCAAGCTTATATTATGTTATTGATGTATATAAAGGTCCCACGTAGACGTAGAGGCCAACTCGCCAGGAATGTTGTCAAATATTACCGCCGAGATGATAGGTTGGGTTAGGTTACGTTATATTACGTTATTGATGTATATGAGGGTTACACGGAGACGTAGAGGCCAACTCGCCAGGTATGTGGTCCAATATTACCGCCGAAATGTTAGATTGGGTTAGGCTAGCTCATATTATGTTATTGATGTATATAAAGGTCCCACGGAGACGTAGAGGCCAACTCGCCAGGAATGTTGTCAAATATTACCGCCGAGATGATAGGTTGGGTTAGGTTAGGTTATATTATGTTATTGATGTATATAAAGGTCCCACGGGGACGTAGAGGCCAACTCGCCAGGAATGTCGTCAAATATTACCGCCGAGATGATAGGTTGGGTTAGGTTAGGTTATTTTACGTTATTGATGTATATAAAGGTCCCACGGAGACGTAGATGCCAACTCGCCAGGAATGTTGTCAAATATTACCGCCGAGATGATAGGTTGGGTTAGGTTAGGTTATTTTACGTTATTGATGTATATAAAGGTCCCACGGAGACGTAGAGGCCAACTCGCCAGGTATGTGGTCAAATATTACCGCCGAAATGTTAGATTGGGTTAGGCTAGCTTATATTATGTTATTGATGTATATAAAGGTCCCACGGAGACGTAGATGCCAACTCGCCAGGAATGTTGTCAAATATTACCGCCGAGATGATAGGTTGGGTTAGGTTAGGTTATATGTCGTTATTGGTGTATATGAAGGTCCCACGTAGACGTAGAGGCCAACTCGCCAGGTATGTTGTCAAATATTACCGCCGAAATGTTAGATTGGGTTAGGCTAGCTTATATTATGTTATTGATGTATATAAAGGTCCCACGGAGACGTAGATGCCAACTCGCCAGGAATGTTGTCAAATATTACCGCCGAGATGATAGGTTGGGTTAGGTTAGGTTATATGTCGTTATTGGTGTGTATGAAGGTCCCACGTAGACGTAGAGGCCAACTCGCCAGGTATGTTGTCAAATATTACCGCGGAAATGTTAGGTTGGGTTAGGTTAGGTTATATTACGTTATTGACGTATATGTGGGTTACACGGAGACGTAGAGGTCAACTCGCCAGGAATGTTGTCAAATATTACAGCCGACATGTTAGGTTGGGTTAGGTTAGGTTATATTACGTTATTGATGTATATAAAGGTCCCACGGAGACGTAGAGGCCAACAAGACAGGAATGTGGTCAAATATTACCGCCGAGATGTTAGATTGGGTTAGGTTAGGTTATATTACGTTATTGACGTATATAAAGGTCCCACGGAGACGCAGAGGCCAACAAGCGAGGAATGTGGTCAAGTATTACCGCCGAGATGTTAGATTGGGTTAGGCTAGCTTATATTATGTTATTGATGTATATAAAGGTCCCACGGAGACGTAGAGGCCAACTCGCCAGCAATGTTGTCAAATATTACCGCCGAGATGATAGGTTGGGTTAGGTTAGGTTATATTATGTTGTTGATGTATATAAAGGTCCCACGGAGACGTAGAGGCCAACTCGCCAGGAATGTTGTCAAATATTACCGCCGAGATGATAGGTTGGGTTAGGTTACGTTATATTACGTTATTGATGTATATAAAGGTCCCACGGAGACGTAGATGCCAACTCGCCAGGAATGTTGTCAAATATTACCGCCGAGATGATAGGTTGGGTTAGGTTAGGTTATATGTCGTTAGTGGTGTATATGAAGGTCCCACGTAGACGTAGAGGCCAACTCGCCAGGAATGTTGTCAAATATTACCGCCGAGATGATATGTTGGGTTAGGTTAGGTTATATTACGTTATTGATGTATATAAAGGTCCCAGGGAGACGTAGATGCCAACTCGCCAGGAATGTTGTCAAATATTACCGTCGAGATGATAGGTTGGGTTAGGCTAGGCTATATTTCGTTATTGAAATATATAAAGGTCCCACGGAGACGTAGAGGCTAACTCGCCAGGTATGTTGTCAAATATTACCGCCGAGATGTTAGGTTGGGTTAGGTTAGGTTATATTACGTTATTGATGTATATAAAGGTCCCAGGGAGACGTAGATGCCAACTCGCCAGGAATGTTGTCAAATATTACCGTCGAGATGATAGGTTGGGTTAGGATAGACTATATTTCGTTATTGAAATATATAAAGGTCCCACGGAGACGTAGAGGCTAACTCGCCAGGTATGTTGTCAAATATTACCGCCGAGATGTTAGGTTGGGTTAGGCTAGGTTATAATATCTTATTGATGTATATAAAGGTCCCACGGAGACGCAGAGGCCAACAAGCCAGGAATGTGGTCAAATATTACCGCCGACATGTTAGGTTGGGTTAGGTTAGTTTATGTTACGTTATTGATGTATATAAAAGTCCCACGGAGACGTAGAAGCCAACACGCCAGGAATGTTGTCAAGTATTACCGCCGAGATGATAGGTTGGATTAGGTTACGTTATATTACGTTATTGATGTATATGAGGGTTAAACGGAGACGTAGAGGCCAACTCGCCAGGAATGTGGTCAAATATTACCGCCGACATGTTACGTTGGATTAGGTTAGGTTATATTACGTAATAGATATATATAAATATCCCACGGAGACGTAGAGGCCAACTCGCCAGGAATGTTGTCAAATATTACCGCCGAGATGATAGGTTGGGTTAGGTTAGGTTATATGTCGTTATTGGTGTATATGAAGGTCCCACGTAGACGTAGAGGCCAACTCGCCAGGTATGTTGTCAAATATTACCGCGGAAATGTTAGGTTGGGTTAGGTTAGGTTATATTACGTTATTGACGTATATGTGGGTTACACGGAGACGTAGAGGTCAACTCGCCAGGAATGTTGTCAAATATTACAGCCGACATGTTAGGTTGGGTTAGGTTAGGTTATATTACGTTATTGATGTATATAAAGGTCCCACGGAGACGTAGAGGCCAACAAGACAGGAATGTGGTCAAATATTACCGCCGAGATGTTAGATTGGGTTAGGTTAGGTTATATTACGTTATTGACGTATATAAAGGTCCCACGGAGACGCAGAGGCCAACAAGCGAGGAATGTGGTCAAGTATTACCGCCGAGATGTTAGATTGGGTTAGGCTAGCTTATATTATGTTATTGATGTATATAAAGGTCCCACGGAGACGTAGAGGCCAACTCGCCAGCAATGTTGTCAAATATTACCGCCGAGATGATAGGTTGGGTTAGGTTAGGTTATATTATGTTGTTGACGTATATAAAGGTCCCACGGGGACGTAGAGGCCAACTCGCCAGGAATGTTGTCAAATATTACCGCCGAGATGATAGGTTGGGTTAGGTTAGGTTATTTTACGTTATTGATGTATATAAAGGTCCCACGGAGACGTAGATGCCAACTCGCCAGGAATGTTGTCAAATATTACCGCTGAGATGATAGGTTGGGTTAGGTTAGGTTATATTACGTTATTGATGTATATAAAGGTCCCACGGAGACGTAGAGGCCAACTCGCCAGGAATGCTGTCAAATATTACCGCCGAGATGATAGGTTGCGTTAGGTTACGTTATATTACGTTATTGATGTATATGAGGGTTACACGGAGACGTAGAGGCCAACTCGCCAGGTATGTGCTCAAATATTACCGCCGAAATGTTAGATTGGGTTAGGCTAGCTTATATTATGTTATTGATGTATATAAAGGTCCCACGGAGACGTAGATGCCAACTCGCCAGGAATGTTGTCAAATATTACCGCCGAGATGATAGGTTGGGTTAGGTTACGTCATATTACGTTATTGATGTATATGAGGGTTACACGGAGACGTAGAGGCCAACTCGCCAGGAATGCTGTCAAATATTACCGCCGAGATGTTAGGTTGGGTTAGGTTAGGTTATATTACGTAATAGATATATATAAATATCCCACGGAGACGTAGAGGCCAACTCGCCAGGAATGTTGTCAAATATTACCGCCGAGATGATAGGTTGGGTTAGGTTAGGTTATATGTCGTTATTTGTGTATATGAAGGTCCCACGGAGACGCAGAGGCCAACAAGCCAGGAATGTGGTCAAATATTACCGCCGAGATGTTAGATTGGGTTAGGCTAGCTTATATTATTTTATTGATGTATATAAAGGTCTCACGGAGACGTAGAGGCCAACTCGCCAGGAATGTGGACAAATTTTACAGCCGAGATGTTAGATTGGGTTAGGCTAGCTCATATTATGTTATTGATGTATATAAAGGTCCCACGGAGACGTAGAGGCCAACTCGCCAGCAATGTTGTCAAATATTACCGCCGAGATGATAGGTTGGGTTAGGTTAGGTTATATTATGTTGTTGATGTATATAAAGGTCCCACGGAGACGTAGAGGCCAACTCGCCAGGAATGTTGTCAAATATTACCGCCGAGATGATAGGTTGGGTTAGGTTACGTTATATTACGTTATTGATGTATATAAAGGTCCCACGGAGACGTAGATGCCAACTCGCCAGGAATGTTGTCAAATATTACCGCCGAGATGATAGGTTGGGTTAGGTTAGGTTATATGTCGTTAGTGGTGTATATGAAGTTCCCACGTAGACGTAGAGGCCAACTCGCCAGGAATGTTGTCAAATATTACCGCCGAGATGATATGTTGGGTTAGGTTAGGTTATATTACGTTATTGATGTATATAAAGGTCCCACGGAGACGTAGAGGCCAACAAGACAGGAATGTGGTCAAATATTACCGCCGAGATGTTAGATTGGGTTAGGTTAGGTTATATTACGTTATTGACGTATATAAAGGTCCCACGGAGACGCAGAGGCCAACAAGCGAGGAATGTGGTCAAGTATTACCGCCGAGATGTTAGATTGGGTTAGGCTAGCTTATATTATGTTATTGATGTATATAAAGGTCCCACGGAGACGTAGAGGCCAACTCGCCAGCAATGTTGTCAAATATTACCGCCGAGATGATAGGTTGGGTTAGGTTAGGTTATATTATGTTGTTGACGTATATAAAGGTCCCACGGGGACGTAGAGGCCAACTCGCCAGGAATGTTGTCAAATATTACCGCCGAGATGATAGGTTGGGTTAGGTTAGGTTATTTTACGTTATTGATGTATATAAAGGTCCCACGGAGACGTAGATGCCAACTCGCCAGGAATGTTGTCAAATATTACCGCTGAGATGATAGGTTGGGTTAGGTTAGGTTATATTACGTTATTGATGTATATAAAGGTCCCACGGAGACGTAGAGGCCAACTCGCCAGGAATGCTGTCAAATATTACCGCCGAGATGATAGGTTGCGTTAGGTTACGTTATATTACGTTATTGATGTATATGAGGGTTACACGGAGACGTAGAGGCCAACTCGCCAGGTATGTGCTCAAATATTACCGCCGAAATGTTAGATTGGGTTAGGCTAGCTTATATTATGTTATTGATGTATATAAAGGTCCCACGGAGACGTAGATGCCAACTCGCCAGGAATGTTGTCAAATATTACCGCCGAGATGATAGGTTGGGTTAGGTTACGTCATATTACGTTATTGATGTATATGAGGGTTACACGGAGACGTAGAGGCCAACTCGCCAGGAATGCTGTCAAATATTACCGCCGAGATGTTAGGTTGGGTTAGGTTAGGTTATATTACGTAATAGATATATATAAATATCCCACGGAGACGTAGAGGCCAACTCGCCAGGAATGTTGTCAAATATTACCGCCGAGATGATAGGTTGGGTTAGGTTAGGTTATATGTCGTTAGTGGTGTATATGAAGGTCCCACGTAGACGTAGAGGCCAACTCGCCAGGAATGTTGTCAAATATTACCGCCGAGATGATATGTTGGGTTAGGTTAGGTTATATTACGTTATTGATGTATATAAAGGTCCCAGGGAGACGTAGATGCCAACTCGCCAGGAATGTTGTCAAATATTACCGTCGAGATGATAGGTTGGGTTAGGCTAGGCTATATTTCGTTATTGAAATATATAAAGGTCCCACGGAGACGTAGAGGCTAACTCGCCAGGTATGTTGTCAAATATTACCGCCGAGATGTTAGGTTGGGTTAGGTTAGGTTATATTACGTTATTGATGTATATAAAGGTCCCAGGGAGACGTAGATGCCAACTCGCCAGGAATGTTGTCAAATATTACCGTCGAGATGATAGGTTGGGTTAGGATAGGCTATATTTCGTTATTGAAATATATAAAGGTCCCACGGAGACGTAGAGGCTAACTCGCCAGGTATGTTGTCAAATATTACCGCCGAGATGTTAGGTTGGGTTAGGCTAGGTTATAATATCTTATTGATGTATATAAAGGTCCCACGGAGACGCAGAGGCCAACTCGCCAGGAATGTTGTCAAATATTACCGCCGAGATGATAGGTTGGGTTAGGTTAGGTTATATTACATTATTGTTGTATATAAAGGTCCCACGGAGACGTAGAGGCCAACAAGACAGGAATGTGGTCAAATATTACCGCCGAGATGATAGGTTGGGTTAGGTTACGTTATATTACGTTATTGATGTATATGAGGGTTAAACGGAGACGTAGAGGCCAACTCGCCAGGAATGTGGTCAAATATTACCGCCGACATGTTACGTTGGATTAGGTTAGGTTATATTACGTAATAGATATATATAAATATCCCACGGAGACGTAGAGGCCAACTCGCCAGGAATGTTGTCAAATATTACCGCCGAGATGATAGGTTGGGTTAGGTTAGGTTATATGTCGTTATTGGTGTATATGAAGGTCCCACGTAGACGTAGAGGCCAACTCGCCAGGTATGTTGTCAAATATTACCGCGGAAATGTTAGGTTGGGTTAGGTTAGGTTATATTACGTTATTGACGTATATGTGGGTTACACGGAGACGTAGAGGTCAACTCGCCAGGAATGTTGTCAAATATTACAGCCGACATGTTAGGTTGGGTTAGGTTAGGTTATATTACGTTATTGATGTATATAAAGGTCCCACGGAGACGTAGAGGCCAACAAGACAGGAATGTGGTCAAATATTACCGCCGAGATGTTAGATTGGGTTAGGTTAGGTTATATTACGTTATTGACGTATATAAAGGTCCCACGGAGACGCAGAGGCCAACAAGCGAGGAATGTGGTCAAGTATTACCGCCGAGATGTTAGATTGGATTAGGCTAGCTTATATTATGTTATTGATGTATATAAAGGTCCCACGGAGACGTAGAGGCCAACTCGCCAGCAATGTTGTCAAATATTACCGCCGAGATGATAGGTTGGGTTAGGTTAGGTTATATTATGTTGTTGATGTATATAAAGGTCCCACGGGGACGTAGAGGCCAACTCGCCAGGAATGTTGTCAAATATTACCGCCGAGATGATAGGTTGGGTTAGGTTAGGTTATTTTACGTTATTGATGTATATAAAGGTCCCACGGAGACGTAGATGCCAACTCGCCAGGAATGTTGTCAAATATTACCGCTGAGATGATAGGTTGGGTTAGGTTAGGTTATATTACGTTATTGATGTATATAAAGGTCCCACGGAGACGTAGATGCCAACTCGCCAGGAATGTTGTCAAATATTACCGCCGAGATGATAGGTTGGGTTAGGTTACGTTATATTACGTTATTGATGTATATGAGGGTTACACGGAGACGTAGAGGCCAACTCGCCAGGTATGTGCTCAAATATTACCGCCGAAATGTTAGATTGGGTTAGGCTAGCTTATATTATGTTATTGATGTATATAAAGGTCCCACGGAGACGTAGATGCCAACTCGCCAGGAATGTTGTCAAATATTACCGCCGAGATGATAGGTTGGGTTAGGTTACGTCATATTACGTTATTGATGTATATGAGGGTTACACGGAGACGTAGAGGCCAACTCGCCAGGAATGCTGTCAAATATTACCGCCGAGATGTTAGGTTGGGTTAGGTTAGGTTATATTACGTAATAGATATATATAAATATCCCACGGAGACGTAGAGGCCAACTCGCCAGGAATGTTGTCAAATATTACCGCCGAGATGATAGGTTGGGTTAGGTTAGGTTATATGTCGTTATTTGTGTATATGAAGGTCCCACGGAGACGCAGAGGCCAACAAGCCAGGAATGTGGTCAAATATTACAGCCGAGATGTTAGATTGGGTTAGGCTAGCTTATATTATTTTATTGATGTATATAAAGGTCTCACGGAGACGTAGAGGCCAACTCGCCAGGAATGTGGTCAAATTTTACAGCCGAGATGTTAGATTGGGTTAGGCTAGCTCATATTATGTTATTGATGTATATAAAGGTCCCACGGAGACGTAGAGGCCAACTCGCCAGCAATGTTGTCAAATATTACCGCCGAGATGATAGGTTGGGTTAGGTTAGGTTATATTATGTTGTTGATGTATATAAAGGTCCCACGGAGACGTAGAGGCCAACTCGCCAGGAATGTTGTCAAATATTACCGCCGAGATGATAGGTTGGGTTAGGTTACGTTATATTACGTTATTGATGTATATAAAGGTCCCACGGAGACGTAGATGCCAACTCGCCAGGAATGTTGTCAAATATTACCGCCGAGATGATAGGTTGGGTTAGGTCAGGTTATATGTCGTTAGTGGTGTATATGAAGGTCCCACGTAGACGTAGAGGCCAACTCGCCAGGAATGTTGTCAAATATTACCGCCGAGATGATATGTTGGGTTAGGTTAGGTTATATTACGTTATTGATGTATATAAAGGTCCCAGGGAGACGTAGATGCCAACTCGCCAGGAATGTTGTCAAATATTACCGTCGAGATGATAGGTTGGGTTAGGATAGACTATATTTCGTTATTGAAATATATAAAGGTCCCACGGAGACGTAGAGGCTAACTCGCCAGGTATGTTGTCAAATATTACCGCCGAGATGTTAGGTTGGGTTAGGCTAGGTTATAATATCTTATTGATGTATATAAAGGTCCCACGGAGACGCAGAGGCCAACAAGCCAGGAATGTGGTCAAATATTACCGCCGACATGTTAGGTTGGGTTAGGTTAGTTTATGTTACGTTATTGATGTATATAAAAGTCCCACGGAGACGTAGAAGCCAACTCGCCAGGAATGTTGTCAAGTATTACCGCCGAGATGACAGGTTGGATTAGGTTACGTTATATTACGTTATTGATGTGTATGAGGGTTAAACGGAGACTTAGAGGCCAACTCGCCAGGAATGTGGTCAAATATTACCGCCGACATGTTACGTTGGATTAGGTTAGGTTATATTACGTAATAGATATATATAAATATCCCACGGAGACGTAGAGGCCAACTCGCCAGGAATGTTGTCAAATATTACCGCCGAGATGATAGGTTGGGTTAGGTTAGGTTATTTTACGTTATTGATGTATATAAAGGTCCCACGGAGACGTAGATGCCAACTCGCCAGGAATGTTGTCAAATATTACCGCTGAGATGATAGGTTGGGTTAGGTTAGGTTATATTACGTTATTGATGTATATAAAGGTCCCACGGAGACGTAGAGGCCAACTCGCCAGGAATGCTGTCAAATATTACCGCCGAGATGATAGGTTGCGTTAGGTTACGTTATATTACGTTATTGATGTATATGAGGGTTACACGGAGACGTAGAGGCCAACTCGCCAGGTATGTGCTCAAATATTACCGCCGAAATGTTAGATTGGGTTAGGCTAGCTTATATTATGTTATTGATGTATATAAAGGTCCCACGGAGACGTAGATGCCAACTCGCCAGGAATGTTGTCAAATATTACCGCCGAGATGATAGGTTGGGTTAGGTTACGTCATATTACGTTATTGATGTATATGAGGGTTACACGGAGACGTAGAGGCCAACTCGCCAGGAATGCTGTCAAATATTACCGCCGAGATGTTAGGTTGGGTTAGGTTAGGTTATATTACGTAATAGATATATATAAATATCCCACGGAGACGTAGAGGCCAACTCGCCAGGAATGTTGTCAAATATTACCGCCGAGATGATAGGTTGGGTTAGGTTAGGTTATATGTCGTTATTTGTGTATATGAAGGTCCCACGGAGACGCAGAGGCCAACAAGCCAGGAATGTGGTCAAATATTACCGCCGAGATGTTAGATTGGGTTAGGCTAGCTTATATTATTTTATTGATGTATATAAAGGTCTCACGGAGACGTAGAGGCCAACTCGCCAGGAATGTGGACAAATTTTACAGCCGAGATGTTAGATTGGGTTAGGCTAGCTCATATTATGTTATTGATGTATATAAAGGTCCCACGGAGACGTAGAGGCCAACTCGCCAGCAATGTTGTCAAATATTACCGCCGAGATGATAGGTTGGGTTAGGTTAGGTTATATTATGTTGTTGATGTATATAAAGGTCCCACGGAGACGTAGAGGCCAACTCGCCAGGAATGTTGTCAAATATTACCGCCGAGATGATAGGTTGGGTTAGGTTACGTTATATTACGTTATTGATGTATATAAAGGTCCCACGGAGACGTAGATGCCAACTCGCCAGGAATGTTGTCAAATATTACCGCCGAGATGATAGGTTGGGTTAGGTTAGGTTATATGTCGTTAGTGGTGTATATGAAGTTCCCACGTAGACGTAGAGGCCAACTCGCCAGGAATGTTGTCAAATATTACCGCCGAGATGATATGTTGGGTTAGGTTAGGTTATATTACGTTATTGATGTATATAAAGGTCCCACGGAGACGTAGAGGCCAACAAGACAGGAATGTGGTCAAATATTACCGCCGAGATGTTAGATTGGGTTAGGTTAGGTTATATTACGTTATTGACGTATATAAAGGTCCCACGGAGACGCAGAGGCCAACAAGCGAGGAATGTGGTCAAGTATTACCGCCGAGATGTTAGATTGGGTTAGGCTAGCTTATATTATGTTATTGATGTATATAAAGGTCCCACGGAGACGTAGAGGCCAACTCGCCAGCAATGTTGTCAAATATTACCGCCGAGATGATAGGTTGGGTTAGGTTAGGTTATATTATGTTGTTGACGTATATAAAGGTCCCACGGGGACGTAGAGGCCAACTCGCCAGGAATGTTGTCAAATATTACCGCCGAGATGATAGGTTGGGTTAGGTTAGGTTATTTTACGTTATTGATGTATATAAAGGTCCCACGGAGACGTAGATGCCAACTCGCCAGGAATGTTGTCAAATATTACCGCTGAGATGATAGGTTGGGTTAGGTTAGGTTATATTACGTTATTGATGTATATAAAGGTCCCACGGAGACGTAGAGGCCAACTCGCCAGGAATGCTGTCAAATATTACCGCCGAGATGATAGGTTGCGTTAGGTTACGTTATATTACGTTATTGATGTATATGAGGGTTACACGGAGACGTAGAGGCCAACTCGCCAGGTATGTGCTCAAATATTACCGCCGAAATGTTAGATTGGGTTAGGCTAGCTTATATTATGTTATTGATGTATATAAAGGTCCCACGGAGACGTAGATGCCAACTCGCCAGGAATGTTGTCAAATATTACCGCCGAGATGATAGGTTGGGTTAGGTTACGTCATATTACGTTATTGATGTATATGAGGGTTACACGGAGACGTAGAGGCCAACTCGCCAGGAATGCTGTCAAATATTACCGCCGAGATGTTAGGTTGGGTTAGGTTAGGTTATATTACGTAATAGATATATATAAATATCCCACGGAGACGTAGAGGCCAACTCGCCAGGAATGTTGTCAAATATTACCGCCGAGATGATAGGTTGGGTTAGGTTAGGTTATATGTCGTTAGTGGTGTATATGAAGGTCCCACGTAGACGTAGAGGCCAACTCGCCAGGAATGTTGTCAAATATTACCGCCGAGATGATATGTTGGGTTAGGTTAGGTTATATTACGTTATTGATGTATATAAAGGTCCCAGGGAGACGTAGATGCCAACTCGCCAGGAATGTTGTCAAATATTACCGTCGAGATGATAGGTTGGGTTAGGCTAGGCTATATTTCGTTATTGAAATATATAAAGGTCCCACGGAGACGTAGAGGCTAACTCGCCAGGTATGTTGTCAAATATTACCGCCGAGATGTTAGGTTGGGTTAGGTTAGGTTATATTACGTTATTGATGTATATAAAGGTCCCAGGGAGACGTAGATGCCAACTCGCCAGGAATGTTGTCAAATATTACCGTCGAGATGATAGGTTGGGTTAGGATAGGCTATATTTCGTTATTGAAATATATAAAGGTCCCACGGAGACGTAGAGGCTAACTCGCCAGGTATGTTGTCAAATATTACCGCCGAGATGTTAGGTTGGGTTAGGCTAGGTTATAATATCTTATTGATGTATATAAAGGTCCCACGGAGACGCAGAGGCCAACTCGCCAGGAATGTTGTCAAATATTACCGCCGAGATGATAGGTTGGGTTAGGTTAGGTTATATTACATTATTGTTGTATATAAAGGTCCCACGGAGACGTAGAGGCCAACAAGACAGGAATGTGGTCAAATATTACCGCCGAGATGATAGGTTGGGTTAGGTTACGTTATATTACGTTATTGATGTATATGAGGGTTAAACGGAGACGTAGAGGCCAACTCGCCAGGAATGTGGTCAAATATTACCGCCGACATGTTACGTTGGATTAGGTTAGGTTATATTACGTAATAGATATATATAAATATCCCACGGAGACGTAGAGGCCAACTCGCCAGGAATGTTGTCAAATATTACCGCCGAGATGATAGGTTGGGTTAGGTTAGGTTATATGTCGTTATTGGTGTATATGAAGGTCCCACGTAGACGTAGAGGCCAACTCGCCAGGTATGTTGTCAAATATTACCGCGGAAATGTTAGGTTGGGTTAGGTTAGGTTATATTACGTTATTGACGTATATGTGGGTTACACGGAGACGTAGAGGTCAACTCGCCAGGAATGTTGTCAAATATTACAGCCGACATGTTAGGTTGGGTTAGGTTAGGTTATATTACGTTATTGATGTATATAAAGGTCCCACGGAGACGTAGAGGCCAACAAGACAGGAATGTGGTCAAATATTACCGCCGAGATGTTAGATTGGGTTAGGTTAGGTTATATTACGTTATTGACGTATATAAAGGTCCCACGGAGACGCAGAGGCCAACAAGCGAGGAATGTGGTCAAGTATTACCGCCGAGATGTTAGATTGGATTAGGCTAGCTTATATTATGTTATTGATGTATATAAAGGTCCCACGGAGACGTAGAGGCCAACTCGCCAGCAATGTTGTCAAATATTACCGCCGAGATGATAGGTTGGGTTAGGTTAGGTTATATTATGTTGTTGATGTATATAAAGGTCCCACGGGGACGTAGAGGCCAACTCGCCAGGAATGTTGTCAAATATTACCGCCGAGATGATAGGTTGGGTTAGGTTAGGTTATTTTACGTTATTGATGTATATAAAGGTCCCACGGAGACGTAGATGCCAACTCGCCAGGAATGTTGTCAAATATTACCGCTGAGATGATAGGTTGGGTTAGGTTAGGTTATATTACGTTATTGATGTATATAAAGGTCCCACGGAGACGTAGATGCCAACTCGCCAGGAATGTTGTCAAATATTACCGCCGAGATGATAGGTTGGGTTAGGTTACGTTATATTACGTTATTGATGTATATGAGGGTTACACGGAGACGTAGAGGCCAACTCGCCAGGTATGTGCTCAAATATTACCGCCGAAATGTTAGATTGGGTTAGGCTAGCTTATATTATGTTATTGATGTATATAAAGGTCCCACGGAGACGTAGATGCCAACTCGCCAGGAATGTTGTCAAATATTACCGCCGAGATGATAGGTTGGGTTAGGTTACGTCATATTACGTTATTGATGTATATGAGGGTTACACGGAGACGTAGAGGCCAACTCGCCAGGAATGCTGTCAAATATTACCGCCGAGATGTTAGGTTGGGTTAGGTTAGGTTATATTACGTAATAGATATATATAAATATCCCACGGAGACGTAGAGGCCAACTCGCCAGGAATGTTGTCAAATATTACCGCCGAGATGATAGGTTGGGTTAGGTTAGGTTATATGTCGTTATTTGTGTATATGAAGGTCCCACGGAGACGCAGAGGCCAACAAGCCAGGAATGTGGTCAAATATTACAGCCGAGATGTTAGATTGGGTTAGGCTAGCTTATATTATTTTATTGATGTATATAAAGGTCTCACGGAGACGTAGAGGCCAACTCGCCAGGAATGTGGTCAAATTTTACAGCCGAGATGTTAGATTGGGTTAGGCTAGCTCATATTATGTTATTGATGTATATAAAGGTCCCACGGAGACGTAGAGGCCAACTCGCCAGCAATGTTGTCAAATATTACCGCCGAGATGATAGGTTGGGTTAGGTTAGGTTATATTATGTTGTTGATGTATATAAAGGTCCCACGGAGACGTAGAGGCCAACTCGCCAGGAATGTTGTCAAATATTACCGCCGAGATGATAGGTTGGGTTAGGTTACGTTATATTAGGTTATTGATGTATATAAAGGTCCCACGGAGACGTAGATGCCAACTCGCCAGGAATGTTGTCAAATATTACCGCCGAGATGATAGGTTGGGTTAGGTTAGGTTATATGTCGTTAGTGGTGTATATGAAGGTCCCACGTAGACGTAGAGGCCAACTCGCCAGGAATGTTGTCAAATATTACCGCCGAGATGATATGTTGGGTTAGGTTAGGTTATATTACGTTATTGATGTATATAAAGGTCCCAGGGAGACGTAGATGCCAACTCGCCAGGAATGTTGTCAAATATTACCGTCGAGATGATAGGTTGGGTTAGGATAGACTATATTTCGTTATTGAAATATATAAAGGTCCCACGGAGACGTAGAGGCTAACTCGCCAGGTATGTTGTCAAATATTACCGCCGAGATGTTAGGTTGGGTTAGGCTAGGTTATAATATCTTATTGATGTATATAAAGGTCCCACGGAGACGCAGAGGCCAACAAGCCAGGAATGTGGTCAAATATTACCGCCGACATGTTAGGTTGGGTTAGGTTAGTTTATGTTACGTTATTGATGTATATAAAAGTCCCACGGAGACGTAGAAGCCAACTCGCCAGGAATGTTGTCAAGTATTACCGCCGAGATGACAGGTTGGATTAGGTTACGTTATATTACGTTATTGATGTGTATGAGGGTTAAACGGAGACTTAGAGGCCAACTCGCCAGGAATGTGGTCAAATATTACCGCCGACATGTTACGTTGGATTAGGTTAGGTTATATTACGTAATAGATATATATAAATATCCCACGGGGACGTAGAGGCCAACTCGCCAGGAATGTTGTCAAATATTACCGCCGAGATGATAGGTTGGGTTAGGTTAGGTTATATGTCGTTATTGGTGTATATGAAGGTCCCACGTAGACGTAGAGGCCAACTCGCCAGGTATGTTGTCAAATATTACCGCGGAAATGTTAGGTTGGGTTAGGTTAGGTTATATTACGTTATTGACGTATATGTGGGTTACACGGAGACATAGAGGTCAACTCGCCAGGAATGTTGTCAAATATTACAGCCGACATGTTAGGTTGGGTTAGGTTAGGTTATATTACGTTATTGATGTATATAAAGGTCCCACGGAGACGTAGAGGCCAACAAGACAGGAATGTGGTCAAATATTACCGCCGAGATGTTAGATTGGGTTAGGTTAGGTTATATTACGTTATTGACGTATATAAAGGTCCCACGGAGACGCAGAGGCCAACAAGCGAGGAATGTGGTCAAGTATTACCGCCGAGATGTTAGATTGGGTTAGGCTAGCTTATATTATGTTATTGATGTATATAAAGGTCCCACGGAGACGTAGAGGCCAACTCGCCAGCAATGTTGTCAAATATTACCGCCGAGATGATAGGTTGGGTTAGGTTAGGTTATATTATGTTGTTGACGTATATAAAGGTCCCACGGGGACGTAGAGGCCAACTCGCCAGGAATGTTGTCAAATATTACCGCCGAGATGATAGGTTGGGTTAGGTTAGGTTATTTTACGTTATTGATGTATATAAAGGTCCCACGGAGACGTAGATGCCAACTCGCCAGGAATGTTGTCAAATATTACCGCTGAGATGATAGGTTGGGTTAGGTTAGGTTATATTACGTTATTGATGTATATAAAGGTCCCACGGAGACGTAGAGGCCAACTCGCCAGGAATGCTGTCAAATATTACCGCCGAGATGATAGGTTGCGTTAGGTTACGTTATATTACGTTATTGATGTATATGAGGGTTACACGGAGACGTAGAGGCCAACTCGCCAGGTATGTGCTCAAATATTACCGCCGAAATGTTAGATTGGGTTAGGCTAGCTTATATTATGTTATTGATGTATATAAAGGTCCCACGGAGACGTAGATGCCAACTCGCCAGGAATGTTGTCAAATATTACCGCCGAGATGATAGGTTGGGTTAGGTTACGTCATATTACGTTATTGATGTATATGAGGGTTACACGGAGACGTAGAGGCCAACTCGCCAGGAATGCTGTCAAATATTACCGCCGAGATGTTAGGTTGGGTTAGGTTAGGTTATATTACGTAATAGATATATATAAATATCCCACGGAGACGTAGAGGCCAACTCGCCAGGAATGTTGTCAAATATTACCGCCGAGATGATAGGTTGGGTTAGGTTAGGTTATATGTCGTTATTTGTGTATATGAAGGTCCCACGGAGACGCAGAGGCCAACAAGCCAGGAATGTGGTCAAATATTACCGCCGAGATGTTAGATTGGGTTAGGCTAGCTTATATTATTTTATTGATGTATATAAAGGTCTCACGGAGACGTAGAGGCCAACTCGCCAGGAATGTGGTCAAATTTTACAGCCGAGATGTTAGATTGGGTTAGGCTAGCTCATACTATGTTATTGATGTATATAAAGGTCCCACGGAGACGTAGAGGCCAACTCGCCAGGAATGTTGTCAAATATTACCGCCGAGATGATAGGTTGGGTTAGGTTAGGTTATATTACGTTATTGATGTATATAAAGGTCCCACGGAGACGTAGATGCCAACTCGCCAGGAATGTTGTCAAATATTACCGCCGAGATGATAGGTTGGGTTAGGTTAGGTTATATGTCGTTAGTGGTGTATATGAAGGTCCCACGTAGACGTAGAGGCCAACTCGCCAGGAATGTTGTCAAATATTACCGCCGAGATGATATGTTGGGTTAGGTTAGGTTATATTACGTTATTGATGTATATAAAGGTCCCAGGGAGACGTAGATGCCAACTCGCCAGGAATGTTGTCAAATATTACCGTCGAGATGATAGGTTGGGTTAGGCTAGGCTATATTTCGTTATTGAAATATATAAAGGTCCCACGGAGACGTAGAGGCTAACTCGCCAGGTATGTTGTCAAATATTACCGCCGAGATGTTAGGTTGGGTTAGGTTAGGTTATATTACGTTATTGATGTATATAAAGGTCCCAGGGAGACGTAGATGCCAACTCGCCAGGAATGTTGTCAAATATTACCGTCGAGATGATAGGTTGGGTTATGATAGGCTATATTTCGTTATTGAAATATATAAAGGTCCCACGGAGACGTAGAGGCTAACTCGCCAGGTATGTTGTCAAATATTACCGCCGAGATGTTAGGTTGGGTTAGGCTAGGTTATAATATCTTATTGATGTATATAAAGGTCCCACGGAGACGCAGAGGCCAACTCGCCAGGAATGTTGTCAAATATTACCGCCGAGATGATAGGTTGGGTTAGGTTAGGTTATATTACATTATTGTTGTATATAAAGGTCCCACGGAGACGTAGAGGCCAACAAGACAGGAATGTGGTCAAATATTACCGCCGAGATGATAGGTTGGGTTAGGTTACGTTATATTACGTTATTGATGTATATGAGGGTTAAACGGAGACGTAGAGGCCAACTCGCCAGGAATGTGGTCAAATATTACCGCCGACATGTTACGTTGGATTAGGTTAGGTTATATTACGTAATAGATATATATAAATATCCCACGGAGACGTAGAGGCCAACTCGCCAGGAATGTTGTCAAATATTACCGCCGAGATGATAGGTTGGGTTAGGTTAGGTTATATGTCGTTATTGGTGTATATGAAGGTCCCACGTAGACGTAGAGGCCAACTCGCCAGGTATGTTGTCAAATATTACCGCGGAAATGTTAGGTTGGGTTAGGTTAGGTTATATTACGTTATTGACGTATATGTGGGTTACACGGAGACGTAGAGGTCAACTCGCCAGGAATGTTGTCAAATATTACAGCCGACATGTTAGGTTGGGTTAGGTTAGGTTATATTACGTAATAGATATATATAAATATCCCACGGAGACGTAGATGCCAACTCGCCAGGAATGTTGTCAAATATTACCGCCGAGATGATAGGTTGGGTTAGGTTAGGTTATATGTCGTTAGTGGTGTATATGAAGGTCCCACGTAGACGTAGAGGCCAACTCGCCAGGAATGTTGTCAAATATTACCGCCGAGATGATATGTTGGGTTAGGTTAGGTTATATTACGTTATTGATGTATATAAAGGTCCCAGGGAGACGTAGATGCCAACTCGCCAGGAATGTTGTCAAATATTACCGTCGAGATGATAGGTTGGGTTAGGCTAGGCTATATTTCGTTATTGAAATATATAAAGGTCCCACGGAGACGTAGAGGCTAACTCGCCAGGTATGTTGTCAAATATTACCGCCGAGATGTTAGGTTGGGTTAGGTTAGGTTATATTACGTTATTGATGTATATAAAGGTCCCAGGGAGACGTAGATGCCAACTCGCCAGGAATGTTGTCAAATATTACCGTCGAGATGATAGGTTGGGTTAGGATAGGCTATATTTCGTTATTGAAATATATAAAGGTCCCACGGAGACGTAGAGGCTAACTCGCCAGGTATGTTGTCAAATATTACCGCCGAGATGTTAGGTTGGGTTAGGCTAGGTTATAATATCTTATTGATGTATATAAAGGTCCCACGGAGACGCAGAGGCCAACAAGCCAGGAATGTGGTCAAATATTACCGCCGACATGTTAGGTTGGGTTAGGTTAGTTTATGTTACGTTATTGATGTATATAAAAGTCCCACGGAGACGTAGAAGCCAACTCGCCAGGAATGTTGTCAAGTATTACCGCCGAAATGATAGGTTGGGTTAGGTTACGTTATATTACGTTATTGATGTATATGAGGGTTAAACGGAGACGTAGAGGCCAACTCGCCAGGAATGTGGTCAAATATTACCGCCGACATGTTACGTTGGATTAGGTTAGGTTATATTACGTAATAGATATATATAAATATCCCACGGAGACGTAGAGGCCAACTCGCCAGGAATGTTGTCAAATATTACCGCCGAGATGATAGGTTGGGTTAGGTTAGGTTATATGTCGTTATTGGTGTATATGAAGGTCCCACGTAGACGTAGAGGCCAACTCGCCAGGTATGTTGTCAAATATTACCGCGGAAATGTTAGGTTGGGTTAGGTTAGGTTATATTACGTTATTGACGTATATGTGGGTTACACGGAGACGTAGAGGTCAACTCGCCAGGAATGTTGTCAAATATTACAGCCGACATGTTAGGTTGGGTTAGGTTAGGTTATATTACGTTATTGATGTATATAAAGGTCCCACGGAGACGTAGAGGCCAACAAGACAGGAATGTGGTCAAATATTACCGCCGAGATGTTAGATTGGGTTAGGTTAGGTTATATTACGTTATTGACGTATATAAAGGTCCCACGGAGACACAGAGGCCAACAAGCGAGAATGTGGTCAAGTATTACCGCCGAGATGTTAGATTGGATTAGGCTAGCTTATATTATGTTATTGATGTATATAAAGGTCCCACGGAGACGTAGATGCCAACTCGCCAGCAATGTTGTCAAATATTACCGCTGAGATGATAGGTTGGGTTAGGTTAGGTTATATTACGTTATTGATGTATATAAAGGTCCCACGGAGACGTAGATGCCAACTCGCCAGGAATGTTGTCAAATATTACCGCCGAGATGATAGGTTGGGTTAGGTTACGTTATATTACGTTATTGATGTATATGAGGGTTACACGGAGACGTAGAGGCCAACTCGCCAGGTATGTGCTCAAATATTACCGCCGAAATGTTAGATTGGGTTAGGCTAGCTTATATTATGTTATTGATGTATATAAAGGTCCCACGGAGACGTAGATGCCAACTCGCCAGGAATGTTGTCAAATATTACCGCCGAGATGATAGGTTGGGTTAGGTTACGTCATATTACGTTATTGATGTATATGAGGGTTACACGGAGACGTAGAGGCCAACTCGCCAGGAATGCTGTCAAATATTACCGCCGAGATGTTAGGTTGGGTTAGGTTAGGTTATATTACGTAATAGATATATATAAATATCCCACGGAGACGTAGAGGCCAACTCGCCAGGAATGTTGTCAAATATTACCGCCGAGATGATAGGTTGGGTTAGGTTAGGTTATATGTCGTTATTTGTGTATATGAAGGTCCCACGGAGACGCAGAGGCCAACAAGCCAGTAATGTGGTCAAATATTACCGCCGAGATGTTAGATTGGGTTAGGCTAGCTTATATTATTTTATTGATGTATATAAAGGTCTCACGGAGACGTAGAGGCCAACTCGCCAGGAATGTGTTCAAATTTTACAGCCGAGATGTTAGATTGGGTTAGGCTAGCTCATATTATGTTCTTGATGTATATAAAGGTCCCACGGAGACGTAGAGGCCAACTCGCCAGCAATGTTGCCAAATATTACCGCCGAGATGATAGGTTGGGTTAGGTTAGGTTATATTATGTTGTTGATGTATATAAAGGTCCCACGGAGACGTAGAGGCCAACTCGCCAGGAATGTTGTCAAATATTACCGCCGGGATGATAGGTTGGGTTAGGTTACGTTATATTACGTTATTGATGTATATAAAGGTCCCACGGAGACGTAGATGCCAACTCGCCAGGAATGTTGTCAAATATTACCGCCGAGATGATAGGTTGGGTTAGGTTAGGTTATATGTCGTTAGTGGTGTATATGAAGGTCCCACGTAGACGTAGAGGCCAACTCGCCAGGAATGTTGTCAAATATTACCGCCGAGATGATATGTTGGGTTAGGTTAGGTTATATTACGTTATTGATGTATATAAAGGTCCCAGGGAGACGTAGATGCCAACTCGCCAGGAATGTTGTCAAATATTACCGTCGAGATGATAGGTTGGGTTAGGATAGACTATATTTCGTTATTGAAATATATAAAGGTCCCACGGAGACGTAGAAGCTAACTCGCCAGGTATGTTGTCAAATATTACCGCCGAGATGTTAGGTTGGGTTAG
Organism: Xylocopa violacea; assembly: GCA_963969225.1. Classification (NCBI taxonomy): domain Eukaryota; kingdom Metazoa; phylum Arthropoda; class Insecta; order Hymenoptera; family Apidae; genus Xylocopa; species Xylocopa violacea. Next base: position 7,990,134 of record CAXAJV010000051.1, read on the forward strand.
GCTAGGTTATAATATCTTATTGATGTATATAAAGGTCCCACGGAGACGCAGAGGCCAACAAGCCAGGAATGTGGTCAAATATTACCGCCGACATGTTAGGTTGGGTTAGGTTAGTTTATGTTACGTTATTGATGTATATAAAAGTCCCACGGAGACGTAGAAGCCAACTCGCCAGGAATGTTGTCAAGTATTACCGCCGAGATGACAGGTTGGATTAGGTTACGTTATATTACGTTATTGATGTATATGAGGGTTAAACGGAGACTTAGAGGCCAACTCGCCAGGAATGTGGTCAAATATTACCGCCGACATGTTACGTTGGATTAGGTTAGGTTATATTACGTAATAGATATATATAAATATCCCACGGAGACGTAGAGGCCAACTCGCCTGGAATGTTGTCAAATATTACCGCCGAGATGATAGGTTGGGTTAGGTTAGGTTATATGTCGTTATTGGTGTATATGAAGGTCCCACGTAGACGTAGAGGCCAACTCGCCAGGTATGTTGTCAAATATTACCGCGGAAATGTTAGGTTGGGTTAGGTTAGGTTATATTACGTTATTGACGTATATGTGGGTTACACGGAGACATAGAGGTCAACTCGCCAGGAATGTTGTCAAATATTACAGCCGACATGTTAGGTTGGGTTAGGTTAGGTTATATTACGTTATTGATGTATATAAAGGTCCCACGGAGACGTAGAGGCCAACAAGACAGGAATGTGGTCAAATATTACCGCCGAGATGTTAGATTGGGTTAGGTTAGGTTATATTACGTTATTGACGTATATAAAGGTCCCACGGAGACGCAGAGGCCAACAAGCGAGGAATGTGGTCAAGTATTACCGCCGAGATGTTAGATTGGGTTAGGCTAGCTTATATTATGTTATTGATGTATATAAAGGTCCCACGGAGACGTAGAGGCCAACTCGCCAGCAATGTTGTCAAATATTACCGCCGAGATGATAGGTTGGGTTAGGTTAGGTTATATTATGTTGTTGACGTATATAAAGGTCCCACGGGGACGTAGAGGCCAACTCGCCAGGAATGTTGTCAAATATTACCGCCGAGATGATAGGTTGGGTTAGGTTAGGTTATTTTACGTTATTGATGTATATAAAGGTCCCACGGAGACGTAGATGCCAACTCGCCAGGAATGTTGTCAAATATTACCGCTGAGATGATAGGTTGGGTTAGGTTAGGTTATATTACGTTATTGATGTATATAAAGGTCCCACGGAGACGTAGAGGCCAACTCGCCAGGAATGCTGTCAAATATTACCGCCGAGATGATAGGTTGCGTTAGGTTACGTTATATTACGTTATTGATGTATATGAGGGTTACACGGAGACGTAGAGGCCAACTCGCCAGGTATGTGCTCAAATATTACCGCCGAAATGTTAGATTGGGTTAGGCTAGCTTATATTATGTTATTGATGTATATAAAGGTCCCACGGAGACGTAGATGCCAACTCGCCAGGAATGTTGTCAAATATTACCGCCGAGATGATAGGTTGGGTTAGGTTACGTCATATTACGTTATTGATGTATATGAGGGTTAAACGGAGACGTAGAGGCCAACTCGCCAGGAATGTGGTCAAATATTACCGCCGAGATGTTAGGTTGGGTTAGGTTAGGTTATATTACGTAATAGATATATATAAATATCCCACGGAGACGTAGAGGCCAACTCGCCAGGAATGTTGTCAAATATTACCGCCGAGATGATAGGTTGGGTTAGGTTAGGTTATATGTCGTTATTTGTGTATATGAAGGTCCCACGGAGACGCAGAGGCCAACAAGCCAGGAATGTGGTCAAATATTACCGCCGAGATGTTAGATTGGGTTAGGCTAGCTTATATTATTTTATTGATGTATATAAAGGTCTCACGGAGACGTAGAGGCCAACTCGCCAGGAATGTGGTCAAATTTTACAGCCGAGATGTTAGATTGGGTTAGGCTAGCTCATATTATGTTATTGATGTATATAAAGGTCCCACGGAGACGTAGAGGCCAACTCGCCAGGAATGTTGTCAAATATTACCGCCGAGATGATAGGTTGGGTTAGGTTAGGTTATATTACGTTATTGATGTATATAAAGGTCCCACGGAGACGTAGATGCCAACTCGCCAGGAATGTTGTCAAATATTACCGCCGAGATGATAGGTTGGGTTAGGTTAGGTTATATGTCGTTAGTGGTGTATATGAAGGTCCCACGTAGACGTAGAGGCCAACTCGCCAGGAATGTTGTCAAATATTACCGCCGAGATGATATGTTGGGTTAGGTTAGGTTATATTACGTTATTGATGTATATAAAGGTCCCAGGGAGACGTAGATGCCAACTCGCCAGGAATGTTGTCAAATATTACCGTCGAGATGATAGGTTGGGTTAGGCTAGGCTATATTTCGTTATTGAAATATATAAAGGTCCCACGGAGACGTAGAGGCTAACTCGCCAGGTATGTTGTCAAATATTACCGCCGAGATGTTAGGTTGGGTTAGGTTAGGTTATATTACGTTATTGATGTATATAAAGGTCCCAGGGAGACGTAGATGCCAACTCGCCAGGAATGTTGTCAAATATTACCGTCGAGATGATAGGTTGGGTTATGATAGGCTATATTTCGTTATTGAAATATATAAAGGTCCCACGGAGACGTAGAGGCTAACTCGCCAGGTATGTTGTCAAATATTACCGCCGAGATGTTAGGTTGGGTTAGGCTAGGTTATAATATCTTATTGATGTATATAAAGGTCCCACGGAGACGCAGAGGCCAACTCGCCAGGAATGTTGTCAAATATTACCGCCGAGATGATAGGTTGGGTTAGGTTAGGTTATATTACATTATTGTTGTATATAAAGGTCCCACGGAGACGTAGAGGCCAACAAGACAGGAATGTGGTCAAATATTACCGCCGAGATGATAGGTTGGGTTAGGTTACGTTATATTACGTTATTGATGTATATGAGGGTTAAACGGAGACGTAGAGGCCAACTCGCCAGGAATGTGGTCAAATATTACCGCCGACATGTTACGTTGGATTAGGTTAGGTTATATTACGTAATAGATATATATAAATATCCCACGGAGACGTAGAGGCCAACTCGGCAGGAATGTTGTCAAATATTACCGCCGAGATGATAGGTTGGGTTAGGTTAGGTTATATGTCGTTATTGGTGTATATGAAGGTCCCACGTAGACGTAGAGGCCAACTCGCCAGGTATGTTGTCAAATATTACCGCGGAAATGTTAGGTTGGGTTAGGTTAGGTTATATTACGTTATTGACGTATATGTGGGTTACACGGAGACGTAGAGGTCAACTCGCCAGGAATGTTGTCAAATATTACAGCCGACATGTTAGGTTGGGTTAGGTTAGGTTATATTACGTTATTGATGTATATAAAGGTCCCACGGAGACGTAGAGGCCAACAAGACAGGAATGTGGTCAAATATTACCGCCGAGATGTTAGATTGGGTTAGGTTAGGTTATATTACGTTATTGACGTATATAAAGGTCCCACGGAGACGCAGAGGCCAACAAGCGAGGAATGTGGTCAAGTATTACCGCCGAGATGTTAGATTGGGTTAGGCTAGCTTATATTATGTTATTGATGTATATAAAGGTCCCACGGAGACGTAGAGGCCAACTCGCCAGCAATGTTGTCAAATATTACCGCCGAGATGATAGGTTGGGTTAGGTTAGGTTATATTATGTTGTTGATGTATATAAAGGTCCCACGGAGACGTAGAGGCCAACTCGCCAGGAATGTTGTCAAATATTACCGCCGAGATGATAGGTTGGGTTAGGTTAGGTTATATTACGTTATTGATGTATATAAAGTTCCCACGGAGACGTAGATGCCAACTCGCCAGGAATGTTGTCAAATATTACCGCCGAGATGATAGGTTGGGTTAGGTTAGGTTATATGTCGTTAGTGGTGTATATGAAGGTCCCACGTAGACGTAGAGGCCAACTCGCCAGGAATGTTGTCAAATATTACCGCCGAGATGATAGGTTGGGTTAGGCTAGGCTATATTTCGTTATTGAAATATATAAAGGTCCCACGGAGACGTAGAGGCTAACTCGCCAGGTATGTTGTCAAATATTACCACCGAGATGTTAGGTTGGGTTAGGTTAGGTTATATTACGTTATTGATGTATATAAAGGTCCCAGGGAGACGTAGATGCCAACTCGCCAGGAATGTTGTCAAATATTACCGTCGAGATGATAGGTTGGGTTAGGATAGGCTATATTTCGTTATTGAAATATATAAAGGTCCCACGGAGACGTAGAGGCTAACTCGCCAGGTATGTTGTCAAATATTACCGCCGAGATGTTAGGTTGGGTTAGGCTAGGTTATAATATCTTATTGATGTATATAAAGGTCCCACGGAGACGCAGAGGCCAACAAGCCAGGAATGTGGTCAAATATTACCGCCGACATGTTAGGTTGGGTTAGGTTAGTTTATGTTACGTTATTGATGTATATAAAAGTCCCACGGAGACGTAGAAGCCAACTCGCCAGGAATGTTGTCAAGTATTACCGCCGAGATGATAGGTTGGGTTAGGTTACGTTATATTACGTTATTGATGTATATGAGGGTTAAACGGAGACGTAGAGGCCAACTCGCCAGGAATGTGTTCAAATATTACCGCCGACATGTTACGTTGGATTAGGTTAGGTTATATTACGTAATAGATATATATAAATATCCCACGGAGACGTAGAGGCCAACTCGCCAGGAATGTTGTCAAATATTACCGCCGAGATGATAGGTTGGGTTAGGTTAGGTTATATTACGTTATTGATGTATATAAAGGTCCCACGGAGACGTAGAGGCCAACAAGACAGGAATGTGGTCAAATATTACCGCCGAGATGTTAGATTGGGTTAGGTTAGGTTATATTACGTTATTGACGTATATAAAGGTCCCACGGAGACGCAGAGGCCAACAAGCGAGGAATGTGGTCAAGTATTACCGCCGAGATGTTAGATTGGATTAGGCTAGCTTATATTATGTTATTGATGTATATAAAGGTCCCACGGAGACGTAGCGGCCAACTCGCCAGCAATGTTGTCAAATATTACCGCCGAGATGATAGGTTGGGTTAGGTTAGGTTATATTATGTTGTTGATGTATATAAAGGTCCCACGGGGACGTAGAGGCCAACTCGCCAGGAATGTTGTCAAATATTACCGCCGAGATGATAGGTTGGGTTAGATTAGGTTATTTTACGTTATTGATGTATATAAAGGTCCCACGGAGACGTAGATGCCAACTCGCCAGGAATGTTGTCAAATATTACCGCCGAGATGATAGGTTGGGTTAGGTGAGGTTATATGTCGTTATTGGTGTATATGAAGGTCCCACGTAGACGTAGAGGCCAACTCGCCAGGTATGTTGTCAAATATTACCGCCGGGATGATAGGTTGGGTCAGGCAAGCTTATATTATGTTATTGATGTATATAAAGGTCCCACGTAGACGTAGAGGCCAAATCGCCAGGAATGTTGTCAAATATTACCGCCGAGATGATAGGTTGGGTTAGGTTACGTTATATTACGTTATTGATGTATATGAGGGTTACACGGAGACGTAGAGGCCAACTCGCCAGGTATGTGGTCCAATATTACCGCCGAAATGTTAGATTGGGTTAGGCTAGCTTATATTATGTTATTGATGTATATAAAGGTCCCACGGAGACGTAGATGCCAACTCGCCAGGAATGTTGTCAAATATTACCGCCGAGATGATAGGTTGGGTTAGGTGAGGTTATATGTCGTTATTGGTGTATATGAAGGTCCCACGTAGACGTAGAGGCCAACTCGCCAGGTATGTTGTCAAATATTACCGCCGGGATGATAGGTTGGGTCAGGCAAGCTTATATTATGTTATTGATGTATATAAAGGTCCCACGTAGACGTAGAGGCCAACTCGCCAGGAATGTTGTCAAATATTACCGCCGAGATGATAGGTTGGGTTAGGTTACGTTATATTACGTTATTGATGTATATGAGGGTTACACGGAGACGTAGAGGCCAACTCGCCAGGTATGTGGTCCAATATTACCGCCGAAATGTTAGATTGGGTTAGGCTAGCTCATATTATGTTATTGATGTATATAAAGGTCCCACGGAGACGTAGAGGCCAACTCGCCAGGAATGTTGTCAAATATTACCGCCGAGATGATAGGTTGGGTTAGGTTAGGTTATATTATGTTATTGATGTATATAAAGGTCCCACGGGGACGTAGAGGCCAACTCGCCAGGAATGTCGTCAAATATTACCGCCGAGATGATAGGTTGGGTTAGGTTAGGTTATTTTACGTTATTGATGTATATAAAGGTCCCACGGAGACGTAGATGCCAACTCGCCAGGAATGTTGTCAAATATTACCGCCGAGATGATAGGTTGGGTTAGGTTAGGTTATTTTACGTTATTGATGTATATAAAGGTCCCACGGAGACGTAGAGGCCAACTCGCCAGGTATGTGGTCAAATATTACCGCCGAAATGTTAGATTGGGTTAGGCTAGCTTATATTATGTTATTGATGTATATAAAGGCCCCACGGAGACGTAGATGCCAACTCGCCAGGAATGTTGTCAAATATTACCGCCGAGATGATAGGTTGGGTTAGGTTAGGTTATATGTCGTTATTGGTGTATATGAAGGTCCCACGTAGACGTAGAGGCCAACTCGCCAGGTATGTTGTCAAATATTACCGCCGAAATGTTAGATTGGGTTAGGCTAGCTTATATTATGTTATTGATGTATATAAAGGTCCCACGGAGACGTAGATGCCAACTCGCCAGGAATGTTGTCAAATATTACCGCCGAGATGATAGGTTGGGTTAGGTTAGGTTATATGTCGTTATTGGTGTGTATGAAGGTCCCACGTAGACGTAGAGGCCAACTCGCCAGGTATGTTGTCAAATATTACCGCGGAAATGTTAGGTTGGGTTAGGTTAGGTTATATTACGTTATTGACGTATATGTGGGTTACACGGAGACGTAGAGGTCAACTCGCCAGGAATGTTGTCAAATATTACAGCCGACATGTTAGGTTGGGTTAGGTTAGGTTATATTACGTTATTGATGTATATAAAGGTCCCACGGAGACGTAGAGGCCAACAAGACAGGAATGTGGTCAAATATTACCGCCGAGATGTTAGATTGGGTTAGGTTAGGTTATATTACGTTATTGACGTATATAAAGGTCCCACGGAGACGCAGAGGCCAACAAGCGAGGAATGTGGTCAAGTATTACCGCCGAGATGTTAGATTGGGTTAGGCTAGCTTATATTATGTTATTGATGTATATAAAGGTCCCACGGAGACGTAGAGGCCAACTCGCCAGCAATGTTGTCAAATATTACCGCCGAGATGGTAGGTTGGGTTAGGTTAGGTTATATTATGTTGTTGATGTATATAAAGGTCCCACGGAGACGTAGAGGCCAACTCGCCAGGAATGTTGTCAAATATTACCGCCGAGATGATAGGTTGGGTTAGGTTACGTTATATTACGTTATTGATGTATATAAAGGTCCCACGGAGACGTAGATGCCAACTCGCCAGGAATGTTGTCAAATATTACCGCCGAGATGATAGGTTGGGTTAGGTTAGGTTATATGTCGTTAGTGGTGTATATGAAGGTCCCACGTAGACGTAGAGGCCAACTCGCCAGGAATGTTGTCAAATATTACCGCCGAGATGATATGTTGGGTTAGGTTAGGTTATATTACGTTATTGATGTATATAAAGGTCCCAGGGAGACGTAGATGCCAACTCGCCAGGAATGTTGTCAAATATTACCGTCGAGATGATAGGTTGGGTTAGGCTAGGCTATATTTCGTTATTGAAATATATAAAGGTCCCACGGAGACGTAGAGGCTAACTCGCCAGGTATGTTGTCAAATATTACCGCCGAGATGTTAGGTTGGGTTAGGTTAGGTTATATTACGTTATTGATGTATATAAAGGTCCCAGGGAGACGTAGATGCCAACTCGCCAGGAATGTTGTCAAATATTACCGTCGAGATGATAGGTTGGGTTAGGATAGACTATATTTCGTTATTGAAATATATAAAGGTCCCACGGAGACGTAGAGGCTAACTCGCCAGGTATGTTGTCAAATATTACCGCCGAGATGTTAGGTTGGGTTAGGCTAGGTTATAATATCTTATTGATGTATATAAAGGTCCCACGGAGACGCAGAGGCCAACAAGCCAGGAATGTGGTCAAATATTACCGCCGACATGTTAGGTTGGGTTAGGTTAGTTTATGTTACGTTATTGATGTATATAAAAGTCCCACGGAGACGTAGAAGCCAACACGCCAGGAATGTTGTCAAGTATTACCGCCGAGATGATAGGTTGGATTAGGTTACGTTATATTACGTTATTGATGTATATGAGGGTTAAACGGAGACGTAGAGGCCAACTCGCCAGGAATGTGGTCAAATATTACCGCCGACATGTTACGTTGGATTAGGTTAGGTTATATTACGTAATAGATATATATAAATATCCCACGGAGACGTAGAGGCCAACTCGCCAGGAATGTTGTCAAATATTACCGCCGAGATGATAGGTTGGGTTAGGTTAGGTTATATGTCGTTATTGGTGTATATGAAGGTCCCACGTAGACGTAGAGGCCAACTCGCCAGGTATGTTGTCAAATATTACCGCGGAAATGTTAGGTTGGGTTAGGTTAGGTTATATTACGTTATTGACGTATATGTGGGTTACACGGAGACGTAGAGGTCAACTCGCCAGGAATGTTGTCAAATATTACAGCCGACATGTTAGGTTGGGTTAGGTTAGGTTATATTACGTTATTGATGTATATAAAGGTCCCACGGAGACGTAGAGGCCAACAAGACAGGAATGTGGTCAAATATTACCGCCGAGATGTTAGATTGGGTTAGGTTAGGTTATATTACGTTATTGACGTATATAAAGGTCCCACGGAGACGCAGAGGCCAACAAGCGAGGAATGTGGTCAAGTATTACCGCCGAGATGTTAGATTGGGTTAGGCTAGCTTATATTATGTTATTGATGCATATAAAGGTCCCACGGAGACGTAGAGGCCAACTCGCCAGCAATGTTGTCAAATATTACCGCCGAGATGATAGGTTGGGTTAGGTTAGGTTATATTATGTTGTTGACGTATATAAAGGTCCCACGGGGACGTAGAGGCCAACTCGCCAGGAATGTTGTCAAATATTACCGCCGAGATGATAGGTTGGGTTAGGTTAGGTTATTTTACGTTATTGATGTATATAAAGGTCCCACGGAGACGTAGATGCCAACTCGCCAGGAATGTTGTCAAATATTACCGCTGAGATGATAGGTTGGGTTAGGTTAGGTTATATTACGTTATTGATGTATATAAAGGTCCCACGGAGACGTAGAGGCCAACTCGCCAGGAATGCTGTCAAATATTACCGCCGAGATGATAGGTTGCGTTAGGTTACGTTATATTACGTTATTGATGTATATGAGGGTTACACGGAGACGTAGAGGCCAACTCGCCAGGTATGTGCTCAAATATTACCGCCGAAATGTTAGATTGGGTTAGGCTAGCTTATATTATGTTATTGATGTATATAAAGGTCCCACGGAGACGTAGATGCCAACTCGCCAGGAATGTTGTCAAATATTACCGCCGAGATGATAGGTTGGGTTAGGTTACGTCATATTACGTTATTGATGTATATGAGGGTTACACGGAGACGTAGAGGCCAACTCGCCAGGAATGCTGTCAAATATTACCGCCGAGATGTTAGGTTGGGTTAGGTTAGGTTATATTACGTAATAGATATATATAAATATCCCACGGAGACGTAGAGGCCAACTCGCCAGGAATGTTGTCAAATATTACCGCCGAGATGATAGGTTGGGTTAGGTTAGGTTATATGTCGTTATTTGTGTATATGAAGGTCCCACGGAGACGCAGAGGCCAACAAGCCAGGAATGTGGTCAAATATTACCGCCGAGATGTTAGATTGGGTTAGGCTAGCTTATATTATTTTATTGATGTATATAAAGGTCTCACGGAGACGTAGAGGCCAACTCGCCAGGAATGTGGACAAATTTTACAGCCGAGATGTTAGATTGGGTTAGGCTAGCTCATATTATGTTATTGATGTATATAAAGGTCCCACGGAGACGTAGAGGCCAACTCGCCAGCAATGTTGTCAAATATTACCGCCGAGATGATAGGTTGGGTTAGGTTAGGTTATATTATGTTGTTGATGTATATAAAGGTCCCACGGAGACGTAGAGGCCAACTCGCCAGGAATGTTGTCAAATATTACCGCCGAGATGATAGGTTGGGTTAGGTTACGTTATATTACGTTATTGATGTATATAAAGGTCCCACGGAGACGTAGATGCCAACTCGCCAGGAATGTTGTCAAATATTACCGCCGAGATGATAGGTTGGGTTAGGTTAGGTTATATGTCGTTAGTGGTGTATATGAAGGTCCCACGTAGACGTAGAGGCCAACTCGCCAGGAATGTTGTCAAATATTACCGCCGAGATGATATGTTGGGTTAGGTTAGGTTATATTACGTTATTGATGTATATAAAGGTCCCAGGGAGACGTAGATGCCAACTCGCCAGGAATGTTGTCAAATATTACCGTCGAGATGATAGGTTGGGTTAGGCTAGGCTATATTTCGTTATTGAAATATATAAAGGTCCCACGGAGACGTAGAGGCTAACTCGCCAGGTATGTTGTCAAATATTACCGCCGAGATGTTAGGTTGGGTTAGGTTAGGTTATATTACGTTATTGATGTATATAAAGGTCCCAGGGAGACGTAGATGCCAACTCGCCAGGAATGTTGTCAAATATTACCGTCGAGATGATAGGTTGGGTTAGGATAGACTATATTTCGTTATTGAAATATATAAAGGTCCAACGGAGACGTAGAGGCTAACTCGCCAGGTATGTTGTCAAATATTACCGCCGAGATGTTAGGTTGGGTTAGGCTAGGTTATAATATCTTATTGATGTATATAAAGGTCCCACGGAGACGCAGAGGCCAACAAGCCAGGAATGTGGTCAAATATTACCGCCGACATGTTAGGTTGGGTTAGGTTAGTTTATGTTACGTTATTGATGTATATAAAAGTCCCACGGAGACGTAGAAGCCAACTCGCCAGGAATGTTGTCAAGTATTACCGCCGAGATGACAGGTTGGATTAGGTTACGTTATATTACGTTATTGATGTATATGAGGGTTAAACGGAGACGTAGAGGCCAACTCGCCAGGAATGTGGTCAAATATTACCGCCGACATGTTACGTTGGATTAGGTTAGGTTATATTACGTAATAGATATATATAAATATCCCACGGAGACGTAGAGGCCAACTCGCCAGGAATGTTGTCAAATATTACCGCCGAGATGATAGGTTGGGTTAGGTTAGGTTATATGTCGTTATTGGTGTATATGAAGGTCCCACGTAGACGTAGAGGCCAACTCGCCAGGTATGTTGTCAAATATTACCGCGGAAATGTTAGGTTGGGTTAGGTTAGGTTATATTACGTTATTGACGTATATGTGGGTTACACGGAGACGTAGAGGTCAACTCGCCAGGAATGTTGTCAAATATTACAGCCGACATGTTAGGTTGGGTTAGGTTAGGTTATATTACGTTATTGATGTATATAAAGGTCCCACGGAGACGTAGAGGCCAACAAGACAGGAATGTGGTCAAATATTACCGCCGAGATGTTAGATTGGGTTAGGTTAGGTTATATTACGTTATTGACGTATATAAAGGTCCCACGGAGACGCAGAGGCCAACAAGCGAGGAATGTGGTCAAGTATTACCGCCGAGATGTTAGATTGGGTTAGGCTAGCTTATATTATGTTATTGATGTATATAAAGGTCCCACGGAGACGTAGAGGCCAACTCGCCAGCAATGTTGTCAAATATTACCGCCGAGATGATAGGTTGGGTTAGGTTAGGTTATATTATGTTGTTGACGTATATAAAGGTCCCACGGGGACGTAGAGGCCAACTCGCCAGGAATGTTGTCAAATACTACCGCCGAGATGATAGGTTGGGTTAGGTTAGGTTATTTTACGTTATTGATGTATATAAAGGTCCCACGGAGACGTAGATGCCAACTCGCCAGGAATGTTGTCAAATATTACCGCTGAGATGATAGGTTGGGTTAGGTTAGGTTATATTACGTTATTGATGTATATAAAGGTCCCACGGAGACGTAGAGGCCAACTCGCCAGGAATGCTGTCAAATATTACCGCCGAGATGATAGGTTGCGTTAGGTTACGTTATATTACGTTATTGATGTATATGAGGGTTACACGGAGACGTAGAGGCCAACTCGCCAGGTATGTGCTCAAATATTACCGCCGAAATGTTAGATTGGGTTAGGCTAGCTTATATTATGTTATTGATGTATATAAAGGTCCCACGGAGACGTAGATGCCAACTCGCCAGGAATGTTGTCAAATATTACCGCCGAGATGATAGGTTGGGTTAGGTTACGTCATATTACGTTATTGATGTATATGAGGGTTACACGGAGACGTAGAGGCCAACTCGCCAGGAATGCTGTCAAATATTACCGCCGAGATGTTAGGTTGGGTTAGGTTAGGTTATATTACGTAATAGATATATATAAATATCCCACGGAGACGTAGAGGCCAACTCGCCAGGAATGTTGTCAAATATTACCGCCGAGATGATAGGTTGGGTTAGGTTAGGTTATATGTCGTTAGTGGTGTATATGAAGGTCCCACGTAGACGTAGATGCCAACTCGCCAGGAATGTTGTCAAATATTACCGTCGAGATGATAGGTTGGGTTAGGCTAGGCTATATTTCGTTATTGAAATATATAAAGGTCCCACGGAGACGTAGAGGCTAACTCGCCAGGTATGTTGTCAAATATTACCGCCGAGATGTTAGGTTGGGTTAGGTTAGGTTATATTACGTTATTGATGTATATAAAGGTCCCAGGGAGACGTAGATGCCAACTCGCCAGGAATGTTGTCAAATATTACCGTCGAGATGATAGGTTGGGTTAGGATAGGCTATATTTCGTTATTGAAATATATAAAGGTCCCACGGAGACGTAGAGGCTAACTCGCCAGGTATGTTGTCAAATATTACCGCCGAGATGTTAGGTTGGGTTAGGCTAGGTTATAATATCTTATTGATGTATATAAAGGTCCCACGGAGACGCAGAGGCCAACAAGCCAGGAATGTGGTCAAATATTACCGCCGACATGTTAGGTTGGGTTAGGTTAGTTTATGTTACGTTATTGATGTATATAAAAGTCCCACGGAGACGTAGAAGCCAACTCGCCAGGAATGTTGTCAAGTATTACCGCCGAGATGACAGGTTGGATTAGGTTACGTTATATTACGTTATTGATGTGTATGAGGGTTAAACGGAGACTTAGAGGCCAACTCGCCAGGAATGTGGTCAAATATTACCGCCGACATGTTACGTTGGATTAGGTTAGGTTATATTACGTAATAGATATATATAAATATCCCACGGAGACGTAGAGGCCAACTCGCCAGGAATGTTGTCAAATATTACCGCCGAGATGATAGGTTGGGTTAGGTTAGGTTATATGTCGTTATTGGTGTATATGAAGGTCCCACGTAGACGTAGAGGCCAACTCGCCAGGTATGTTGTCAAATATTACCGCGGAAATGTTAGGTTGGGTTAGGTTAGGTTATATTACGTTATTGACGTATATGTGGGTTACACGGAGACATAGAGGTCAACTCGCCAGGAATGTTGTCAAATATTACAGCCGACATGTTAGGTTGGGTTAGGTTAGGTTATATTACGTTATTGATGTATATAAAGGTCCCACGGAGACGTAGAGGCCAACAAGACAGGAATGTGGTCAAATATTACCGCCGAGATGTTAGATTGGGTTAGGTTAGGTTATATTAGGTTATTGACGTATATAAAGGTCCCACGGAGACGCAGAGGCCAACAAGCGAGGAATGTGGTCAAGTATTACCGCCGAGATGTTAGATTGGGTTAGGCTAGCTTATATTATGTTATTGATGTATATAAAGGTCCCACGGAGACGTAGAGGCCAACTCGCCAGCAATGTTGTCAAATATTACCGCCGAGATGATAGGTTGGGTTAGGTTAGGTTATATTATGTTGTTGACGTATATAAAGGTCCCACGGGGACGTAGAGGCCAACTCGCCAGGAATGTTGTCAAATATTACCGCCGAGATGATAGGTTGGGTTAGGTTAGGTTATTTTACGTTATTGATGTATATAAAGGTCCCACGGAGACGTAGATGCCAACTCGCCAGGAATGTTGTCAAATATTACCGCTGAGATGATAGGTTGGGTTAGGTTAGGTTATATTACGTTATTGATGTATATAAAGGTCCCACGGAGACGTAGAGGCCAACTCGCCAGGAATGCTGTCAAATATTACCGCCGAGATGATAGGTTGCGTTAGGTTACGTTATATTACGTTATTGATGTATATGAGGGTTACACGGAGACGTAGAGGCCAACTCGCCAGGTATGTGCTCAAATATTACCGCCGAAATGTTAGATTGGGTTAGGCTAGCTTATATTATGTTATTGATGTATATAAAGGTCCCACGGAGACGTAGATGCCAACTCGCCAGGAATGTTGTCAAATATTACCGCCGAGATGATAGGTTGGGTTAGGTTACGTCATATTACGTTATTGATGTATATGAGGGTTACACGGAGACGTAGAGGCCAACTCGCCAGGAATGCTGTCAAATATTACCGCCGAGATGTTAGGTTGGGTTAGGTTAGGTTATATTACGTAATAGATATATATAAATATCCCACGGAGACGTAGAGGCCAACTCGCCAGGAATGTTGTCAAATATTACCGCCGAGATGATAGGTTGGGTTAGGTTAGGTTATATGTCGTTATTTGTGTATATGAAGGTCCCACGGAGACGCAGAGGCCAACAAGCCAGGAATGTGGTCAAATATTACCGCCGAGATGTTAGATTGGGTTAGGCTAGCTTATATTATTTTATTGATGTATATAAAGGTCTCACGGAGACGTAGAGGCCAACTCGCCAGGAATGTGGTCAAATTTTACAGCCGAGATGTTAGATTGGGTTAGGCTAGCTCATATTATGTTATTGATGTATATAAAGGTCCCACGGAGACGTAGAGGCCAACTCGCCAGGAATGTTGTCAAATATTACCGCCGAGATGATAGGTTGGGTTAGGTTAGGTTATATTACGTTATTGATGTATATAAAGGTCCCACGGAGACGTAGATGCCAACTCGCCAGGAATGTTGTCAAATATTACCGCCGAGATGATAGGTTGGGTTAGGTTAGGTTATATGTCGTTAGTGGTGTATATGAAGGTCCCACGTAGACGTAGAGGCCAACTCGCCAGGAATGTTGTCAAATATTACCGCCGAGATGATATGTTGGGTTAGGTTAGGTTATATTACGTTATTGATGTATATAAAGGTCCCAGGGAGACGTAGATGCCAACTCGCCAGGAATGTTGTCAAATATTACCGTCGAGATGATAGGTTGGGTTAGGCTAGGCTATATTTCGTTATTGAAATATATAAAGGTCCCACGGAGACGTAGAGGCTAACTCGCCAGGTATGTTGTCAAATATTACCGCCGAGATGTTAGGTTGGGTTAGGTTAGGTTATATTACGTTATTGATGTATATAAAGGTCCCAGGGAGACGTAGATGCCAACTCGCCAGGAATGTTGTCAAATATTACCGTCGAGATGATAGGTTGGGTTATGATAGGCTATATTTCGTTATTGAAATATATAAAGGTCCCACGGAGACGTAGAGGCTAACTCGCCAGGTATGTTGTCAAATATTACCGCCGAGATGTTAGGTTGGGTTAGGCTAGGTTATAATATCTTATTGATGTATATAAAGGTCCCACGGAGACGCAGAGGCCAACTCGCCAGGAATGTTGTCAAATATTACCGCCGAGATGATAGGTTGGGTTAGGTTAGGTTATATTACATTATTGTTGTATATAAAGGTCCCACGGAGACGTAGAGGCCAACAAGACAGGAATGTGGTCAAATATTACCGCCGAGATGATAGGTTGGGTTAGGTTACGTTATATTACGTTATTGATGTATATGAGGGTTAAACGGAGACGTAGAGGCCAACTCGCCAGGAATGTGGTCAAATATTACCGCCGACATGTTACGTTGGATTAGGTTAGGTTATATTACGTAATAGATATATATAAATATCCCACGGAGACGTAGAGGCCAACTCGCCAGGAATGTTGTCAAATATTACCGCCGAGATGATAGGTTGGGTTAGGTTAGGTTATATGTCGTTATTGGTGTATATGAAGGTCCCACGTAGACGTAGAGGCCAACTCGCCAGGTATGTTGTCAAATATTACCGCGGAAATGTTAGGTTGGGTTAGGTTAGGTTATATTACGTTATTGACGTATATGTGGGTTACACGGAGACGTAGAGGTCAACTCGCCAGGAATGTTGTCAAATATTACAGCCGACATGTTAGGTTGGGTTAGGTTAGGTTATATTACGTAATAGATATATATAAATATCCCACGGAGACGTAGATGCCAACTCGCCAGGAATGTTGTCAAATATTACCGCCGAGATGATAGGTTGGGTTAGGTTAGGTTATATGTCGTTAGTGGTGTATATGAAGGTCCCACGTAGACGTAGAGGCCAACTCGCCAGGAATGTTGTCAAATATTACCGCCGAGATGATATGTTGGGTTAGGTTAGGTTATATTACGTTATTGATGTATATAAAGGTCCCAGGGAGACGTAGATGCCAACTCGCCAGGAATGTTGTCAAATATTACCGTCGAGATGATAGGTTGGGTTAGGCTAGGCTATATTTCGTTATTGAAATATATAAAGGTCCCACGGAGACGTAGAGGCTAACTCGCCAGGTATGTTGTCAAATATTACCGCCGAGATGTTAGGTTGGGTTAGGTTAGGTTATATTACGTTATTGACGTATATAAAGGTCCCACGGAGACGCAGAGGCCAACAAGCGAGAATGTGGTCAAGTATTACCGCCGAGATGTTAGATTGGATTAGGCTAGCTTATATTATGTTATTGATGTATATAAAGGTCCCACGGAGACGTAGATGCCAACTCGCCAGCAATGTTGTCAAATATTACCGCTGAGATGATAGGTTGGGTTAGGTTAGGTTATATTACGTTATTGATGTATATAAAGGTCCCACGGAGACGTAGATGCCAACTCGCCAGGAATGTTGTCAAATATTACCGCCGAGATGATAGGTTGGGTTAGGTTACGTTATATTACGTTATTGATGTATATGAGGGTTACACGGAGACGTAGAGGCCAACTCGCCAGGTATGTGCTCAAATATTACCGCCGAAATGTTAGATTGGGTTAGGCTAGCTTATGTTACGTTATTGATGTATATAAAGGTCCCACGGAGACGTAGATGCCAACTCGCCAGGAATGTTGTCAAATATTACCGCCGAGATGATAGGTTGGGTTAGGTTACGTCATATTACGTTATTGATGTATATGAGGGTTACACGGAGACGTAGAGGCCAACTCGCCAGGAATGCTGTCAAATATTACCGCCGAGATGTTAGGTTGGGTTAGGTTAGGTTATATTACGTAATAGATATATATAAATATCCCACGGAGACGTAGAGGCCAACTCGCCAGGAATGTTGTCAAATATTACCGCCGAGATGATAGGTTGGGTTAGGTTAGGTTATATGTCGTTATTTGTGTATATGAAGGTCCCACGGAGACGCAGAGGCCAACAAGCCAGTAATGTGGTCAAATATTACCGCCGAGATGTTAGATTGGGTTAGGCTAGCTTATATTATTTTATTGATGTATATAAAGGTCTCAGGGAGACGTAGAGGCCAACTCGCCAGGAATGTGTTCAAATTTTACAGCCGAGATGTTAGATTGGGTTAGGCTAGCTCATATTATGTTCTTGATGTATATAAAGGTCCCACGGAGACGTAGAGGCCAACTCGCCAGCAATGTTGCCAAATATTACCGCCGAGATGATAGGTTGGGTTAGGTTAGGTTATATTATGTTGTTGATGTATATAAAGGTCCCACGGAGACGTAGAGGCCAACTCGCCAGGAATGTTGTCAAATATTACCGCCGGGATGATAGGTTGGGTTAGGTTACGTTATATTACGTTATTGATGTATATAAAGGTCCCACGGAGACGTAGATGCCAACTCGCCAGGAATGTTGTCAAATATTACCGCCGAGATGATAGGTTGGGTTAGGTTAGGTTATATGTCGTTAGTGGTGTATATGAAGGTCCCACGTAGACGTAGAGGCCAACTCGCCAGGAATGTTGTCAAATATTACCGCCGAGATGATATGTTGGGTTAGGTTAGGTTATATTACGTTATTGATGTATATAAAGGTCCCAGGGAGACGTAGATGCCAACTCGCCAGGAATGTTGTCAAATATTACCGTCGAGATGATAGGTTGGGTTAGGATAGACTATATTTCGTTATTGAAATATATAAAGGTCCCACGGAGACGTAGAAGCTAACTCGCCAGGTATGTTGTCAAATATTACCGCCGAGATGTTAGGTTGGGTTAGGCTAGGTTATAATATCTTATTGATGTATATAAAGGTCCCACGGAGACGCAGAGGCCAACAAGCCAGGAATGTGGTCAAATATTACCGCCGACATGTTAGGTTGGGTTAGGTTAGTTTATGTTACGTTATTGATGTATATAAAAGTCCCACGGAGACGTAGAAGCCAACTCGCCAGGAATGTTGTCAAGTATTACCGCCGAGATGACAGGTTGGATTAGGTTACGTTATATTACGTTATTGATGTATATGAGGGTTAAACGGAGACTTAGAGGCCAACTCGCCAGGAATGTGGTCAAATATTACCGCCGACATGTTACGTTGGATTAGGTTAGGTTATATTACGTAATAGATATATATAAATATCCCACGGAGACGTAGAGGCCAACTCGCCTGGAATGTTGTCAAATATTACCGCCGAGATGATAGGTTGGGTTAGGTTAGGTTATATGTCGTTATTGGTGTATATGAAGGTCCCACGTAGACGTAGAGGCCAACTCGCCAGGTATGTTGTCAAATATTACCGCGGAAATGTTAGGTTGGGTTAGGTTAGGTTATATTACGTTATTGACGTATATGTGGGTTACACGGAGACATAGAGGTCAACTCGCCAGGAATGTTGTCAAATATTACAGCCGACATGTTAGGTTGGGTTAGGTTAGGTTATATTACGTTATTGATGTATATAAAGGTCCCACGGAGACGTAGAGGCCAACAAGACAGGAATGTGGTCAAATATTACCGCCGAGATGTTAGATTGGGTTAGGTTAGGTTATATTACGTTATTGACGTATATAAAGGTCCCACGGAGACGCAGAGGCCAACAAGCGAGGAATGTGGTCAAGTATTACCGCCGAGATGTTAGATTGGGTTAGGCTAGCTTATATTATGTTATTGATGTATATAAAGGTCCCACGGAGACGTAGAGGCCAACTCGCCAGCAATGTTGTCAAATATTACCGCCGAGATGATAGGTTGGGTTAGGTTAGGTTATATTATGTTGTTGACGTATATAAAGGTCCCACGGGGACGTAGAGGCCAACTCGCCAGGAATGTTGTCAAATATTACCGCCGAGATGATAGGTTGGGTTAGGTTAGGTTATTTTACGTTATTGATGTATATAAAGGTCCCACGGAGACGTAGATGCCAACTCGCCAGGAATGTTGTCAAATATTACCGCTGAGATGATAGGTTGGGTTAGGTTAGGTTATATTACGTTATTGATGTATATAAAGGTCCCACGGAGACGTAGAGGCCAACTCGCCAGGAATGCTGTCAAATATTACCGCCGAGATGATAGGTTGCGTTAGGTTACGTTATATTACGTTATTGATGTATATGAGGGTTACACGGAGACGTAGAGGCCAACTCGCCAGGTATGTGCTCAAATATTACCGCCGAAATGTTAGATTGGGTTAGGCTAGCTTATATTATGTTATTGATGTATATAAAGGTCCCACGGAGACGTAGATGCCAACTCGCCAGGAATGTTGTCAAATATTACCGCCGAGATGATAGGTTGGGTTAGGTTACGTCATATTACGTTATTGATGTATATGAGGGTTAAACGGAGACGTAGAGGCCAACTCGCCAGGAATGTGGTCAAATATTACCGCCGAGATGTTAGGTTGGGTTAGGTTAGGTTATATTACGTAATAGATATATATAAATATCCCACGGAGACGTAGAGGCCAACTCGCCAGGAATGTTGTCAAATATTACCGCCGAGATGATAGGTTGGGTTAGGTTAGGTTATATGTCGTTATTTGTGTATATGAAGGTCCCACGGAGACGCAGAGGCCAACAAGCCAGGAATGTGGTCAAATATTACCGCCGAGATGTTAGATTGGGTTAGGCTAGCTTATATTATTTTATTGATGTATATAAAGGTCTCACGGAGACGTAGAGGCCAACTCGCCAGGAATGTGGTCAAATTTTACAGCCGAGATGTTAGATTGGGTTAGGCTAGCTCATATTATGTTATTGATGTATATAAAGGTCCCACGGAGACGTAGAGGCCAACTCGCCAGGAATGTTGTCAAATATTACCGCCGAGATGATAGGTTGGGTTAGGTTAGGTTATATTACGTTATTGATGTATATAAAGGTCCCACGGAGACGTAGATGCCAACTCGCCAGGAATGTTGTCAAATATTACCGCCGAGATGATAGGTTGGGTTAGGTTAGGTTATATGTCGTTAGTGGTGTATATGAAGGTCCCACGTAGACGTAGAGGCCAACTCGCCAGGAATGTTGTCAAATATTACCGCCGAGATGATATGTTGGGTTAGGTTAGGTTATATTACGTTATTGATGTATATAAAGGTCCCAGGGAGACGTAGATGCCAACTCGCCAGGAATGTTGTCAAATATTACCGTCGAGATGATAGGTTGGGTTAGGCTAGGCTATATTTCGTTATTGAAATATATAAAGGTCCCACGGAGACGTAGAGGCTAACTCGCCAGGTATGTTGTCAAATATTACCGCCGAGATGTTAGGTTGGGTTAGGTTAGGTTATATTACGTTATTGATGTATATAAAGGTCCCAGGGAGACGTAGATGCCAACTCGCCAGGAATGTTGTCAAATATTACCGTCGAGATGATAGGTTGGGTTAGGTTACGTTATATTACGTTATTGATGTATATGAGGGTTAAACGGAGACGTAGAGGCCAACTCGCCAGGAATGTGGTCAAATATTACCGCCGACATGTTACGTTGGATTAGGTTAGGTTATATTACGTAATAGATATATATAAATATCCCACGGAGACGTAGAGGCCAACTCGCCAGGAATGTTGTCAAATATTACCGCCGAGATGATAGGTTGGGTTAGGTTAGGTTATATGTCGTTATTGGTGTATATGAAGGTCCCACGTAGACGTAGAGGCCAACTCGCCAGGTATGTTGTCAAATATTACCGCGGAAATGTTAGGTTGGGTTAGGTTAGGTTATATTACGTTATTGACGTATATGTGGGTTACACGGAGACGTAGAGGTCAACTCGCCAGGAATGTTGTCAAATATTACAGCCGACATGTTAGGTTGGGTTAGGTTAGGTTATATTACGTTATTGATGTATATAAAGGTCCCACGGAGACGTAGAGGCCAACAAGACAGGAATGTGGTCAAATATTACCGCCGAGATGTTAGATTGGGTTAGGTTAGGTTATATTACGTTATTGACGTATATAAAGGTCCCACGGAGACGCAGAGGCCAACAAGCGAGGAATGTGGTCAAGTATTACCGCCGAGATGTTAGATTGGATTAGGCTAGCTTATATTATGTTATTGATGTATATAAAGGTCCCACGGAGACGTAGAGGCCAACTCGCCAGCAATGTTGTCAAATATTACCGCCGAGATGATAGGTTGGTTTAGGTTAGGTTATATTATGTTGTTGATGTATATAAAGGTCCCACGGGGACGTAGAGGCCAACTCGCCAGGAATGTTGTCAAATATTACCGCCGAGATGATAGGTTGGGTTAGGTTAGGTTATTTTACGTTATTGATGTATATAAAGGTCCCACGGAGACGTAGATGCCAACTCGCCAGGAATGTTGTCAAATATTACCGCTGAGATGATAGGTTGGGTTAGGTTAGGTTATATTACGTTATTGATGTATATAAAGGTCCCACGGAGACGTAGATGCCAACTCGCCAGGAATGTTGTCAAATATTACCGCCGAGATGATAGGTTGGGTTAGGTTACGTTATATTACGTTATTGATGTATATGAGGGTTACACGGAGACGTAGAGGCCAACTCGCCAGGAATGCTGTCAAATATTACCGCCGAGATGATAGGTTGCGTTAGGTTACGTTATATTACGTTATTGTAGTATATGAGGGTTACACGGAGACGTAGAGGCCAACTCGCCAGGTATGTGCTCAAATATTACCGCCGAAATGTTAGATTGGGTTAGGCTAGCTTATATTATGTTATTGATGTATATAATGGTCCCACGGAGACGTAGATGCCAACTCGCCAGGAATGTTGTCAAATATTACCGCCGAGATGATAGGTTGGGTTAGGTTACGTCATATTACGTTATTGATGTATATGAGGGTTACACGGAGACGTAGAGGCCAACTCGCCAGGAATGCTGTCAAATATTACCGCCGAGATGTTAGGTTGGGTTAGGTTAGGTTATATTACGTAATAGATATATATAAATATCCCACGGAGACGTAGAGGCCAACTCGCCAGGAATGTTGTCAAATATTACCGCCGAGATGATAGGTTGGGTTAGGTTATGTTATATGTCGTTATTTGTGTATATGAAGGTCCCACGGAGACGCAGAGGCCAACAAGCCAGGAATGTGGTCAAATATTACAGCCGAGATGTTAGATTGGGTTAGGCTAGCTTATATTATTTTATTGATGTATATAAAGGTCTCACGGAGACGTAGAGGCCAACTCGCCAGGAATGTGGTCTAATTTTACAGCCGAGATGTTAGATTGGGTTAGGCTAGCTCATATTATGTTATTGATGTATATAAAGGACCCACGGAGACGTAGAGGCCAACTCGCCAGGAATGTTGTTAAATATTACCGCCGAGATGATAGGTTGGGTTAGGTTAGGTTATATTATGTTATTGATGTATATAAAGGTCCCACGGAGACGTAGATGCCAACTTGCCAGGAATGTTGTCAAATATTACCGCTGAGATGATAGGTTGGGTTAGGTTAGGTTATATTACTTTATTGATGTATATAAAGGTCCCACGGAGACGTAGATGCCAACTCGCCAGGAATGTTGTCAAATATTACCGCCGAGATGATAGGTTGGGTTAGGTTACGTTATATTACGTTATTGATGTATATGAGGGTTACACGGAGACGTAGAGGCCAACTCGCCAGGAATGCTGTCAAATATTACCGCCTAGATGTTAGGTTGGGTTAGGTTAGGTTATATTACGTAATAGATATATATAAATATCCCACGGAGACGTAGAGGCCAACTCGCCAGGAATGTTGTCAAATATTACCGCCGAGATGATAGGTTGGGTTAGGTGAGGTTATATGTCGTTATTGGTGTATATGAAGGTCCCACGTAGACGTAGAGGCCAACTCGCCAGGTATGTTGTCAAATATTACCGCCGGGATGATAGGTTGGGTCAGGCAAGCTTATATTATGTTATTGATGTATATAAAGGTCCCACGTAGACGTAGAGGCCAACTCGCCAGGAATGTTGTCAAATATTACCGCCGAGATGATCGGTTGGGTTAGGTTAGGTTATATTATGTTATTGATGTATATAAAGGTCCCACGGGGACGTAGAGGCCAACTCGCCAGGAATGTTGTCAAATATTACAGCCGAGATGATAGGTTGGGTTAGGTTAGGTTATTTTACGTTATTGATGTATATAAAGGTCCCACGGAGACGTAGATGCCAACTCGCCAGGAATGTTGTCAAATATTACCGCCGAGATGATAGGTTGGGTTAGGTTAGGTTATTTTACGTTATTGATGTATATAAAGGTCCCACGGAGACGTAGATGCCAACTCGCCAGGAATGTTGTCAAATATTACCGCCGAGATGATAGGTTGGGTTAGGTTACGTTATATTACGTTATTGATGTATATGAGGGTTACACGGAGACGTAGAGGCCAACTCGCCAGGAATGCTGTCAAATATTACCGCCGAGATGGTAGGTTGCGTTAGGTTACGTTATATTAAGTTATTGATGTATATGAGGGTTACACGGAGACGTAGAGGCCAACTCGCCAGGTATGTGGTCAAATATTACCGCCGAAATGTTAGATTGGGTTAGGCTAGCGTATATTATGTTATTGATGTATATAAAGGTCCCACGGAGACGTAGATGCCAACTCGCCAGGAATGTTGTCAAATATTACCGCCGAGATGATAGGTTGGGTTAGGTTAGGTTATATGTCGTTATTGGTGTATATGAAGGTCCCACGTAGACGTAGAGGCCAACTCGCCAGGTATGTTGTCAAATATTACCGCGGAAATGTTAGGTTGGGTTAGGTTAGGTTATATTACGTTATTGACGTAAATGTGGGTTACACGTAGACGTAGAGGCCAACTCGCCAGGTATGTTGTCAAATATTACCGCGGAAATGTTAGGTTGGGTTAGGTTTGGTTATATTACGTTATTGATGTATATAAAGGTCCCACGGAGACGTAGAGGCCAACAAGACAGGAATGTGGTCAAATATTACCGCCGAGATGTTAGATTGGGTTAGGTTAGGTTATATTACGTTATTGACGTATATAAAGGTCCCACGGAGACGCAGAGGCCAACAAGCGAGGAATGTGGTCAAGTATTACCGCCGAGATGTTAGATTGGGTTAGGCTAGCTTATATTATGTTATTGATGTATATAAAGGTCCCACGGAGACGTAGAGGCCAACTCGCCAGCAATGTTGTCAAATATTACCGCCGAGATGATAGGTTGGGTTAGGTTAGGTTATATTATGTTGTTGATGTATATAAAGGTCCCACGGAGACGTAGAGGCCAACTCGCCAGGAATGTTGTCAAATATTACCGCCGAGATGATAGGTTGGGTTAGGTTAGGTTATATTACGTTATTGATGTATATAAAGGTCCCACGGAGACGTAGATGCCAACTCGCCAGGAATGTTGTCAAATATTACCGCCGAGATGATAGGTTGGGTTAGGTTAGGTTATATGTCGTTAGTGGTGTATATGAAGGTCCCACGTAGACGTAGAGGCCAACTCGCCAGGAATGTTGTCAAATATTACCGCCGAGATGATATGTTGGGTTAGGTTAGGTTATATTACGTTATTGATGTATATAAAGGTCCCAGGGAGACGTAGATGCCAACTCGCCAGGAATGTTGTCAAATATTACCGTCGAGATGATAGGTTGGGTTAGGCTAGGCTATATTTCGTTATTGAAATATATAAAGGTCCCACGGAGACGTAGAGGCTAACTCGCCAGGTATGTTGTCAAATATTACCGCCGAGATGTTAGGTTGGGTTAGGTTAGGTTATATTACGTTATTGATGTATATAAAGGTCCCAGGGAGACGTAGATGCCAACTCGCCAGGAATGTTGTCAAATATTACCGTCGAGATGATAGGTTGGGTTAGGATAGGCTATATTTCGTTATTGAAATATATAAAGGTCCCACGGAGACGTAGAGGCTAACTCGCCAGGTATGTTGTCAAATATTACCGCCGAGATGTTAGGTTGGGTTAGGCTAGGTTATAATATCTTATTGATGTATATAAAGGTCCCACGGAGACGCAGAGGCCAACAAGCCAGGAATGTGGTCAAATATTACCGCCGACATGTTAGGTTGGGTTAGGTTAGTTTATGTTACGTTATTGATGTATATAAAAGTCCCACGGAGACGTAGAAGCCAACTCGCCAGGAATGTTGTCAAGTATTACCGCCGAAATGATAGGTTGGGTTAGGTTACGTTATATTACGTTATTGATGTATATGAGGGTTAAACGGAGACGTAGAGGCCAACTCGCCAGGAATGTGGTCAAATATTACCGCCGACATGTTACGTTGGATTAGGTTAGGTTATATTACGTAATAGATATATATAAATATCCCACGGAGACGTAGAGGCCAACTCGCCAGGAATGTTGTCAAATATTACCGCCGAGATGATAGGTTGGGTTAGGTTAGGTTATATGTCGTTATTGGTGTATATGAAGGTCCCACGTAGACGTAGAGGCCAATTCGCCAGGTATGTTGTCAAATATTACCGCGGAAATGTTAGGTTGGGTTAGGTTAGGTTATATTACGTTATTGACGTATATGTGGGTTACACGGAGACGTAGAGGTCAACTCGCCAGGAATGTTGTCAAATATTACAGCCGACTTGTTAGGTTGGGTTAGGTTAGGTTATATTACGTTATTGATGTATATAAAGGTCCCACGGAGACGTAGAGGCCAACAAGACAGGAATGTGGTCAAATATTACCGCCGAGATGTTAGATTGGGTTAGGTTAGGTTATATTACGTTATTGACGTATATAAAGGTCCCACGGAGACGCAGAGGCCAACAAGCGAGAATGTGGTCAAGTATTACCGCCGAGATGTTAGATTGGATTAGGCTAGCTTATATTATGTTATTGATGTATATAAAGGTCCCACGGAGACGTAGAGGCCAACTCGCCAGCAATGTTGTCAAATATTACCGCCGAGATGATAGGTTGGGTTAGGTTAGGTTATATTATGTTGTTGATGTATATAAAGGTCCCACGGGGACGTAGAGGCCAACTCGCCAGGAATGTTGTCAAATATTACCGCCGAGATGATAGGTTGGGTTAGGTTAGGTTATTTTACGTTATTGATGTATATAAAGGTCCCACGGAGACGTAGATGCCAACTCGCCAGGAATGTTGTCAAATATTACCGCTGAGATGATAGGTTGGGTTAGGTTAGGTTATATTACGTTATTGATGTATATAAAGGTCCCACGGAGACGTAGATGCCAACTCGCCAGGAATGTTGTCAAATATTACCGCCGAGATGATAGGTTGGGTTAGGTTACGTTATATTACGTTATTGATGTATATGAGGGTTACACGGAGACGTAGAGGCCAACTCGCCAGGAATGCTGTCAAATATTACCGCCGAGATGATAGGTTGAGTTAGGTTACGTTATATTACGTTGTTGTAGTATATGAGGGTTACACGGAGACGTAGAGGCCAACTCGCCAGGTATGTGCTCAAATATTACCGCCGAAATGTTAGATTGGGTTAGGCTAGCTTATATTATGTTATTGATGTATATAAAGGTCCCACGGAGACGTAGATGCCAACTCGCCAGGAATGTTGTCAAATATTACCGCCGAGATGATAGGTTGGGTTAGGTTACGTTATATTACGTTATTGATGTATATGAGGGTTACACGGAGACGTAGAGGCCAACTCGCCAGGAATGCTGTCAAATATTACCGCCTAGATGTTAGGTTGGGTTAGGCTAGGCTATATTTCGTTATTGAAATATATAAAGGTCCCACGGAGACGTAGAGGCTAACTCGCCAGGTATGTTGTCAAATATTACCGCCGAGATGTTAGGTTGGGTTAGGTTAGGTTATATTACGTTATTGATGTATATAAAGGTCCCAGGGAGACGTAGATGCCAACTCGCCAGGAATGTTGTCAAATATTACCGTCGAGATGATAGGTTGGGTTAGGATAGGTTATATTTCGTTATTGAAATATATAAAGGTCCCACGGAGACGTAGAGGCTAACTCGCCAGGTATGTTGTCAAATATTACCGCCGAGATGTTAGGTTGGGTTAGGCTAGGTTATAATATCTTATTGATGTATATAAAGGTCCCACGGAGACGCAGAGGCCAACAAGCCAGGAATGTGGTCAAATATTACCGCCGACATGTTAGGTTGGGTTAGGTTAGTTTATGTTACGTTATTGATGTATATAAAAGTCCCACGGAGACGTAGAAGCCAACTCGCCGGGAATGTTGTCAAGTATTACCGCCGAGATGATAGGTTGGGTTAGGTTACGTTATATTACGTTATTGATGTATATGAGGGTTAAACGGAGACGTAGAGGCCAACTCGCCAGGAATGTGGTCAAATATTACCGCCGACATGTTACGTTGGATTAGGTTAGGTTATATTACGTAATAGATATATATAAATATCCCACGGAGACGTAGAGGCCAACTCGCCAGGTATGTTGTCAAATATTACCGCCGAGATGATAGGTTGGGTTAGGTTAGGTTATATGTCGTTATTGGTGTATATGAAGGTCCCACGTAGACGTAGAGGCCAACTCGCCAGGTATGTTGTCAAATATTACCGCGGAAATGTTAGGTTGGGTTAGGTTAGGTTATATTACGTTATTGACGTATATGTGGGTTACACGGAGACGTAGAGGTCAACTCGCCAGGAATGTTGTCAAATATTACAGCCGACATGTTAGGTTGGGTTAGGTTAGGTTATATTACGTTATTGATGTATATAAAGGTCCCACGGAGACGTAGAGGCCAACAAGACAGGAATGTGGTCAAATATTACCGCCGAGATGTTAGATTGGGTTAGGTTAGGTTATATTACGTTATTGACGTATATAAAGGTCCCACGGAGACGCAGAGGCCAACAAGCGAGAATGTGGTCAAGTATTACCGCCGAGATGTTAGATTGGATTAGGCTAGCTTATATTATGTTATTGATGTATATAAAGGTCCCACGGAGACGTAGAGGCCAACTCGCCAGCAATGTTGTCAAATATTACCGCCGAGATGATAGGTTGGGTTAGGTTAGGTTATATTATGTTGTTGATGTATATAAAGGTCCCACGGGGACGTAGAGGCCAACTCGCCAGGAATGTTGTCAAATATTACCGCCGAGATGATAGGTTGGGTTAGGTTAGGTTATTTTACGTTATTGATGTATATAAAGGTCCCACGGAGACGTAGATGCCAACTCGCCAGGAATGTTGTCAAATATTACCGCTGAGATGATAGGTTGGGTTAGGTTAGGTTATATTACGTTATTGATGTATATAAAGGTCCCACGGAGACGTAGATGCCAACTCGCCAGGAATGTTGTCAAATATTACCGCCGAGATGATAGGTTGGGTTAGGTTACGTTATATTACGTTATTGATGTATATGAGGGTTACACGGAGACGTAGAGGCCAACTCGCCAGGAATGCTGTCAAATATTACCGCCGAGATGATAGGTTGCGTTAGGTTACGTTATATTACGTTATTGTAGTATATGAGGGTTACACGGAGACGTAGAGGCCAACTCGCCAGGTATGTGCTCAAATATTACCGCCGAAATGTTAGATTGGGTTAGGCTAGCTTATATTATGTTATTGATGTATATAAAGGTCCCACGGAGACGTAGATGCCAACTCGCCAGGAATGTTGTCAAATATTACCGCCGAGATGATAGGTTGGGTTAGGTTACGTTATATTACGTTATTGATGTATATGAGGGTTACACGGAGACGTAGAGGCCAACTCGCCAGGAATGCTGTCAAATATTACCGCCTAGATGTTAGGTTGGGTTAGGTTAGGTTATATTACGTAATAGATATATATAAATATCCCACGGAGACGTAGAGGCCAACTCGCCAGGAATGTTGTCAAATATTACCGCCGAGATGATAGGTTGGGTTAGGTGAGGTTATATGTCGTTATTGGTGTATATGAAGGTCCCACGTAGACGTAGAGGCCAACTCGCCAGGTATGTTGTCAAATATTACCGCCGGGATGATAGGTTGGGTGAGGCAAGCTTATATTATGTTATTGATGTATATAAAGGTCCCACGTAGACGTAGAGGCCAACTCGCCAGGAATGTTGTCAAATATTACCGCCGAGATGATAGGTTGGGTTAGGTTACGTTATATTACGTTATTGATGTATATGAGGGTTACACGGAGACGTAGAGGCCAACTCGCCAGGTATGTGGTCCAATATTACCGCCGAAATGTTAGATTGGGTTAGGCTAGCTCATATTATGTTATTGATGTATATAAAGGTCCCACGGAGACGTAGAGGCCAACTCGCCAGGAATGTTGTCAAATATTACCGCCGAGATGATAGGTTGGGTTAGGTTAGGTTATATTATGTTATTGATGTATATAAAGGTCCCACGGGGACGTAGAGGCCAACTCGCCAGGAATGTTGTCAAATATTACAGCCGAGATGATAGGTTGGGTTAGGTTAGGTTATTTTACGTTATTGATGTATATAAAGGTCCCACGGAGACGTAGATGCCAACTCGCCAGGAATGTTGTCAAATATTACCGCCGAGATGATAGGTTGGGTTAGGTTAGGTTATTTTACGTTATTGATGTATATAAAGGTCCCACGGAGACGTAGATGCCAACTCGCCAGGAATGTTGTCAAATATTACCGCCGAGATGATAGGTTGGGTTAGGTTACGTTATATTACGTTATTGATGTATATGAGGGTTACACGGAGACGTAGAGGCCAACTCGCCAGGAATGCTGTCAAATATTACCGCCGAGATGATAGGTTGCGTTAGGTTACGTTATATTACGTTATTGATGTATATGAGGGTTACACGGAGACGTAGAGGCCAACTCGCCAGGTATGTGGTCAAATATTACCGCCGAAATGTTAGATTGGGTTAGGCTAGCTTATATTATGTTATTGATGTATATAAAGGTCCCACGGAGACGTAGATGCCAACTCGCCAGGAATGTTGTCAAATATTACCGCCGAGATGATAGGTTGGGTTAGGTTAGGTTATATGTCGTTATTGGTGTATATGAAGGTCCCACGTAGACGTAGAGGCCAACTCGCCAGGTATGTTGTCAAATATTACCGCGGAAATGTTAGGTTGGGTTAGGTTAGGTTATATTACGTTATTGACGTATATGTGGGTTACACGTAGACGTAGAGGCCAACTCGCCAGGTATGTTGTCAAATATTACCGCGGAAATGTTAGGTTGGGTTAGGTTAGGTTATATTACGTTATTGATGTATATAAAGGTCCCACGGAGACGTAGAGGCCAACAAGACAGGAATGTGGTCAAATATTACCGCCGAGATGTTAGATTGGGTTAGGTTAGGTTATATTACGTTATTGACGTATATAAAGGTCCCACGGAGACGCAGAGGCCAACAAGCGAGGAATGTGGTCAAGTATTACCGCCGAGATGTTAGATTGGGTTAGGCTAGCTTATATTATTTTATTGATGTATATAAAGGTCCCACGGAGACGTAGAGGCCAACTCGCCAGCAATGTTGTCAAATATTACCGCCGAGATGATAGGTTGGGTTAGGTTAGGTTATATTATGTTGTTGATGTATATAAAGGTCCCACGGAGAGGTAGAGGCCAACTCGCCAGGAATGTTGTCAAATATTACCGCCGAGATGATAGGTTGGGTTAGGTTACGTTATATTACGTTATTGATGTATATAAAGGTCCCACGGAGACGTAGATGACAACTCGCCAGGAATGTTGTCAAATATTACCGCCGAGATGATAGGTTGGGTTAGGTTAGGCTATATGTCGTTAGTGGTGTATATGAAGGTCCCACGTAGACGTAGAGGCCAACTCGCCAGGAATGTTGTCAAATATTACCGCCGAGATGATATGTTGGGTTAGGTTAGGTTATATTACGTTATTGATGTATATAAAGGTCCCAGGGAGACGTAGATGCCAACTCGCCAGGAATGTTGTCAAATATTACCGTCGAGATGATAGGTTGGGTTAGGCTAGGCTATATTTCGTTATTGAAATATATAAAGGTCCCACGGAGACGTAGAGGCCAACTCGCCAGGAATGCTGTCAAATATTACCGCCTAGATGTTAGGTTGGGTTAGGTTAGGTTATATTACGTAATAGATATATATAAATATCCCACGGAGACGTAGAGGCCAACTCGCCAGGAATGTTGTCAAATATTACCGCCGAGATGATAGGTTGGGTTAGGTGAGGTTATATGTCGTTATTGGTGTATATGAAGGTCCCACGTAGACGTAGAGGCCAACTCGCCAGGTATGTTGTCAAATATTACCGCCGGGATGATAGGTTGGGTGAGGCAAGCTTATATTATGTTATTGATGTATATAAAGGTCCCACGTAGACGTAGAGGCCAACTCGCCAGGAATGTTGTCAAATATTACCGCCGAGATGATAGGTTGGGTTAGGTTACGTTATATTACGTTATTGATGTATATGAGGGTTACACGGAGACGTAGAGGCCAACTCGCCAGGTATGTGGTCCAATATTACCGCCGAAATGTTAGATTGGGTTAGGCTAGCTCATATTATGTTATTGATGTATATAAAGGTCCCACGGAGACGTAGAGGCCAACTCGCCAGGAATGTTGTCAAATATTACCGCCGAGATGATAGGTTGGGTTAGGTTAGGTTATATTATGTTATTGATGTATATAAAGGTCCCACGGAGACGTAGATGCCAACTCGCCAGGAATGTTGTCAAATATTACCGCCGAGATGATAGGTTGGGTTAGGTTACGTTATATTACGTTATTGATGTATATGAGGGTTACACGGAGACGTAGAGGCCAACTCGCCAGGAATGCTGTCAAATATTACCGCCGAGATGATAGGTTGCGTTAGGTTACGTTATATTACGTTATTGATGTATATGAGGGTTACACGGAGACGTAGAGGCCAACTCGCCAGGTATGTGGTCAAATATTACCGCCGAAATGTTAGATTGGGTTAGGCTAGCTTATATTATGTTATTGATGTATATAAAGGTCCCACGGAGACGTAGATGCCAACTCGCCAGGAATGTTGTCAAATATTACCGCCGAGATGATAGGTTGGGTTAGGTTAGGTTATATGTCGTTATTGGTGTATATGAAGGTCCCACGTAGACGTAGAGGCCAACTCGCCAGGTATGTTGTCAAATATTACCGCGGAAATGTTAGGTTGGGTTAGGTTAGGTTATATTACGTTATTGACGTATATGTGGGTTACACGTAGACGTAGAGGCCAACTCGCCAGGTATGTTGTCAAATATTACCGCGGAAATGTTAGGTTGGGTTAGGTTAGGTTATATTACGTTATTGATGTATATAAAGGTCCCACGGAGACGTAGAGGCCAACAAGACAGGAATGTGGTCAAATATTACCGCCGAGATGTTAGATTGGGTTAGGTTAGGTTATATTACGTTATTGACGTATATAAAGGTCCCACGGAGACGCAGAGGCCAACAAGCGAGGAATGTGGTCAAGTATTACCGCCGAGATGTTAGATTGGGTTAGGCTAGCTTATATTATGTTATTGATGTATATAAAGGTCCCACGGAGACGTAGAGGCCAACTCGCCAGCAATGTTGTCAAATATTACCGCCGAGATGATAGGTTGGGTTAGGTTAGGTTATATTATGTTGTTGATGTATATAAAGGTCCCACGGAGAGGTAGAGGCCAACTCGCCAGGAATGTTGTCAAATATTACCGCCGAGATGATAGGTTGGGTTAGGTTACGTTATATTACGTTATTGATGTATATAAAGGTCCCACGGAGACGTAGATGACAACTCGCCAGGAATGTTGTCAAATATTACCGCCGAGATGATAGG
The DNA here is from genome assembly GCA_963969225.1 of Xylocopa violacea. Lineage (NCBI taxonomy): Eukaryota > Metazoa > Arthropoda > Insecta > Hymenoptera > Apidae > Xylocopa > Xylocopa violacea. Next base: position 8,023,803 of record CAXAJV010000051.1, read on the forward strand.
TTGGGTTAGGTTAGGCTATATGTCGTTAGTGGTGTATATGAAGGTCCCACGTAGACGTAGAGGCCAACTCGCCAGGAATGTTGTCAAATATTACCGCCGAGATGATATGTTGGGTTAGGTTAGGTTATATTACGTTATTGATGTATATAAAGGTCCCAGGGAGACGTAGATGCCAACTCGCCAGGAATGTTGTCAAATATTACCGTCGAGATGATAGGTTGGGTTAGGCTAGGCTATATTTCGTTATTGAAATATATAAAGGTCCCACGGAGACGTAGAGGCTAACTCGCCAGGTATGTTGTCAAATATTACCGCCGAGATGTTAGGTTGGGTTAGGTTAGGTTATATTACGTTATTGATGTATATAAAGGTCCCAGGGAGACGTAGATGCCAACTCGCCAGGAATGTTGTCAAATATTACCGTCGAGATGATAGGTTGGGTTAGGATAGGCTATACTTCGTTATTGAAATATATAAAGGTCCCACGGAGACGTAGAGGCTAACTCGCCAGGTATGTTGTCAAATATTACCGCCGAGATGTTAGGTTGGGTTAGGCTAGGTTATAATATCTTATTGATGTATATAAAGGTCCCACGGAGACGCAGAGGCCAACAAGCCAGGAATGTGGTCAAATATTACCGCCGACATGTTAGGTTGGGTTAGGTTAGTTTATGTTACGTTATTGATGTATATAAAAGTCCCACGGAGACGTAGAAGCCAACTCGCCAGGAATGTTGTCAAGTATTACCGCCGAGATGATAGGTTGGGTTAGGTTACGTTATATTACGTTATTGATGTATATGAGGGTTAAACGGAGACGTAGAGGCCAACTCGCCAGGAATGTGGTCAAATATTACCGCCGACATGTTACGTTGGATTAGGTTAGGTTATATTACGTAATAGATATATATAAATATCCCACGGAGACGTAGAGGCCAACTCGCCAGGAATGTTGTCAAATATTACCGCCGAGATGATAGGTTGGGTTAGGTTAGGTTATATGTCGTTATTGGTGTATATGAAGGTCCCACGTAGACGTAGAGGCCAACTCGCCAGGTATGTTGTCAAATATTACCGCGGAAATGTTAGGTTGGGTTAGGTTAGGTTATATTACGTTATTGACGTATATGTGGGTTACACGGAGACGTAGAGGTCAACTCGCCAGGAATGTTGTCAAATATTACAGCCGACATGTTAGGTTGGGTTAGGTTAGGTTATATTACGTTATTGATGTATATAAAGGTCCCACGGAGACGTAGAGGCCAACAAGACAGGAATGTGGTCAAATATTACCGCCGAGATGTTAGATTGGGTTAGGTTAGGTTATATTACGTTATTGACGTATATAAAGGTCCCACGGAGACGCAGAGGCCAACAAGCGAGGAATGTGGTCAAGTATTACCGCCGAGATGTTAGATTGGGTTAGGCTAGCTTATATTATGTTATTGATGTATATAAAGGTCCCACGGAGACGTAGAGGCCAACTCGCCAGCAATGTTGTCAAATATTACCGCCGAGATGATAGGTTGGGTTAGGTTAGGTTATATTATGTTGTTGATGTATATAAAGGTCCCACGGGGACGTAGAGGCCAACTCGCCAGGAATGTTGTCAAATATTACCGCCGAGATGATAGGTTGGGTTAGGTTAGGTTATTTTACGTTATTGATGTATATAAAGGTCCCACGGAGACGTAGATGCCAACTCGCCAGGAATGTTGTCAAATATTACCGCTGAGATGATAGGTTGGGTTAGGTTAGGTTATATTACGTTATTGATGTATATAAAGGTCCCACGGAGACGTAGAGGCCAACTCGCCAGGAATGCTGTCAAATATTACCGCCGAGATGATAGGTTGCGTTAGGTTACGTTATATTACGTTATTGATGTATATGAGGGTTACACGGAGACGTAGAGGCCAACTCGCCAGGTATGTGCTCAAATATTACCGCCGAAATGTTAGATTGGGTTAGGCTAGCTTATATTATGTTATTGATGTATATAAAGGTCCCACGGAGACGTAGATGCCAACTCGCCAGGAATGCTGTCAAATATTACCGCCGAGACGATAGGTTGGGTTAGGTTACGTCATATTACGTTATTGATGTATATGAGGGTTACACGGAGACGTAGAGGCCAACTCGCCAGGAATGCTGTCAAATATTACCGCCGAGATGTTAGGTTGGGTTAGGTTAAGTTATATTACGTAATAGATATATATAAATATCCCACGGAGACGTAGAGGCCAACTCGCCAGGAATGTTGTCAAATATTACCGCCGAGATGATAGGTTGGGTTAGGTTAGGTTATATGTCGTTATTTGTGTATATGAAGGTCCCACGGAGACGCAGAGGCCAACAAGCCAGGAATGTGGTCAAATATTACCGCCGAGATGTTAGATTGGGTTAGGCTAGCTTATATTATTTTATTGATGTATATAAAGGTCTCACGGAGACGTAGAGGCCAACTTGCCAGGAATGTGGTCAAATTTTACAGCCGAGATGTTAGATTGGGTTAGGCTAGCTCATATTATGTTATTGATGTATATAAAGGTCCCACGGAGACGTAGAGGCCAACTCGCCAGGAATGTTGTTAAATATTACCGCCGAGATGATAGGTTGGGTTAGGTTAGGTTATATTATGTTATTGATGTATATAAAGGTCCCACGGGGACGTAGAGGCCAACTCGCCAGGAATGTATGTCAAATATTACCGCCGAGATGATAGGTTGGGTTAGGTTAGGTGATTTTACGTTATTGATGTATATAAAGGTCCCACGGAGACGTAGATGCCAACTCGCCAGGAATGTTGTGAAATATTACCGCTGAGATGATAGGTTGGGTTAGGTTAGGTTATATTACGTTATTGATGTATGTAAAGGTCCCACGGAGACGTAGATGCCAACTCGCCAGGAATGTTGTCAAATAATACCGCCGAGATGATAGGTTGGGTTAGGTTACGTTATATTACGTTATTGATGTATATGAGGGTTACACGGAGACGTAGAGGCCAACTCGCCAGGAATGCTGTCAAATATTACCGCCGAGATGTTAGGTTGGGTTAGGTTAGGTTATATTACGTAATAGATATATATAAATATCTCACGGAGACGTAGAGGCCAACTCGCCAGGAATGTTGTCAAATATTACCGCCGAGATGATAGGTTGGGTTAGGTTAGGTTATATGTCGTTATTGGTGTATATAAAGGTCCCACGGAGACGTAGAGGCCAACAAGACAGGAATGTGGTCAAATATTACCGCCGAGATGTTAGATTGGGTTAGGTTAGGTTATATTACGTTATTGACGTATATAAAGGTCCCACGGAGACGCAGAGGCCAACAAGCGAGGAATGTGGTCAAGTATTACCGCCGAGATGTTAGATTGGGTTAGGCTAGCTTATATTATGTTATTGATGTATATAAAGGTCCCACGGAGACGTAGAGGCCAACTCGCCAGCAATGTTGTCAAATATTACCGCCGAGATGATAGGTTGGGTTAGGTTAGGTTATATTATGTTGTTGATGTATAAAAAGGTCCCACGGGGACGTAGAGGCCAACTCGCCAGGAATGTTGTCAAATATTACCGCCGAGATGATAGGTTGGGTTAGGTTAGGTTATATTACGTTATTGATGTATATAAAGGTCCCACGGAGACGTAGATGCCAACTCGCCAGGAATGTTGTCAAATATTACCGCTGAGATGATAGGTTGGGTTAGGTTAGGTTATATTACGTTATTGATGTATATAAAGGTCCCACGGAGACGTAGATGCCAACTCGCCAGGAATGTTGTCAAATATTACCGCCGAGATGATAGGTTGGGTTAGGTTACGTCATATTACGTTATTGATGTATATGAGGGTTACACGGAGACTTAGAGGCCAACTCGCCAGGAATGTTGTCAAATATTACCGCCGAGATGATAGGTTGGGTTAGGTTAGGTTATATTACGTAATAGATATATATAAATATCCCACGGAGACGTAGAGGCCAACTCGCCAGGAATGTTGTCAAATATTACCGCCGAGATGATAGGTTGGGTTAGGTTAGGTTATATGTCGTTATTTGTGTATATGAAGGTCCCACGGAGACGCAGAGGCCAACAAGCCAGGAATGTGGTCAAATATTACCGCCGAGATGTTAGATTGGGTTAGGCTAGCTTATATTATTTTATTGATGTATATAAATGTCTCACGGAGACGTAGAGGCCAACTCGCCAGGAATGTGGTCAAATTTTACAGCCGAGATGTTAGATTGGGTTAGGCTAGCTCATATTATGTTATTGATGTATATAAAGGTCCCACGGAGACGTAGAGGCCAACTCGCCAGGAATGTTGTTAAATATTACCGCCGAGATGATAGGTTGGGTTAGGTTAGGTTATATTATGTTATTGATGTATATAAAGGTCCCACGGGGACGTAGATGCCAACTCGCCAGGAATGTTGTCAAATATTACCGCCAAGATGATAGGTTGGGTTAGGTTAGGTTATATTATGTTGTTGATGTATATAAAGGTCCCACGGAGACGTAGAGGCCAACTCGCCAGGAATGTTGTCAAATATTACCGCCGAGATGATAGGTTGGGTTAGGTTAGGTTATATTACGTTATTGATGTATATAAAGGTCCCACGGAGACGTAGATGCCAACTCGCCAGGAATGTTGTCAAATATTACCGCCGAGATGATAGGTTGGGTTAGGTTAGGTTATATGTCGTTAGTGGTGTATATGAAGGTCCCACGTAGACGTAGAGGCCAACTCGACAGGAATGTTGTCAAATATTACCGCCGAGATGATATGTTGGGTTAGGTTAGGTTATATTACGTTATTGACGTATATGTGGGTTACACGGAGACGTAGAGGTCAACTCGCAAGGAATGTTGTCAAATATTACAGCCGACATGTTAGGTTGGGTTAGGTTAGGTTATATTACGTTATTGATGTATATAAAGGTCCCACGGAGACGTAGAGGCCAACAAGACAGGAATGTGGTCAAATATTACCGCCGAGATGTTAGATTGGGTTAGGTTAGGTTATATTACGTTATTGACGTATATAAAGGTCCCACGGAGACGCAGAGGCCAACAAGCGAGGAATGTGGTCAAGTATTACCGCCGAGATGTTAGATTGGGTTAGGCTAGCTTATATTATGTTATTGATGTATATAAAGGTCCCACGGAGACGTAGAGGCCAACTCGCCAGCAATGTTGTCAAATATTACCGCCGAGATGATAGGTTGGGTTAGGTTAGGTTATATTATGTTGTTGATGTATATAAAGGTCCCACGGAGACGTAGAGGCCAACTCGCCAGGAATGTTGTCAAATATTACCGCCGAGATGATAGGTTGGGTTAGGTTAGGTTATATTACGTTATTGATGTATATAAAGGTCCCACGGAGACGTAGATGCCAACTCGCCAGGAATGTTGTCAAATATTACCGCCGAGATGATAGGTTGGGTTAGGTTAGGTTATATGTCGTTAGTGGTGTATATGAAGGTCCCACGTAGACGTAGAGGCCAACTCGACAGGAATGTTGTCAAATATTACCGCCGAGATGATATGTTGGGTTAGGTTAGGTTATATTACGTTATTGATGTATATAAAGGTCCCAGGGAGACGTAGATGCCAACTCGCCAGGAATGTTGTCAAATATTACCGTCGAGATGATAGGTTGGGTTAGGATAGGCTATATTTCGTTATTGAAATATATAAAGGTCCCACGGAGACGTAGAGGCTAATTCGCCAGGTATGTTGTCAAATATTACCGCCGAGATGTTAGGTTGGGTTAGGCTAGGTTATAATATCTTATTGATGTATATAAAGGTCCCACGGAGACGCAGAGGCCAACAAGCCAGGAATGTGGTCAAATATTACCGCCGACATGTTAGGTTGGGTTAGGTTAGTTTATGTTACGTTATTGATGTATATAAAAGTCCCACGGAGACGTAGAAGCCAACTCGCCAGGAATGTTGTCAAGTATTACCGCCGAGATGATAGGTTGGGTTAGGTTACGTTATATTACGTTATTGATGTATATGAGGGTTAAACGGAGACGTAGAGGCCAACTCGCCAGGAATGTGGTCAAATATTACCGCCGAGATGTTACGTTGGATTAGGTTAGGTTATATTACGTAATAGATATATATAAATATCCCGCGGAGACGTAGAGGCCAACTCGCCAGGAATGTTGTCAAATATTACCGCCGAGATGATAGGTTGGGTTAGGTTAGGTTATATTATGTTGTTGATGTATATAAAGGTCCCACGGGGACGTAGAGGCCAACTCGCCAGGAATGTTGTCAAATATTACCGCCGAGATGATAGGTTGGGTTAGGTTAGGTTATTTTACGTTATTGATGTATATAAAGGTCCCACGGAGACGTAGATGCCAACTCGCCAGGAATGTTGTCAAATATTACCGCTGAGATGATAGGTTGGGTTAGGTTAGGTTATATTATGTTATTGATGTATATAAAGGTCCCACGGGGACGTAGAGGCCAACTCGCCAGGAATGTATGTCAAATATTACCGCCGAGATGATAGGTTGGGTTAGGTTAGGTGATTTTACGTTATTGATGTATATAAAGGTCCCACGGAGACGTAGATGCCAACTCGCCAGGAATGTTGTGAAATATTACCGCTGAGATGATAGGTTGGGTTAGGTTAGGTTATATTACGTTATTGATGTATGTAAAGGTCCCACGGAGACGTAGATGCCAACTCGCCAGGAATGTTGTCAAATAATACCGCCGAGATGATAGGTTGGGTTAGGTTACGTTATATTACGTTATTGATGTATATGAGGGTTACACGGAGACGTAGAGGCCAACTCGCCAGGAATGCTGTCAAATATTACCGCCGAGATGTTAGGTTGGGTTAGGTTAGGTTATATTACGTAATAGATATATATAAATATCTCACGGAGACGTAGAGGCCAACTCGCCAGGAATGTTGTCAAATATTACCGCCGAGATGATAGGTTGGGTTAGGTTAGGTTATATGTCGTTATTGGTGTATATAAAGGTCCCACGGAGACGTAGAGGCCAACAAGACAGGAATGTGGTCAAATATTACCGCCGAGATGTTAGATTGGGTTAGGTTAGGTTATATTACGTTATTGACGTATATAAAGGTCCCACGGAGACGCAGAGGCCAACAAGCGAGGAATGTGGTCAAGTATTACCGCCGAGATGTTAGATTGGGTTAGGCTAGCTTATATTATGTTATTGATGTATATAAAGGTCCCACGGAGACGTAGAGGCCAACTCGCCAGCAATGTTGTCAAATATTACCGCCGAGATGATAGGTTGGGTTAGGTTAGGTTATATTATGTTGTTGATGTATAAAAAGGTCCCACGGGGACGTAGAGGCCAACTCGCCAGGAATGTTGTCAAATATTACCGCCGAGATGATAGGTTGGGTTAGGTTAGGTTATATTACGTTATTGATGTATATAAAGGTCCCACGGAGACGTAGATGCCAACTCGCCAGGAATGTTGTCAAATATTACCGCTGAGATGATAGGTTGGGTTAGGTTAGGTTATATTACGTTATTGATGTATATAAAGGTCCCACGGAGACGTAGATGCCAACTCGCCAGGAATGTTGTCAAATATTACCGCCGAGATGATAGGTTGGGTTAGGTTACGTCATATTACGTTATTGATGTATATGAGGGTTACACGGAGACTTAGAGGCCAACTCGCCAGGAATGTTGTCAAATATTACCGCCGAGATGATAGGTTGGGTTAGGTTAGGTTATATTACGTAATAGATATATATAAATATCCCACGGAGACGTAGAGGCCAACTCGCCAGGAATGTTGTCAAATATTACCGCCGAGATGATAGGTTGGGTTAGGTTAGGTTATATGTCGTTATTTGTGTATATGAAGGTCCCACGGAGACGCAGAGGCCAACAAGCCAGGAATGTGGTCAAATATTACCGCCGAGATGTTAGATTGGGTTAGGCTAGCTTATATTATTTTATTGATGTATATAAATGTCTCACGGAGACGTAGAGGCCAACTCGCCAGGAATGTGGTCAAATTTTACAGCCGAGATGTTAGATTGGGTTAGGCTAGCTCATATTATGTTATTGATGTATATAAAGGTCCCACGGAGACGTAGAGGCCAACTCGCCAGGAATGTTGTTAAATATTACCGCCGAGATGATAGGTTGGGTTAGGTTAGGTTATATTATGTTATTGATGTATATAAAGGTCCCACGGGGACGTAGATGCCAACTCGCCAGGAATGTTGTCAAATATTACCGCCAAGATGATAGGTTGGGTTAGGTTAGGTTATATTATGTTGTTGATGTATATAAAGGTCCCACGGAGACGTAGAGGCCAACTCGCCAGGAATGTTGTCAAATATTACCGCCGAGATGATAGGTTGGGTTAGGTTAGGTTATATTACGTTATTGATGTATATAAAGGTCCCACGGAGACGTAGATGCCAACTCGCCAGGAATGTTGTCAAATATTACCGCCGAGATGATAGGTTGGGTTAGGTTAGGTTATATGTCGTTAGTGGTGTATATGAAGGTCCCACGTAGACGTAGAGGCCAACTCGACAGGAATGTTGTCAAATATTACCGCCGAGATGATATGTTGGGTTAGGTTAGGTTATATTACGTTATTGACGTATATGTGGGTTACACGGAGACGTAGAGGTCAACTCGCAAGGAATGTTGTCAAATATTACAGCCGACATGTTAGGTTGGGTTAGGTTAGGTTATATTACGTTATTGATGTATATAAAGGTCCCACGGAGACGTAGAGGCCAACAAGACAGGAATGTGGTCAAATATTACCGCCGAGATGTTAGATTGGGTTAGGTTAGGTTATATTACGTTATTGACGTATATAAAGGTCCCACGGAGACGCAGAGGCCAACAAGCGAGGAATGTGGTCAAGTATTACCGCCGAGATGTTAGATTGGGTTAGGCTAGCTTATATTATGTTATTGATGTATATAAAGGTCCCACGGAGACGTAGAGGCCAACTCGCCAGCAATGTTGTCAAATATTACCGCCGAGATGATAGGTTGGGTTAGGTTAGGTTATATTATGTTGTTGATGTATATAAAGGTCCCACGGAGACGTAGAGGCCAACTCGCCAGGAATGTTGTCAAATATTACCGCCGAGATGATAGGTTGGGTTAGGTTAGGTTATATTACGTTATTGATGTATATAAAGGTCCCACGGAGACGTAGATGCCAACTCGCCAGGAATGTTGTCAAATATTACCGCCGAGATGATAGGTTGGGTTAGGTTAGGTTATATGTCGTTAGTGGTGTATATGAAGGTCCCACGTAGACGTAGAGGCCAACTCGACAGGAATGTTGTCAAATATTACCGCCGAGATGATATGTTGGGTTAGGTTAGGTTATATTACGTTATTGATGTATATAAAGGTCCCAGGGAGACGTAGATGCCAACTCGCCAGGAATGTTGTCAAATATTACCGTCGAGATGATAGGTTGGGTTAGGATAGGCTATATTTCGTTATTGAAATATATAAAGGTCCCACGGAGACGTAGAGGCTAATTCGCCAGGTATGTTGTCAAATATTACCGCCGAGATGTTAGGTTGGGTTAGGCTAGGTTATAATATCTTATTGATGTATATAAAGGTCCCACGGAGACGCAGAGGCCAACAAGCCAGGAATGTGGTCAAATATTACCGCCGACATGTTAGGTTGGGTTAGGTTAGTTTATGTTACGTTATTGATGTATATAAAAGTCCCACGGAGACGTAGAAGCCAACTCGCCAGGAATGTTGTCAAGTATTACCGCCGAGATGATAGGTTGGGTTAGGTTACGTTATATTACGTTATTGATGTATATGAGGGTTAAACGGAGACGTAGAGGCCAACTCGCCAGGAATGTGGTCAAATATTACCGCCGAGATGTTACGTTGGATTAGGTTAGGTTATATTACGTAATAGATATATATAAATATCCCGCGGAGACGTAGAGGCCAACTCGCCAGGAATGTTGTCAAATATTACCGCCGAGATGATAGGTTGGGTTAGGTTAGGTTATATTATGTTGTTGATGTATATAAAGGTCCCACGGGGACGTAGAGGCCAACTCGCCAGGAATGTTGTCAAATATTACCGCCGAGATGATAGGTTGGGTTAGGTTAGGTTATTTTACGTTATTGATGTATATAAAGGTCCCACGGAGACGTAGATGCCAACTCGCCAGGAATGTTGTCAAATATTACCGCTGAGATGATAGGTTGGGTTAGGTTAGGTTATATTACGTTATTGATGTATATAAAGGTCCCACGGAGACGTAGATGCCAACTCGCCAGGAATGTTGTCAAATATTACCGCCGAGATGATAGGTTGGGTTAGGTTAGGTTATATTATGTTATTGATGTATATAAAGGTCCCACGGGGACGTAGAGGCCAACTCGCCAGGAATGTTGTCAAATATTACCGCCGAGATGATAGGTTGGGTTAGGTTAGGTTATTTTACGTTATTGATGTATATAAAGGTCCCACGGAGACGTAGATGCCAACTCGCCAGGAATGTTGTCAAATATTACCGCTGAGATGATAGGTTGGGTTAGGTTAGGTTATATTACGTTATTGATGTATATAAAGGTCCCACGGAGACGTAGATGCCAACTCGCCAGGAATGTTGTCAAATATTACCGCCGAGATGATAGGTTGGGTTAGGTTAGGTTATATTATGTTGTTGATGTATATAAAGGTCCCACGGAGACGTAGAGGCCAACTCGCCAGGAATGTTGTCAAATATTACCGCCGAGATGATAGGTTGGGTTAGGTTAGGTTATATTACGTTATTGATGTATATAAAGGTCCCACGGAGACGTAGATGCCAACTCGCCAGGAATGTTGTCAAATATTACCGCCGAGATGATAGGTTGGGTTAGGTTAGGTTATATGTCGTTAGTGGTGTATATGAAGGTCCCACGTAGACGTAGAGGCCAACTCGACAGGAATGTTGTCAAATATTACCGCCGAGATGATATGTTGGGTTAGGTTAGGTTATATTACGTTATTGACGTATATGTGGGTTACACGGAGACGTAGAGGTCAACTCGCAAGGAATGTTGTCAAATATTACAGCCGACATGTTAGGTTGGGTTAGGTTAGGTTATATTACGTTATTGATGTATATAAAGGTCCCACGGAGACGTAGAGGCCAACAAGATAGGAATGTGGTCAAATATTACCGCCGAGATGTTAGATTGGGTTAGGTTAGGTTATATTACGTTATTGACGTATATAAAGGTCCCACGGAGACGCAGAGGCCAACAAGCGAGGAATGTGGTCAAGTATTACCGCCGAGATGTTAGATTGGGTTAGGCTAGCTTATATTATGTTATTGATGTATATAAAGGTCCCACGGAGACGTAGAGGCCAACTCGCCAGCAATGTTGTCAAATATTACCGCCGAGATGATAGGTTGGGTTAGGTTAGGTTATATTATGTTGTTGATGTATATAAAGGTCCCACGGAGACGTAGAGGCCAACTCGCCAGGAATGTTGTCAAATATTACCGCCGAGATGATAGGTTGGGTTAGGTTAGGTTATATTACGTTATTGATGTATATAAAGGTCCCACGGAGACGTAGATGCCAACTCGCCAGGAATGTTGTCAAATATTACCGCCGAGATGATAGGTTGGGTTAGGTTAGGTTATATGTCGTTAGTGGTGTATATGAAGGTCCCACGTAGACGTAGAGGCCAACTCGCCAGGAATGTTGTCAAATATTACCGCCGAGATGATAGGTTGGGTTAGGTTAGGTTATATTACGTAATAGATATATATAAATATCCCACGGAGACGTAGAGGCCAACTCGCCAGGAATGTTGTCAAATATTACCGCCGAGATGATAGGTTGGGTTAGGTTAGGTTATATGTCGTTATTTGTGTATATGAAGGTCCCACGGAGACGCAGAGGCCAACAAGCCAGGAATGTGGTCAAATATTACCCCCGAGATGTTAGATTGGGTTAGGCTAGCTTATATTATTTTATTGATGTATATAAATGTCTCACGGAGACGTAGAGGCCAACTCGCCAGGAATGTGGTCAAATTTTACAGCCGAGATGTTAGATTGGGTTAGGCTAGCTCATATTATGTTATTGATGTATATAAAGGTCCCACGGAGACGTAGAGGCCAACTCGCCAGGAATGTTGTTAAATATTACCGCCGAGATGATAGGTTGGGTTAGGTTAGGTTATATTATGTTATTGATGTATATAAAGGTCCCACGGGGACGTAGAGGCCAACTCGCCAGGAATGTTGTCAAATATTACCGCCGAGATGATAGGTTGGGTTAGGTTAGGTTATTTTACGTTATTGATGTATATAAAGGTCCCACGGAGACGTAGATGCCAACTCGCCAGGAATGTTGTCAAATATTACCGCTGAGATGATAGGTTGGGTTAGGTTAGGTTATATTACGTTATTGATGTATATAAAGGTCCCACGGAGACGTAGATGCCAACTCGCCAGGAATGTTGTCAAATATTACCGCCGAGATGATAGGTTGGGTTAGGTTAGGTTATATTATGTTGTTGATGTATATAAAGGTCCCACGGAGACGTAGAGGCCAACTCGCCAGGAATGTTGTCAAATATTACCGCCGAGATGATAGGTTGGGTTAGGTTAGGTTATATTACGTTATTGATGTATATAAAGGTCCCACGGAGACGTAGATGCCAACTCGCCAGGAATGTTGTCAAATATTACCGCCGAGATGATAGGTTGGGTTAGGTTAGGTTATATGTCGTTAGTGGTGTATATGAAGGTCCCACGTAGACGTAGAGGCCAACTCGACAGGAATGTTGTCAAATATTACCGCCGAGATGATATGTTGGGTTAGGTTAGGTTATATTACGTTATTGACGTATATGTGGGTTACACGGAGACGTAGAGGTCAACTCGCAAGGAATGTTGTCAAATATTACAGCCGACATGTTAGGTTGGGTTAGGTTAGGTTATATTACGTTATTGATGTATATAAAGGTCCCACGGAGACGTAGAGGCCAACAAGACAGGAATGTGGTCAAATATTACCGCCGAGATGTTAGATTGGGTTAGGTTAGGTTATATTACGTTATTGACGTATATAAAGGTCCCACGGAGACGCAGAGGCCAACAAGCGAGGAATGTGGTCAAGTATTACCGCCGAGATGTTAGATTGGGTTAGGCTAGCTTATATTATGTTATTGATGTATATAAAGGTCCCACGGAGACGTAGAGGCCAACTCGCCAGCAATGTTGTCAAATATTACCGCCGAGATGATAGGTTGGGTTAGGTTAGGTTATATTATGTTGTTGATGTATATAAAGGTCCCACGGAGACGTAGAGGCCAACTCGCCAGGAATGTTGTCAAATATTACCGCCGAGATGATAGGTTGGGTTAGGTTAGGTTATATTACGTTATTGATGTATATAAAGGTCCCACGGAGACGTAGATGCCAACTCGCCAGGAATGTTGTCAAATATTACCGCCGAGATGATAGGTTGGGTTAGGTTAGGTTATATGTCGTTAGTGGTGTATATGAAGGTCCCACGTAGACGTAGAGGCCAACTCGACAGGAATGTTGTCAAATATTACCGCCGAGATGATATGTTGGGTTAGGTTAGGTTATATTACGTTATTGATGTATATAAAGGTCCCAGGGAGACGTAGATGCCAACTCGCCAGGAATGTTGTCAAATATTACCGTCGAGATGATAGGTTGGGTTAGGATAGGCTATATTTCGTTATTGAAATATATAAAGGTCCCACGGAGACGTAGAGGCTAATTCGCCAGGTATGTTGTCAAATATTACCGCCGAGATGTTAGGTTGGGTTAGGCTAGGTTATAATATCTTATTGATGTATATAAAGGTCCCACGGAGACGCAGAGGCCAACAAGCCAGGAATGTGGTCAAATATTACCGCCGACATGTTAGGTTGGGTTAGGTTAGTTTATGTTACGTTATTGATGTATATAAAAGTCCCACGGAGACGTAGAAGCCAACTCGCCAGGAATGTTGTCAAGTATTACCGCCGAGATGATAGGTTGGGTTAGGTTACGTTATATTACGTTATTGATGTATATGAGGGTTAAACGGAGACGTAGAGGCCAACTCGCCAGGAATGTGGTCAAATATTACCGCCGAGATGTTACGTTGGATTAGGTTAGGTTATATTACGTAATAGATATATATAAATATCCCGCGGAGACGTAGAGGCCAACTCGCCAGGAATGTTGTCAAATATTACCGCCGAGATGATAGGTTGGGTTAGGTTAGGTTATATGTCGTTATTGGTGTATATGAAGGTCCCACGTAGACGTAGAGGCCAACTCGCCAGGTATGTTGTCAAATATTACCGCGGAAATGTTAGGTTGGGTTAGGTTAGGTTATATTACGTTATTGACGTATATGTCGGTTACACGGAGACGTAGAGGTCAACTCGCCAGGAATGTTGTCAAATATTACAGCCGACATGTTAGGTTGGGTTAGGTTAGGTTATATTACGTTATTGATGTATATAAAGATCCCACGGAGACGTAGAGGCCAACAAGACAGGAATGTGGTCAAATATTACCGCCGAGATGTTAGATTGGGTTAGGTTAGGTTATATTACGTTATTGACGTATATAAAGGTCCCACGGAGACGCAGAGGCCAACAAGCGAGGAATGTGGTCAAGTATTACCGCCGAGATGTTAGATTGGGTTAGGCTAGCTTATATTATGTTATTGATGTATATAAAGGTCCCACGGAGACGTAGAGGCCAACTCGCCAGCAATGTTGTCAAATATTACCGCCGAGATGATAGGTTGGGTTAGGTTAGGTTATATTATGTTGTTGATGTATATAAAGGTCCCACGGGGTCGTAGAGGCCAACTCGCCAGGAATGTTGTCAAATATTACCGCCGAGATGATAGGTTGGGTTAGGTTAGGTTATTTTACGTTATTGATGTATATAAAGGTCCCACGGAGACGTAGATGCCAACTCGCCAGGAATGTTGTCAAATATTACCGCTGAGATGATAGGTTGGGTTAGGTTAGGTTATATTACGTTATTGATGTATATAAAGGTCCCACGGAGACGTAGATGCCAACTCGCCAGGAATGTTGTCAAATATTACCGCCGAGATGATAGGTTGGGTTAGGTTAGGTTATATTATGTTATTGATGTATATAAAGGTCCCACGGGGACGTAGAGGCCAACTCGCCAGGAATGTTGTCAAATATTACCGCCGAGATGATAGGTTGGGTTAGGTTAGGTTATTTTACGTTATTGATGTATATAAAGGTCCCACGGAGACGTAGATGCCAACTCGCCAGGAATGTTGTCAAATATTACCGCTGAGATGATAGGTTGGGTTAGGTTAGGTTATATTACGTTATTGATGTATATAAAGGTCCCACGGAGACGTAGATGCCAACTCGCCAGGAATGTTGTCAAATATTACCGCCGAGATGATAGGTTGGGTTAGGTTAGGTTATATTATGTTGTTGATGTATATAAAGGTCCCACGGAGACGTAGAGGCCAACTCGCCAGGAATGTTGTCAAATATTACCGCCGAGATGATAGGTTGGGTTAGGTTAGGTTATATTACGTTATTGATGTATATAAAGGTCCCACGGAGACGTAGATGCCAACTCGCCAGGAATGTTGTCAAATATTACCGCCGAGATGATAGGTTGGGTTAGGTTAGGTTATATGTCGTTAGTGGTGTATATGAAGGTCCCACGTAGACGTAGAGGCCAACTCGACAGGAATGTTGTCAAATATTACCGCCGAGATGATATGTTGGGTTAGGTTAGGTTATATTACGTTATTGACGTATATGTGGGTTACACGGAGACGTAGAGGTCAACTCGCAAGGAATGTTGTCAAATATTACAGCCGACATGTTAGGTTGGGTTAGGTTAGGTTATATTACGTTATTGATGTATATAAAGGTCCCACGGAGACGTAGAGGCCAACAAGATAGGAATGTGGTCAAATATTACCGCCGAGATGTTAGATTGGGTTAGGTTAGGTTATATTACGTTATTGACGTATATAAAGGTCCCACGGAGACGCAGAGGCCAACAAGCGAGGAATGTGGTCAAGTATTACCGCCGAGATGTTAGATTGGGTTAGGCTAGCTTATATTATGTTATTGATGTATATAAAGGTCCCACGGAGACGTAGAGGCCAACTCGCCAGCAATGTTGTCAAATATTACCGCCGAGATGATAGGTTGGGTTAGGTTAGGTTATATTATGTTGTTGATGTATATAAAGGTCCCACGGAGACGTAGAGGCCAACTCGCCAGGAATGTTGTCAAATATTACCGCCGAGATGATAGGTTGGGTTAGGTTAGGTTATATTACGTTATTGATGTATATAAAGGTCCCACGGAGACGTAGATGCCAACTCGCCAGGAATGTTGTCAAATATTACCGCCGAGATGATAGGTTGGGTTAGGTTAGGTTATATGTCGTTAGTGGTGTATATGAAGGTCCCACGTAGACGTAGAGGCCAACTCGACAGGAATGTTGTCAAATATTACCGCCGAGATGATATGTTGGGTTAGGTTAGGTTATATTACGTTATTGATGTATATAAAGGTCCCAGGGAGACGTAGATGCCAACTCGCCAGGAATGTTGTCAAATATTACCGTCGAGATGATAGGTTGGGTTAGGATAGGCTATATTTCGTTATTGAAATATATAAAGGTCCCACGGAGACGTAGAGGCTAATTCGCCAGGTATGTTGTCAAATATTACCGCCGAGATGTTAGGTTGGGTTAGGCTAGGTTATAATATCTTATTGATGTATATAAAGGTCCCACGGAGACGCAGAGGCCAACAAGCCAGGAATGTGGTCAAATATTACCGCCGACATGTTAGGTTGGGTTAGGTTAGTTTATGTTACGTTATTGATGTATATAAAAGTCCCACGGAGACGTAGAAGCCAACTCGCCAGGAATGTTGTCAAGTATTACCGCCGAGATGATAGGTTGGGTTAGGTTACGTTATATTACGTTATTGATGTATATGAGGGTTAAACGGAGACGTAGAGGCCAACTCGCCAGGAATGTGGTCAAATATTACCGCCGAGATGTTACGTTGGATTAGGTTAGGTTATATTACGTAATAGATATATATAAATATCCCGCGGAGACGTAGAGGCCAACTCGCCAGGAATGTTGTCAAATATTACCGCCGAGATGATAGGTTGGGTTAGGTTAGGTTATATGTCGTTATTGGTGTATATGAAGGTCCCACGTAGACGTAGAGGCCAACTCGCCAGGTATGTTGTCAAATATTACCGCGGAAATGTTAGGTTGGGTTAGGTTAGGTTATATTACGTTATTGACGTATATGTCGGTTACACGGAGACGTAGAGGTCAACTCGCCAGGAATGTTGTCAAATATTACAGCCGACATGTTAGGTTGGGTTAGGTTAGGTTATATTACGTTATTGATGTATATAAAGATCCCACGGAGACGTAGAGGCCAACAAGACAGGAATGTGGTCAAATATTACCGCCGAGATGTTAGATTGGGTTAGGTTAGGTTATATTACGTTATTGACGTATATAAAGGTCCCACGGAGACGCAGAGGCCAACAAGCGAGGAATGTGGTCAAGTATTACCGCCGAGATGTTAGATTGGGTTAGGCTAGCTTATATTATGTTATTGATGTATATAAAGGTCCCACGGAGACGTAGAGTCCAACTCGCCAGCAATGTTGTCAAATATTACCGCCGAGATGATAGGTTGGGTTAGGTTAGGTTATATTATGTTGTTGATGTATATAAAGGTCCCACGGGGACGTAGAGGCCAACTCGCCAGGAATGTTGTCAAATATTACCGCCGAGATGATAGGTTGGGTTAGGTTAGGTTATTTTACGTTATTGATGTATATAAAGGTCCCACGGAGACGTAGATTCCAACTCGCCAGGAATGTTGTCAAATATTACCGCTGAGATGATAGGTTGGGTTAGGTTAGGTTATATTACGTTATTGATGTATATAAAGGTCCCACGGAGACGTAGATGCCAACTCGCCAGGAATGTTGTCAAATATTACCGCCGAGATGATAGGTTGGGTTAGGTTACGTTATATTACGTTATTGATGTATATGAGGGTTGCACGGAGACGTAGAGGCCAACTCGCCAGGAATGCTGTCAAATATTACCGCCGAGATGATAGGTTGCGTTAGGTTACGTTATATTACGTTATTGTAGTATATGAGGGTTACACGGAGACGTAGAGGCCAACTCGCCAGGTATGTGCTCAAATATTACCGCCGAAATGTTAGATTGGGTTAGGCTAGCTTATATTATGTTATTGATGTATATAATGGTCCCACGGAGACGTAGATGCCAACTCGCCAGGAATGTTGTCAAATATTACCGCCGAGATGATAGGTTGGGTTAGGTTACGTCATATTACGTTATTGATGTATATGAGGGTTACACGGAGACGTAGAGGCCAACTCGCCAGGAATGCTGTCAAATATTACCGCCGAGATGTTAGGTTGGGTTAGGTTAGGTTATATTACGTAATAGATATATATAAATATCCCACGGAGACGTAGAGGCCAACTCGCCAGGAATGTTGTCAAATATTACCGCCGAGATGATAGGTTGGGTTAGGTTAGGTTATATGTCGTTATTTGTGTATATGAAGGTCCCACGGAGACGCAGAGGCCAACAAGCCAGGAATGTGGTCAAATATTACAGCCGAGATGTTAGATTGGGTTAGGCTAGCTTATATTATTTTATTGATGTATATAAAGGTCTCACGGAGACGTAGAGGCCAACTCGCCAGGAATGTGGTCTAATTTTACAGCCGAGATGTTAGATTGGGTTAGGCTAGCTCATATTATGTTATTGATGTATATAAAGGACCCACGGAGACGTAGAGGCCAACTCGCCAGGAATGTTGTTAAATATTACCGCCGAGATGATAGGTTGGGTTAGGTTAGGTTATATTATGTTATTGATGTATATAAAGGTCCCACGGAGACGTAGATGCCAACTTGCCAGGAATGTTGTCAAATATTACCGCTGAGATGATAGGTTGGGTTAGGTTAGGTTATATTACTTTATTGATGTATATAAAGGTCCCACGGAGACGTAGATGCCAACTCGCCAGGAATGTTGTCAAATATTACCGCCGAGATGATAGGTTGGGTTAGGTTACGTTATATTACGTTATTGATGTATATGAGGGTTACACGGAGACGTAGAGGCCAACTCGCCAGGAATGCTGTCAAATATTACCGCCTAGATGTTAGGTTGGGTTAGGTTAGGTTATATTACGTAATAGATATATATAAATATCCCACGGAGACGTAGAGGCCAACTCGCCAGGAATGTTGTCAAATATTACCGCCGAGATGATAGGTTGGGTTAGGTGAGGTTATATGTCGTTATTGGTGTATATGAAGGTCCCACGTAGACGTAGAGGCCAACTCGCCAGGTATGTTGTCAAATATTACCGCCGGGATGATAGGTTGGGTCAGGCAAGCTTATATTATGTTATTGATGTATATAAAGGTCCCACGTAGACGTAGAGGCCAACTCGCCAGGAATGTTGTCAAATATTACCGCCGAGATGATCGGTTGGGTTAGGTTAGGTTATATTATGTTATTGATGTATATAAAGGTCCCACGGGGACGTAGAGGCCAACTCGCCAGGAATGTTGTCAAATATTACAGCCGAGATGATAGGTTGGGTTAGGTTAGGTTATTTTACGTTATTGATGTATATAAAGGTCCCACGGAGACGTAGATGCCAACTCGCCAGGAATGTTGTCAAATATTACCGCCGAGATGATAGGTTGGGTTAGGTTAGGTTATTTTACGTTATTGATGTATATAAAGGTCCCACGGAGACGTAGATGCCAACTCGCCAGGAATGTTGTCAAATATTACCGCCGAGATGATAGGTTGGGTTAGGTTACGTTATATTACGTTATTGATGTATATGAGGGTTACACGGAGACGTAGAGGCCAACTCGCCAGGAATGATGTCAAATATTACCGCCGAGATGATAGGTTGCGTTAGGTTACGTTATATTAAGTTATTGATGTATATGAGGGTTACACGGAGACGTAGAGGCCAACTCGCCAGGTATGTGTTCAAATATTACCGCCGAAATGTTAGATTGGGTTAGGCTAGCGTATATTATGTTATTGATGTATATAAAGGTCCCACGGAGACGTAGATGCCAACTCGCCAGGAATGTTGTCAAATATTACCGCCGAGATGATAGGTTGGGTTAGGTTAGGTTATATGTCGTTATTGGTGTATATGAAGGTCCCACGTAGACGTAGAGGCCAACTCGCCAGGTATGTTGTCAAATATTACCGCGGAAATGTTAGGTTGGGTTAGGTTAGGTTATATTACGTTATTGACGTAAATGTGGGTTACACGAAGACGTAGAGGCCAACTCGCCAGGTATGTTGTCAAATATTACCGCGGAAATGTTAGGTTGGGTTAGGTTAGGTTATATTACGTTATTGATGTATATAAAGGTCCCACGGAGACGTAGAGGCCAACAAGACAGGAATGTGGTCAAATATTACCGCCGAAATGTTAGATTGGGTTAGGCTAGCGTATATTATGTTATTGATGTATATAAAGGTCCCACGGAGACGTAGATGCCAACTCGCCAGGAATGTTGTCAAATATTACCGCCGAGATGATAGGTTGGGTTAGGTTAGGTTATATGTCGTTATTGGTGTATATGAAGGTCCCACGTAGACGTAGAGGCCAACTCGCCAGGTATGTTGTCAAATATTACCGCGGAAATGTTAGGTTGGGTTAGGTTAGGTTATATTACGTTATTGACGTAAATGTGGGTTACACGTAGACGTAGAGGCCAACTCGCCAGGTATGTTGTCAAATATTACCGCGGAAATGTTAGGTTGGGTTAGGTTAGGTTATATTACGTTATTGATGTATATAAAGGTCCCACGGAGACGTAGAGGCCAACAAGACAGGAATGTGGTCAAATATTACCGCCGAGATGTTAGATTGGGTTAGGTTAGGTTATATTACGTTATTGACGTATATAAAGGTCCCACGGAGACGCAGAGGCCAACAAGCGAGGAATGTGGTCAAGTATTACCGCCGAGATGTTAGATTGGGTTAGGCTAGCTTATATTATGTTATTGATGTATATAAAGGTCCCACGGAGACGTAGAGGCCAACTCGCCAGCAATGTTGTCAAATATTACCGCCGAGATGATAGGTTGGGTTAGGTTAGGTTATATTATGTTGTTGATGTATATAAAGGTCCCACGGGGACGTAGAGGCCAACTCGCCAGGAATGTTGTCAAATATTACCGCCGAGATGATAGGTTGGGTTAGGTTAGGTTATTTTACGTTATTGATGTATATAAAGGTCCCACGGAGACGTAGATGCCAACTCGCCAGGAATGTTGTCAAATATTACCGCTGAGATGATAGGTTGGGTTAGGTTAGGTTATATTACGTTATTGATGTATATAAAGGTCCGACGGAGACGTAGATGCCAACTCGCCAGGAATGTTGTCAAATATTACCGCCGAGATGATAGGTTGGGTTAGGTTACGTTATATTACGTTATTGATGTATATGAGGGTTACACGGAGACGTAGAGGCCAACTCGCCAGGAATGCTGTCAAATATTACCGCCGAGATGATAGGTTGCGTTAGGTTACGTTATATTACGTTATTGTAGTATATGAGGGTTACACGGAGACGTAGAGGCCAACTCGCCAGGTATGTGCTCAAATATTACCGCCGAAATGTTAGATTGGGTTAGGCTAGCTTATATTATGTTATTGATGTATATAATGGTCCCACGGAGACGTAGATGCCAACTCGCCAGGAATGTTGTCAAATATTACCGCCGAGATGATAGGTTGGGTTAGGTTACGTCATATTACGTTATTGATGTATATGAGGGTTACACGGAGACGTAGAGGCCAACTCGCCAGGAATGCTGTCAAATATTACCGCCGAGATGTTAGGTTGGGTTAGGTTAGGTTATATTACGTAATAGATATATATAAATATCCCACGGAGACGTAGAGGCCAACTCGCCAGGAATGTTGTCAAATATTACCGCCGAGATGATAGGTTGGGTTAGGTTAGGTTATATGTCGTTATTTGTGTCTATGAAGGTCCCACGGAGACGCAGAGTCCAACAAGCCAGGAATGTGGTCAAATATTACAGCCGAGATGTTAGATTGGGTTAGGCTAGCTTATATTATTTTATTGATGTATATAAAGGTCTCACGGAGACGTAGAGGCCAACTCGCCAGGAATGTGGTCTAATTTTACAGCCGAGATGTTAGATTGGGTTAGGCTAGCTCATATTATGTTATTGATGTATATAAAGGACCCACGGAGACGTAGAGGCCAACTCGCCAGGAATGTTGTTAAATATTACCGCCGAGATGATAGGTTGGGTTAGGTTAGGTTATATTATGTTATTGATGTATATAAAGGTCCCACGGAGACGTAGATGCCAACTTGCCAGGAATGTTGTCAAATATTACCGCTGAGATGATAGGTTGGGTTAGGTTAGGTTATATTACTTTATTGATGTATATAAAGGTCCCACGGAGACGTAGATGCCAACTCGCCAGGAATGTTGTCAAATATTACCGCCGAGATGATAGGTTGGGTTAGGTTACGTTATATTACGTTATTGATGTATATGAGGGTTACACGGAGACGTAGAGGCCAACTCGCCAGGAATGCTGTCAAATATTACCGCCTAGATGTTAGGTTGGGTTAGGTTAGGTTATATTACGTAATAGATATATATAAATATCCCACGGAGACGTAGAGGCCAACTCGCCAGGAATGTTGTCAAATATTACCGCCGAGATGATAGGTTGGGTTAGGTGAGGTTATATGTCGTTATTGGTGTATATGAAGGTCCCACGTAGACGTAGAGGCCAACTCGCCAGGTATGTTGTCAAATATTACCGCCGGGATGATAGGTTGGGTCAGGCAAGCTTATATTATGTTATTGATGTATATAAAGGTCCCACGTAGACGTAGAGGCCAACTCGCCAGGAATGTTGTCAAATATTACCGCCGAGATGATCGGTTGGGTTAGGTTAGGTTATATTATGTTATTGATGTATATAAAGGTCCCACGGGGACGTAGAGGCCAACTCGCCAGGAATGTTGTCAAATATTACAGCCGAGATGATAGGTTGGGTTAGGTTAGGTTATTTTACGTTATTGATGTATATAAAGGTCCCACGGAGACGTAGATGCCAACTCGCCAGGAATGTTGTCAAATATTACCGCCGAGATGATAGGTTGGGTTAGGTTAGGTTATTTTACGTTATTGATGTATATAAAGGTCCCACGGAGACGTAGATGCCAACTCGCCAGGAATGTTGTCAAATATTACCGCCGAGATGATAGGTTGGGTTAGGTTACGTTATATTACGTTATTGATGTATATGAGGGTTACACGGAGACGTAGAGGCCAACTCGCCAGGAATGCTGTCAAATATTACCGCCGAGATGATAGGTTGCGTTAGGTTACGTTATATTAAGTTATTGATGTATATGAGGGTTACACGGAGACGTAGAGGCCAACTCGCCAGGTATGTGGTCAAATATTACCGCCGAAATGTTAGATTGGGTTAGGCTAGCGTATATTATGTTATTGATGTATATAAAGGTCCCACGGAGACGTAGATGCCAACTCGCCAGGAATGTTGTCAAATATTACCGCCGAGATGATAGGTTGGGTTAGGTTAGGTTATATGTCGTTATTGGTGTATATGAAGGTCCCACGTAGACGTAGAGGCCAACTCGCCAGGTATGTTGTCAAATATTACCGCCGAGATGTTAGGTTGGGTTAGGTTAGGTTATATTACGTTATTGATGTATATAAAGGTCCCAGGGAGACGTAGATGCCAACTCGCCAGGAATGTTGTCAAATATTACCGTCGAGATGATAGGTTGGGTTAGGATAGGTTATATTTCGTTATTGAAATATATAAAGGTCCCACGGAGACGTAGAGGCTAACTCGCCAGGTATGTTGTCAAATATTACCGCCGAGATGTTAGGTTGGGTTAGGCTAGGTTATAATATCTTATTGATGTATATAAAGGTCCCACGGAGACGCAGAGGCCAACAAGCCAGGAATGTGGTCAAATATTACCGCCGACATGTTAGGTTGGGTTAGGTTAGTTTATGTTACGTTATTGATGTATATAAAAGTCCCACGGAGACGTAGAAGCCAACTCGCCAGGAATGTTGTCAAGTATTACCGCCGAGATGATAGGTTGGGTTAGGTTACGTTATATTACGTTATTGATGTATATGAGGGTTAAACGGAGACGTAGAGGCCAACTCGCCAGGAATGTGGCCAAATATTACCGCCGACATGTTACGTTGGATTAGGTTAGGTTATATTACGTAATAGATATATATAAATATCCCACGGAGACGTAGAGGCCAACTCGCCAGGAATGTTGTCAAATATTACCGCCGAGATGATAGGTTGGGTTAGGTTAGGTTATATGTCGTTATTGGTGTATATGAAGGTCCCACGTAGACGTAGAGGCCAACTCGCCAGGTATGTTGTCAAATATTACCGCGGAAATGTTAGGTTGGGTTAGGTTAGGTTATATTACGTTATTGACGTATATGTGGGTTACACGGAGACGTAGAGGTCAACTCGCCAGGAATGTTGTCAAATATTACAGCCGACATGTTAGGTTGGGTTAGGTTAGGTTATATTACGTTATTGATGTATATAAAGGTCCCACGGAGACGTAGAGGCCAACAAGACAGGAATGTGGTCAAATATTACCGCCGAGATGTTAGATTGGGTTAGGTTAGGTTATATTACGTTATTGACGTATATAAAGGTCCCACGGAGACGCAGAGGCCAACAAGCGAGAATGTGGTCAAGTATTACCGCCGAGATGTTAGATTGGATTAGGCTAGCTTATATTATGTTATTGATGTATATAAAGGTCCCACGGAGACGTAGAGGCCAACTCGCCAGCAATGTTGTCAAATATTACCGCTGAGATGATAGGTTGGGTTAGGTTAGGTTATATTACGTTACTGATGTATATAAAGGTCCCACGGAGACGTAGATGCCAACTCGCCAGGAATGTTGTCAAATATTACCGCCGAGATGATAGGTTGGGTTAGGTTACGTTATATTACGTTATTGATGTATATGAGGGTTACACGGAGACGTAGAGGCCAACTCGCCAGGAATGCTGTCAAATATTACCGCCGAGATGTTAGGTTGGATTAGGCTAGCTTATATTATGTTATTGATGTATATAAAGGTCCCACGGAGACGTAGAGGCCAACTCGCCAGCAATGTTGTCAAATATTACCGCCGAGATGATAGGTTGGGTTAGGTTAGGTTATATTATGTTGTTGATGTATATAAAGGTCCCACGGGGACGTAGAGGCCAACTCGCCAGGAATGTTGTCAAATATTACCGCCGAGATGATAGGTTGGGTTAGGTTAGGTTATTTTACGTTATTGATGTATATAAAGGTCCCACGGAGACGTAGATGCCAACTCGCCAGGAATGTTGTCAAATATTACCGCTGAGATGATAGGTTGGGTTAGGTTAGGTTATATTACGTTATTGATGTATATAAAGGTCCCACGGAGACGTAGATGCCAACTCGCCAGGAATGTTGTCAAATATTACCGCCGAGATGATAGGTTGGGTTAGGTTACGTTATATTACGTTATTGATGTATATGAGGGTTACACGGAGACGTAGAGGCCAACTCGCCAGGAATGCTGTCAAATATTACCGCCGAGATGATAGGTTGCGTTAGGTTACGTTATATTACGTTATTGTAGTATATGAGGGTTACACGGAGACGTAGAGGCCAACTCGCCAGGTATGTGCTCAAATATTACCGCCGAAATGTTAGATTGGGTTAGGCTAGCTTATATTATGTTATTGATGTATATAAAGGTCCCACGGAGACGTAGATGCCAACTCGCCAGGAATGTTGTCAAATATTACCGCCGAGATGATAGGTTGGGTTAGGTTACGTTATATTACGTTATTGATGTATATGAGGGTTACACGGAGACGTAGAGGCCAACTCGCCAGGAATGCTGTCAAATATTACCGCCTAGATGTTAGGTTGGGTTAGGCTAGGCTATATTTCGTTATTGAAATATATAAAGGTCCCACGGAGACGTAGAGGCTAACTCGCCAGGTATGTTGTCAAATATTACCGCCGAGATGTTAGGTTGGGTTAGGTTAGGTTATATTACGTTATTGATGTATATAAAGGTCCCAGGGAGACGTAGATGCCAACTCGCCAGGAATGTTGTCAAATATTACCGTCGAGATGATAGGTTGGGTTAGGATAGGTTATATTTCGTTATTGAAATATATAAAGGTCCCACGGAGACGTAGAGGCTAACTCGCCAGGTATGTTGTCAAATATTACCGCCGAGATGTTAGGTTGGGTTAGGCTAGGTTATAATATCTTATTGATGTATATAAAGGTCCCACGGAGACGCAGAGGCCAACAAGCCAGGAATGTGGTCAAATATTACCGCCGACATGTTAGGTTGGGTTAGGTTAGTTTATGTTACGTTATTGATGTATATAAAAGTCCCACGGAGACGTAGAAGCCAACTCGCCAGGAATGTTGTCAAGTATTACCGCCGAGATGATAGGTTGGGTTAGGTTACGTTATATTACGTTATTGATGTATATGAGGGTTAAACGGAGACGTAGAGGCCAACTCGCCAGGAATGTGGTCAAATATTACCGCCGACATGTTACGTTGGATTAGGTTAGGTTATATTACGTAATAGATATATATAAATATCCCACGGAGACGTAGAGGCCAACTCGCCAGGAATGTTGTCAAATATTACCGCCGAGATGATAGGTTGGGTTAGGTTAGGTTATATGTCGTTATTGGTGTATATGAAGGTCCCACGTAGACGTAGAGGCCAACTCGCCAGGTATGTTGTCAAATATTACCGCGGAAATGTTAGGTTGGGTTAGGTTAGGTTATATTACGTTATTGACGTATATGTGGGTTACACGGAGACGTAGAGGTCAACTCGCCAGGAATGTTGTCAAATATTACAGCCGACATGTTAGGTTGGGTTAGGTTAGGTTATATTACGTTATTGATGTATATAAAGGTCCCACGGAGACGTAGAGGCCAACAAGACAGGAATGTGGTCAAATATTACCGCCGAGATGTTAGATTGGGTTAGGTTAGGTTATATTACGTTATTGACGTATATAAAGGTCCCACGGAGACGCAGAGGCCAACAAGCGAGAATGTGGTCAAGTATTACCGCCGAGATGTTAGATTGGATTAGGCTAGCTTATATTATGTTATTGATGTATATAAAGGTCCCACGGAGACGTAGAGGCCAACTCGCCAGCAATGTTGTCAAATATTACCGCCGAGATGATAGGTTGGGTTAGGTTAGGTTATATTATGTTGTTGATGTATATAAAGGTCCCACGGGGACGTAGAGGCCAACTCGCCAGGAATGTTGTCAAATATTACCGCCGAGATGATAGGTTGGGTTAGGTTAGGTTATTTTACGTTATTGATGTATATAAAGGTCCCACGGAGACGTAGATGCCAACTCGCCAGGAATGTTGTCAAATATTACCGCTGAGATGATAGGTTGGGTTAGGTTAGGTTATATTACGTTATTGATGTATATAAAGGTCCCACGGAGACGTAGATGCCAACTCGCCAGGAATGTTGTCAAATATTACCGCCGAGATGATAGGTTGGGTTAGGTTACGTTATATTACGTTATTGATGTATATGAGGGTTACACGGAGACGTAGAGGCCAACTCGCCAGGAATGCTGTCAAATATTACCGCCGAGATGATAGGTTGCGTTAGGTTACGTTATATTACGTTATTGTAGTATATGAGGGTTACACGGAGACGTAGAGGCCAACTCGCCAGGTATGTGCTCAAATATTACCGCCGAAATGTTAGATTGGGTTAGGCTAGCTTATATTATGTTATTGATGTATATAAAGGTCCCACGGAGACGTAGATGCCAACTCGCCAGGAATGTTGTCAAATATTACCGCCGAGATGATAGGTTGGGTTAGGTTACGTTATATTACGTTATTGATGTATATGAGGGTTACACGGAGACGTAGAGGCCAACTCGCCAGGAATGCTGTCAAATATTACCGCCTAGATGTTAGGTTGGGTTAGGTTAGGTTATATTACGTAATAGATATATATAAATATCCCACGGAGACGTAGAGGCCAACTCGCCAGGAATGTTGTCAAATATTACCGCCGAGATGATAGGTTGGGTTAGGTGAGGTTATATGTCGTTATTGGTGTATATGAAGGTCCCACGTAGACGTAGAGGCCAACTCGCCAGGTATGTTGTCAAATATTACCGCCGGGATGATAGGTTGGGTGAGGCAAGCTTATATTATATTATTGATGTATATAAAGGTCCCACGTAGACGTAGAGGCCAACTCGCCAGGAATGTTGTCAAATATTACCGCCGAGATGATAGGTTGGGTTAGGTTACGTTATATTACGTTATTGATGTATATGAGGGTTACACGGAGACGTAGAGGCCAACTCGCCAGGTATGTGGTCCAATATTACCGCCGAAATGTTAGATTGGGTTAGGCTAGCTCATATTATGTTATTGATGTATATAAAGGTCCCACGGAGACGTAGAGGCCAACTCGCCAGGAATGTTGTCAAATATTACCGCCGAGATGATAGGTTGGGTTAGGTTAGGTTATATTATGTTATTGATGTATATAAAGGTCCCACGGGGACGTAGAGGCCAACTCGCCAGGAATGTTGTCAAATATTACAGCCGAGATGATAGGTTGGGTTAGGTTAGGTTATTTTACGTTATTGATGTATATAAAGGTCCCACGGAGACGTAGATGCCAACTCGCCAGGAATGTTGTCAAATATTACCGCCGAGATGATAGGTTGGGTTAGGTTAGGTTATTTTACGTTATTGATGTATATAAAGGTCCCACGGAGACGTAGATGCCAACTCGCCAGGAATGTTGTCAAATATTACCGCCGAGATGATAGGTTGGGTTAGGTTACGTTATATTACGTTATTGATGTATATGAGGGTTACACGGAGACGTAGAGGCCAACTCGCCAGGAATGCTGTCAAATATTACCGCCGAGATGATAGGTTGCGTTAGGTTACGTTATATTACGTTATTGATGTATATGAGGGTTACACGGAGACGTAGAGCCAACTCGCCAGGTATGTGGTCAAATATTACCGCCGAAATGTTAGATTGGGTTAGGCTAGCTTATATTATGTTATTGATGTATATAAAGGTCCCACGGAGACGTAGATGCCAACTCGCCAGGAATGTTGTCAAATATTACCGCCGAGATGATAGGTTGGGTTAGGTTAGGTTATATGTCGTTATTGGTGTATATGAAGGTCCCACGTAGACGTAGAGGCCAACTCGCCAGGTATGTTGTCAAATATTACCGCGGAAATGTTAGGTTGGGTTAGGTTAGGTTATATTACGTTATTGACGTATATGTGGGTTACACGTAGACGTAGAGGCCAACTCGCCAGGTATGTTGTCAAATATTACCGCGGAAATGTTAGGTTGGGTTAGGTTAGGTTATATTACGTTATTGATGTATATAAAGGTCCCACGGAGACGTAGAGGCCAACAAGACAGGAATGTGGTCAAATATTACCGCCGAGATGTTAGATTGGGTTAGGTTAGGTTATATTACGTTATTGACGTATATAAAGGTCCCACGGAGACGCAGAGGCCAACAAGCGAGGAATGTGGTCAAGTATTACCGCCGAGATGTTAGATTGGGTTAGGCTAGCTTATATTATGTTATTGATGTATATAAAGGTCCCACGGAGACGTAGAGGCCAACTCGCCAGCAATGTTGTCAAATATTACCGCCGAGATGATAGGTTGGGTTAGGTTAGGTTATATTATGTTGTTGATGTATATAAAGGTCCCACGGAGACGTAGAGGCCAACTCGCCAGGAATGTTGTCAAATATTACCGCCGAGATGATAGGTTGGGTTAGGTTACGTTATATTACGTTATTGATGTATATAAAGGTCCCACGGAGACGTAGATGACAACTCGCCAGGAATGTTGTCAAATATTACCGCCGAGATGATAGGTTGGGTTAGGTTAGGTTATATGTCGTTAGTGGTGTATATGAAGGTCCCACGTAGACGTAGAGGCCAACTCGCCAGGAATGTTGTCAAATATTACCGCCGAGATGATATGTTGGGTTAGGTTAGGTTATATTACGTTATTGATGTATATAAAGGTCCCAGGGAGACGTAGATGCCAACTCGCCAGGAAAGTTGTCAAATATTACCGTCGAGATGATAGGTTGGGTTAGGCTAGGCTATATTTCGTTATTGAAATATATAAAGGTCCCACGGAGACGTAGAGGCTAACTCGCCAGGTATGTTGTCAAATATTACCGCCGAGATGTTAGGTTGGGTTAGGTTAGGTTATATTACGTTATGGATGTATATAAAGGTCCCAGGGAGACGTAGATGCCAACTCGCCAGGAATGTTGTCAAATATTACCGTCGAGATGATAGGTTGGGTTAGGATAGGCTATATTTCGTTATTGAAATATATAAAGGTCCCACGGAGACGTAGAGGCTAACTCGCCAGGTATGTTGTCAAATATTACCGCCGAGATGTTAGGTTGGGTTAGGCTAGGTTATAATATCTTATTGATGTATATAAAGGTCCCACGGAGACGCAGAGGCCAACAAGCCAGGAATGTGGTCAAATATTACCGCCGACATGTTAGGTTGGGTTAGGTTAGTTTATGTTACGTTATTGATGTATATAAAAGTCCCACGGAGACGTAGAAGCCAACTCGCCAGGAATGTTGTCAAGTATTACCGCCGAGATGATAGGTTGGGTTAGGTTACGTTATATTACGTTATTGATGTATATGAGGGTTAAACGGAGACGTAGAGGCCAACTCGCCAGGAATGTGGTCAAATATTACCGCCGACATGTTACGTTGGATTAGGTTAGGTTATATTACGTAATAGATATATATAAATATCCCACGGAGACGTAGATGCCAACTCGCCAGGAATGTTGTCAAATATTACCGCCGAGATGATAGGTTGGGTTAGGTTAGGTTATATGTCGTTAGTGGTGTATATGAAGGTCCCACGTAGACGTAGAGGCCAACTCGCCAGGAATGTTGTCAAATATTACCGCCGAGATGATATGTTGGGTTAGGTTAGGTTATATTACGTTATTGATGTATATAAAGGTCCCAGGGAGACGTAGATGCCAACTCGCCAGGAAAGTTGTCAAATATTACCGTCGAGATGATAGGTTGGGTTAGGCTAGGCTATATTTCGTTATTGAAATATATAAAGGTCCCACGGAGACGTAGAGGCTAACTCGCCAGGTATGTTGTCAAATATTACCGCCGAGATGTTAGGTTGGGTTAGGTTAGGTTATATTACGTTATGGATGTATATAAAGGTCCCAGGGAGACGTAGATGCCAACTCGCCAGGAATGTTGTCAAATATTACCGTCGAGATGATAGGTTGGGTTAGGATAGGCTATATTTCGTTATTGAAATATATAAAGGTCCCACGGAGACGTAGAGGCTAACTCGCCAGGTATGTTGTCAAATATTACCGCCGAGATGTTAGGTTGGGTTAGGCTAGGTTATAATATCTTATTGATGTATATAAAGGTCCCACGGAGACGCAGAGGCCAACAAGCCAGGAATGTGGTCAAATATTACCGCCGACATGTTAGGTTGGGTTAGGTTAGTTTATGTTACGTTATTGATGTATATAAAAGTCCCACGGAGACGTAGAAGCCAACTCGCCAGGAATGTTGTCAAGTATTACCGCCGAGATGATAGGTTGGGTTAGGTTACGTTATATTACGTTATTGATGTATATGAGGGTTAAACGGAGACGTAGAGGCCAACTCGCCAGGAATGTGGTCAAATATTACCGCCGACATGTTACGTTGGATTAGGTTAGGTTATATTACGTAATAGATATATATAAATATCCCACGGAGACGTAGATGCCAACTCGCCAGGAATGTTGTCAAATATTACCGCCGAGATGATAGGTTGGGTTAGGTTAGGTTATATGTCGTTATTGGTGTATATGAAGGTCCCACGTACACGTAGAGGCCAACTCGCCAGGTATGTTGTCAAATATTACCGCGGAAATGTTAGGTTGGGTTAGGTTAGGTTATATTACGTTATTGACGTATATGTGGGTTACACGGAGACGTAGAGGTCAACTCGCCAGGAATGTTGTCAAATATTACAGCCGACATGTTAGGTTGGGTTAGGTTAGGTTATATTACGTTATTGATGTATATAAAGGTCCCACGGAGACGTAGAGGCCAACAAGACAGGAATGTGGTCAAATATTACCGCCGAGATGTTAGATTGGGTTAGGTTAGGTTATATTACGTTATTGACGTATATAAAGGTCCCACGGAGACGCAGAGGCCAACAAGCGAGGAATGTGGTCAAGTATTACCGCCGAGATGTTAGATTGGGTTAGGCTAGCTTATATTATGTTATTGATGTATATAAAGGTCCCACGGAGACGCAGAGGCCAACTCGCCAGCAATGTTGTCAAATATTACCGCCGAGATGATAGGTTGGGTTAGGTTAGGTTATATTATGTTGTTGATGTATATAAAGGTCCCACGGGGACGTAGAGGCCAACTCGCCAGGAATGTTGTCAAATATTACCGCCGAGATGATAGGTTGGGTTAGGTTAGGTTATTTTACGTTATTGATGTATATAAAGGTCCCACGGAGACGTAGATGCCAACTCGCCAGGAATGTTGTCAAATATTACCGCTGAGATGATAGGTTGGGTTAGGTTAGGTTATATTACGTTATTGATGTATATAAAGGTCCCACGGAGACGTAGAGGCCAACTCGCCAGGAATGCTGTCAAATATTACCGCCGAGATGATAGTTTGCGTTAGGTTACGTTATATTACGTTATTGATGTATATGAGGGTTACACGGAGACGTAGAGGCCAACTCGCCAGGTATGTGCTCAAATATTACCGCCGAAATGTTAGATTGGGTTAGGCTAGCTTATATTATGTTATTGATGTATATAAAGGTCCCACGGAGACGTAGATGCCAACTCGCCAGGAATGTTGTCAAATATTACCGCCGAGATGATAGGTTGGGTTAGGTTACGTCATATTACGTTATTGATGTATATGAGGGTTACACGGAGACGTAGAGTCCAACTCGCCAGGAATGCTGTCAAATATTACCGCCGAGATGTTAGGTTGGGTTAGGTTAAGTTATATTACGTAATAGATATATATAAATATCCCACGGAGACGTAGAGGCCAACTCGCCAGGAATGTTGTCAAATATTACCGCCGAGATGATAGGTTGGGTTAGGTTAGGTTATATGTCGTTATTTGTGTATATGAAGGTCCCACGGAGACGCAGAGGCCAACAAGCCAGGAATGTGGTCAAATATTACCGCCGAGATGTTAGATTGGGTTAGGCTAGCTTATATTATTTTATTGATGTATATAAAGGTCTCACGGAGACGTAGAGGCCAACTCGCCAGGAATGTGGTCAAATTTTACAGCCGAGATGTTAGATTGGGTTAGGCTAGCTCATATTATGTTATTGATGTATATAAAGGTCCCACGGAGACGTAGAGGCCAACTCGCCAGGAATGTTGTTAAATATTACCGCCGAGATGATAGGTTGGGTTAGGTTAGGTTATATTATGTTATTGATGTATATAAAGGTCCCACGGGGACGTAGAGGCCAACTCGCCAGGAATGTATGTCAAATATTACCGCCGAGATGATAGGTTGGGTTAGGTTAGGTTATTTTACGTTATTGATGTATATAAAGGTCCCACGGAGACGTAGATGCCAACTCGCCAGGAATGTTGTCAAATATTACCGCTGAGATGATAGGTTGGGTTAGGTTAGGTTATATTACGTTATTGATGTATGTAAAGGTCCCACGGAGACGTAGATGCCAACTCACCAGGAATGTTGTCAAACAATACCGCCGAGATGATAGGTTGGGTTAGGTTACGTTATATTACGTTATTGATGTATATGAGGGTTACACGGAGACGTAGAGGCCAACTCGCCAGGAATGCTGTCAAATATTACCGCCGAGATGTTAGGTTGGGTTAGGTTAGGTTATATTACGTAATAGATATATATAAATATCTCACGGAGACGTAGAGGCCAACTCGCCAGGAATGTTGTCAAATATTACCGCCGAGATGATAGGTTGGGTTAGGTTAGGTTATATGTCGTTATTGGTGTATATGAAGGTCCCACGTAGACGTAGAGGCCAACTCGCCAGGTATGTTGTCAAATATTACCGCGGAAATGTTAGGTTGGGTTAGGTTAGGTTATATTACGTTATTGACGTATATGTGGGTTACACGGAGACGTAGAGGTCAACTCGCCAGGAATGTTGTCAAATATTACAGCCGACATGTTATGTTGGGTTAGGTTAGGTTATATTACGTTATTGATGTATATAAAGGTCCCACGGAGACGTAGAGGCCAACAAGACAGGAATGTGGTCAAATATTACCGCCGAGATGTTAGATTGGGTTAGGTTAGGTTATATTACGTTATTGATGTATATAAAGGTCCCAGGGAGACGTAGATGCCAACTCGCCAGGAATGTTGTCAAATATTACCGTCGAGATGATAGGTTGGGTTAGGCTAGGCTATATTTCGTTATTGAAATATATAAAGGTCCCACGTAGACATAGAGTCCAACTCGCCAGGTATGTTGTCAAATATTACCGCGGAAATGTTAGGTTAGGTAAGGTTAGGTTATAATACGTTATTGACGTATATGTGGGTTACACGGAGACGCAGAGGCCAACAAGCGAGGAATGTGGTCAAGTATTACCGCCGAGATGTTAGATTGGGTTAGGCTAGCTTATATTATGTTATTGATGTATATAAAGGTCCCACGGAGACGTAGAGGCCAACTCGCCAGCAATGTTGTCAAATATTACCGCCGAGATGATAGGTTGGGTTAGGTTAGGTTATATTATGTTGTTGATGTATATAAAGGTCCCACGGGGACGTAGAGGCCAACTCGCCAGGAATGTTGTCAAATATTACCGCCGAGATGATAGGTTGGGTTAGGTTAGGTTATATTACGTTATTGATGTATATAAAGGTCCCACGGAGACGTAGATGCCAACTCGCCAGGAATGTTGTCAAATATTACCGCTGAGATGATAGGTTGGGTTAGGTTAGGTTATATTACGTTATTGATGTATATAAAGGTCCCACGGAGACGTAGATGCCAACTCGCCAGGAATGTTGTCAAATATTACCGCCGAGATGATAGGTTGGGTTAGGTTACGTCATATTACGTTATTGATGTATATGAGGGTTACACGGAGACTTAGAGGCCAACTCGCCAGGAATGCTGTCAAATATTACCGCCGAGATGTTAGGTTGGGTTAGGTTAGGTTATATTACGTAATAGATATATATAAATATCCCACGGAGACGTAGAGGCCAACTAGCCAGGAATGTTGTCAAATATTACCGCCGAGATGATAGGTTGGGTTAGGTTAGGTTATATGTCGTTATTTGTGTATATGAAGGTCCCACGGAGACGCAGAGGCCAACAAGCCAGGAATGTGGTCAAATATTACCGCCGAGATGTTAGATTGGGTTAGGCTAGCTTATATTATTTTATTGATGTATATAAATGTCTCACGGAGACGTAGAGGCCAACTCGCCAGGAATGTGGTCAAATTTTACAGCCGAGATGTTAGATTGGGTTAGGCTAGCTCATATTATGTTATTGATGTATATAAAGGTCCCACGGAGACGTAGAGGCCAACTCGCCAGGAATGTTGTTAAATATTACCGCCGAGATGATAGGTTGGGTTAGGTTAGGTTATATTATGTTATTGATGTATATAAAGGTCCCACGGGGACGTAGAGGCCAACTCGCCAGGAATGTTGTCAAATATTACCGCCGAGATGATAGGTTGGGTTAGGTTAGGTTATTTTACGTTATTGATGTATATAAAGGTCCCACGGAGACGTAGATGCCAACTCGCCAGGAATGTTGTCAAATATTACCGCTGAGATGATAGGTTGGGTTAGGTTAGGTTATATTACGTTATTGATGTATATAAAGGTCCCACGGAGACGTAGATGCCAACTCGCCAGGAATGTTGTCAAATATTACCGCCGAGATGATAGGTTGGGTTAGGTTAGGTTATATTATGTTGTTGATGTATATAAAGGTCCCACGGAGACGTAGAGGCCAACTCGCCAGGAATGTTGTCAAATATTACCGCCGAGATGATAGGTTGGGTTAGGTTAGGTTATATTACGTTATTGATGTATATAAAGGTCCCACGGAGACGTAGATGCCAACTCGCCAGGAATGTTGTCAAAT
This sequence comes from Xylocopa violacea, assembly GCA_963969225.1. Lineage (NCBI taxonomy): Eukaryota > Metazoa > Arthropoda > Insecta > Hymenoptera > Apidae > Xylocopa > Xylocopa violacea. Next base: position 8,060,298 of record CAXAJV010000051.1, read on the forward strand.
ATTACCGCCGAGATGATAGGTTGGGTTAGGTTAGGTTATATGTCGTTAGTGGTGTATATGAAGGTCCCACGTAGACGTAGAGGCCAACTCGACAGGAATGTTGTCAAATATTACCGCCGAGATGATATGTTGGGTTAGGTTAGGTTATATTACGTTATTGACGTATATGTGGGTTACACGGAGACGTAGAGGTCAACTCGCCAGGAATGTTGTCAAATATTACAGCCGACATGTTAGGTTGGGTTAGGTTAGGTTATATTACGTTATTGATGTATATAAAGGTCCCACGGAGACGTAGAGGCCAACAAGACAGGAATGTGGTCAAATATTACCGCCGAGATGTTAGATTGGGTTAGGTTAGGTTATATTACGTTATTGACGTATATAAAGGTCCCACGGAGACGCAGAGGCCAACAAGCGAGGAATGTGGTCAAGTATTACCGCCGAGATGTTAGATTGGGTTAGGCTAGCTTATATTATGTTATTGATGTATATAAAGGTCCCACGGAGACGTAGAGGCCAACTCGCCAGCAATGTTGTCAAATATTACCGCCGAGATGATAGGTTGGGTTAGGTTAGGTTATATTATGTTGTTGATGTATATAAAGGTCCCACGGAGACGTAGAGGCCAACTCGCCAGGAATGTTGTCAAATATTACCGCCGAGATGATACGTTGGGTTAGGTTAGGTTATATTACGTTATTGATGTATATAAAGGTCCCACGGAGACGTAGATGCCAACTCGCCAGGAATGTTGTCAAATATTACCGCCGAGATGATAGGTTGGGTTAGGTTAGGTTATATGTCGTTAGTGGTGTATATGAAGGTCCCACGTAGACGTAGAGGCCAACTCGACAGGAATGTTGTCAAATATTACCGCCGAGATGATATGTTGGGTTAGGTTAGGTTATATTACGTTATTGATGTATATAAAGGTCCCAGGGAGACGTAGATGCCAACTCGCCAGGAATGTTGTCAAATATTACCGTCGAGATGATAGGTTGGGTTAGGATAGGCTATATTTCGTTATTGAAATATATAAAGGTCCCACGGAGACGTAGAGGCTAATTCGCCAGGTATGTTGTCAAATATTACCGCCGAGATGTTAGGTTGGGTTAGGCTAGGTTATAATATCTTATTGATGTATATAAAGGTCCCACGGAGACGCAGAGGCCAACAAGCCAGGAATGTGGTCAAATATTACCGCCGACATGTTAGGTTGGGTTAGGTTAGTTTATGTTACGTTATTGATGTATATAAAAGTCCCACGGAGACGTAGAAGCCAACTCGCCAGTAATGTTGTCAAATATTACCACCGAGATGATAGGTTGGGTTAGGTTACGTTATATTACGTTCTTGATGTATATGAGGGTTACACGGAGACGTAGAGGCCAACTCGCCAGGAATGTGGTCAAATATTACCGCCGAGATGTTACGTTGGATTAGGTTAGGTTATATTACGTTATTGATGTATATGAGGGTTTAACGGAGACGTAGAGGCCAACTCGCCAGGTATGTTGTCAAATATTACCGCCGAGATGTTAGGTTGGGTTAGGCTAGGTTATAATATGTTATTGATGTATATAAAGGTACCACGGAGACGCAGAGGCCAACAAGCCAGGAATGTGGTCAAATATTACCGCCGAGATGTTAGATTGTGTTAGGCTAGCTTACATTATGTTATTGATGTATATAAAGGTCCCACGGAGACGTAGAGGCCAACAAGACAGGAATGTGGTCTAATATTACCGCCCAGATGTTAGATTGGGTTAGGTTAAGTTATATTACGTTATTGACGTATATAAAGGTCCCACGGAGACGCAGAGGCCTACAATCCAGGAATGTGGTCAAATATTACCGCCGAGATGTTAGATTGTGTTAGGCTAGCTTATATCATGTTAATGATGTATATAAAGGTCTCACGGAGACGTAGAGGCCAACTCGCCAGGAATGTTGTCAAATATTACCGCCGAGATGTTAGGTTGGGTTAGGTTAGGTTATATTACGTTATTGATGTATATAAAGGTCCCAGGGAGACGTAGATGCCAACTCGCCAGGAATGTTGTCAAATATTACCGTCGAGATGATAGGTTGGGTTAGGATAGGCTATATTTCGTTATTGAAATATATAAAGGTCCCACGTAGACGTAGAGGCCAACTCGCCAGGAATGATGTCAAATATTACCGCAGAGATGTTAGGTTGTGTTAGGTTAGGTTATATTACGTTATTGATGTATATAAAGATCCCACAGAGACGTAGATGCCAACAAGCCAGGAATGTGGTCAAATATTACCGCCGAGATGTTAGGTTGGGTTAGGTTAGTTTATATTACGTTATTGATGTATATAAAGGTCCCACGGAGACGTAGATGCCAACTCGCCAGGAATGTTTTCAAATATTACCGCCGAGATGTTAGGTTGGGTTAGGATAGGCTATATTTCGTTATTGAAATATATAAAGGTCCCACGGACACGTAGAAGCCAACCCGCCAGGAATGTTGTCAAATATTACCGCCGAGATGATAGGTTGGGATAGGATACGTTATATTACGTTATTGATGTATATAAATATCCCACGGAGACGTAGAGGCCAACTCGCCAGGAATGTGGTCAAATATTACCGCCGAGATGTTACGTTGGATTAGGTTAGGTTATATTACGTTATTGATGTATATGAGGGTTACACGGAGACGTAGAGGCTAACTCGCCAGGTATGTTGTCAAATATTACCGCCGAGATGTTACATTGGGTTAGGTTAGGTTATATTACGTTATTCATGTATATAAAGGTTCCACGGAGACGTAGAGGCCATCTCGCCAGGAATGATGTCAAATATTACCGCCGAGATGATAGGTTGGTTTAGGTTAGGTTATATTACGTTATTGATGTATATGAGGGTTACACGGAGACGTAGAGGCCAACTCGCCAGGAATGTTGTCAAATATTACCGCCGAGATGATAGGTTGGGTTAGGTTACGTTATATTACGTTATTGATGTATATGAGGGTTAAACGGAGACGTAGAGGCCAACTCGCCAGGAATGTGGTCAAATATTACCGCCGAGATGTTACGTTGGATTAGGTTAGGTTATATTACGTTATTGATGTATATGAGGGTTACACGGAGACGTAGAGGCCAACTCGCCAGGAATGTGGTCAAATATTACCGCCGAGATGTTAGGTTGGGTTAGGTTAGGTTATATTACGTTATTGATGTATATAAAGGTCCCAGGGAGACGCAGATGCCAACTCGCCAGGAATGTTGTCAAATATTACCGCCGAGATGTTAGGTTGGGTTAGGTTAGTTTATATTACGTTATTGATGTATATAAAGGTCCCACGGAGACGTAGATGCCAACTCGCCAGGAATGTTTTCAAATATTACCGCCGAGATGTTAGGTTGGGTTAGGATAGGCTATATTTCGTTATTGAAATATATAAAGGTCCCACGGAGACGTAGAAGCCAACCCGCCAGGAATGTTGTCAAATATTACCGCCGAGATGATAGGTTGGGATAGGATACGTTATATTACGTTATTGATGTATATAAATATCCCACGGAGACGTAGAGGCCAACTCGCCAGGAATGTGGTCAAATATTACCGCCGAGATGTTACGTTGGATTAGGTTAGGTTATATTACGTTATTGATGTATATAAAGGTCCCAGGGAGACGTAGATGCCAATTCGCCAGGAATGTTGTCAAATATTACCGTCGAGATGATAGGTTGGGTTAGGCTAGGCTATATTTCGTTATTGAAATATATAAAGGTCCCACGGAGACGTAGAGGCTAACTCGCCAGGTATGTTGTCAAATATTACCGCCGAGATGTTAGGTTGGGTTAGGTTAGGTTATATTACGTTATTGATGTATCTAAAGGTCCCAGGGAGACGTAGATGCCAACTCGCCAGGAATGTTGTCAAATATTACCGTCGAGATGATAGGTTGGGTTAGGTTAGTTTATGTTACGTTATTGATGTATATAAAAGTCCCACGGAGACATAGAAGCCAACTCGCCAGGAATGTTGTCAAATATTACGGCCGAGATGATAGGTTGGGTTAGGTTACGTTATATTACGTTATTGATGTATATGAGGGTTAAACGGAGACGTAGAGGCCAACTCGCCAGGAATGTGGTCAAATATTACCGCCGAGATGTTACGTTGGATTAGGTTAGGTTATATTACGTTATTGATGTATATGAGGGTTACACGGAGACGTAGAGGCCAACTCGCCAGGAATGTGTTCAAATATTACCGCCGAAATGTTAGATTGGGTTAGGCTAGCTTATATTATGTTATTGATGTATATAAAGGTCCCACGGAGACGTAGAGGCCAACTCGCCAGGAATGTTGTCAAATATTACCGCCGAGATGATAGGTTGGGTTAGCTTAGGTTATATTACATTATTGATGTATATAAAAGTCCCACGGAGACGTAGAAGCCAACTCGCCAGGAATGTTGTCAAATATTACCGCCGAGATGATAGGTTGGGTTAGGTTAGTTTATGTTACGTTATTGATGTATATAAAGGTCCCACGGAGACGTAGATGCCAACAAGCCAGAAATGTGGTCAAATATTACCGCCGAGATGTTAGATTGTGTTAGGCTAGCTTACATTATGTTAATGATGTATATAAAGGTCCCACGGAGACGTAGAGGCCAACTCGCCAGGAATGTTGTCAAATATTACCGCCGAGATGTTAGGTTGGGTTAGGTTAGTTTATGTTACGTTATTGATGTATATAAAGGTCCCACGGAGACGTAGATGCCAACTCGCCAGGAATGTTGTCAAATATTACCGCCGAGATGATAGGTTGGTTCAGGTTAGGTTATATTACGTTATTGATGTATATGGGGGTTACACGGAGACGTAGAGGCCAACTCGCCCGGAATGTTGTCAAATATTACCGCCGAGATGTTAGGTTGGGTTAGGTTAGGTTATATTACGTTATTGATGTATATGAGGGTTACACGGAGACGTAGAGGCTAACTCGCCAGGTATGTTGTCAAATATTACCGCCGAGATGTTACATTGGGTTAGGTTAGGTTATATTACGTTGTTGATGTATATGAGGGTTACACCGAGACGTAGAGGCCAAATCGCCAGGAATGTGGTCAAATATTACCGCCGAAATGTTAGATTGGGTTAGGCTAGCTTATATTATGTTATTGATGTATATAAAGGTCCCACGGAGACGTAGAGGCCAACTCGCCAGGAATGTTGTCAAATATTACCGCCGAGATGATAGGTTGGGTTAGGTTAGGTTATATTACGTTATTGATGTATATGAGGGTTACACGGAGACGTAGAGGCCAACTCGCCAGGAATGTGGTCAAATATTACCGCCGAGATGTTAGGTTGGGTTAGGTTACGTTATATTACGTTGTTGATGTATATGAGGGTTACACCGAGACGTAGAGGCCAAATCGCCAGGAATGTGGTCAAATATTACCGCCGAAATGTTAGATTGGGTTAGGCTAGCTTATATTATGTTATTGATGTATATAAAGGTCCCACGGAGACGTAGAGGCCAACTCGCCAGGAATGTTGTCAAATATTACCGCCGAGATGATAGGTTGGGTTAGGTTAGGTTATATTACATTATTGTTGTATATAAAGGTCCCACGGAGACGTAGAGGCCAACAAGACAGGAATGTGGTCAAATATTACCGCCGAGATGATAGGTTGGTTTAGGTTAGGTTATATTACGTTATTGATGTATATGAGGGTTACACGGAGACGTAGAGGCCAACTCGCCAGGAATGTTGTCAAATATTACCGCCGAGATGTTAGGTTGGGTTAGGTTAGGTTATATTACGTTATTGATGTATATAAAGGTTCCACGGAGACGTAGAGGCCATCTCGCCAGGAATGTGGTCAAATATTACCGCCGAGATGTTAGGTTGGGTTAGGTTAGTTTATGTTACGTTATTGATGTATATAAAAGTCCCACGGAGACGTAGAAGCCAACTCGCCAGGAATGTTGTCAAATATTACCGCCGAGATGATAGGTTGGTTTAGGTTAGGTTATATTACGTTATTGATGTATATGAGGGTTACACGGAGACGTAGAGGCCAACTCGCCAGGAATGTTGTCAAATATTACCGCCGAGATGTTAGGTTGGGTTAGGTTAGGTTATATTACGTTATTGATGTATATGAGGGTTACACGGAGACATAGAGGCTAACTCGCCAGGTATGTTGTCAAATATTACCGCCGAGATGTTACATTGGGTTAGGTTAGGTTATATTACGTTATTCATGTATATAAATGTTCCACGGAGACGTAGAGGCCATCTCGCCAGGAATGATGTCAAATATTACCGCCGAGATGATAGGTTGGTTTAGGTTAGGTTATATTACGTTATTGATGTATATGAGGGTTACACGGAGACGTAGAGGCCAACTCGCCAGGAATGTGGTCAAATATTACCGCCGAGATGTTAGGTTGGGTTAGGTTACGTTATATTACGTTGTTGATGTATATGAGGGTTACACCGAGACGTAGAGGCCAAATCGCCAGGAATGTGGTCAAATATTACCGCCGAAATGTTAGATTGGGTTAGGCTAGCTTATATTATGTTATTGATGTATATAAAGGTCCCACGGAGACGTAGAGGCCAACTCGCCAGGAATGTTGTCAAATATTACCGCCGAGATGATAGGTTGGGTTAGGTTAGGTTATATTACATTATTGTTGTATATAAAGGTCCCACGGAGACGTAGAGGCCAACAAGACAGGAATGTGGTCAAATATTACCGCCGAGATGATAGGTTGGTTTAGGTTAGGTTATATTACGTTATTGATGTATATGAGGGTTACACGGAGACGTAGAGGCCAACTCGCCAGGAATGTTGTCAAATATTACCGCCGAGATGTTAGGTTGGGTTAGGCTAGCTTATATTATGTTATTGATGTATATAAAGGTCCCACGGAGACGTAGAGGCCAAATCGCCAGGAATGTTGTCAAATATTACCGCCGAGATGATAGGTTGGTTTAGGTTAGGTTATATTACGTTATTGATGTATATGAGGGTTACACGGAGACGTAGAGGCCAAATCGCCAGGAATGTAGTCAAATATTACCGCCGAGATGTTAGGTTGGGTTAGGTTACGTTATCTTACGTTGTTGATGTATATGAGGGTTACACGGAGACGTAGAGGCCAACTCGACAGGTATGTTGTCAAATATTACCGCCGAGATGTTAGGTTGGGTTAGGCTAGGTTATATTATGTTATTGATGTATATAAAGGTCCCACGGATACGCAGAGGCCAACAAGTCAGGAATGTGGTCAAATATTACCGCCGAGATGTTAGATTGGGTTAGGTTAAGTTATATTACGTTATTGACGTATATAAAGGTCCCACGGAGACGCAGAGGCCTACAATCCAGGAATGTGGTCAAATATTACCGCCGAGATGTTAGATTGTGCTAGGCTAGCATATATCATGTTATTGATGTATATAAAGGTCTCACGGAGACGTAGAGGCCAACTCGCCAGGAATGTTGTCAAATATTACCGCCGGGATGATAGGTTGGGTTAGGCAAGCTTATATTCTGTTATTGATGTATATAAAGGTCCCACGTAGACGTAGAGGCCAACAAGCCAGAAATGTGGTCAAATATTACCGCCGAGATGTTAGATTGTGTTAGGCTAGCTTACATTATGTTAATGATGTATATAAAGGTCCCACGGAGACGTAGAGGCCAACTCGCCAGGAATGTTGTCAAATATTACCGCCGAGATGTTAGGTTGGGTTAGGTTAGTTTATGTTACGTTATTGATGTATATAAAGGTCCCACGGAGACGTAGATGCCAACTCGCCAGGAATGTTGTCAAATATTACCGCCGAGATGATAGGTTGGTTTAGGTTAGGTTATATTACGTTATTGATGTATATGAGGGTTACACGGAGACGTAGAGGCCAACTCGCCAGGAATGTTGTCAAATATTACCGCCGAGATGTTAGGTTGGGTTAGGTTAGGTTATATTACGTTATTGATGTATATGAGGGTTACACGGAGACGTAGAGGCTAACTCGCCAGGTATGTTGTCAAATATTACCGCCGAGATGTTACATTGGGTTAGGTTAGGTTATATTACGTTATTCATGTATATAAATGTTCCACGGAGACGTAGAGGCCATCTCGCCAGGAATGATGTCAAATATTACCGCCGAGATGATAGGTTGGTTTAGGTTAGGTTATATTACGTTATTGATGTATATGAGGGTTACACGGAGACGTAGAGGCCAACTCGCCAGGAATGTGGTCAAATATTACCGCCGAGATGTTAGGTTGGGTTAGGTTACGTTATATTACGTTGTTGATGTATATGAGGGTTACACCGAGACGTAGAGGCCAAATCGCCAGGAATGTGGTCAAATATTACCGCCGAAATGTTAGATTGGGTTAGGCTAGCTTATATTATGTTATTGATGTATATAAAGGTCCCACGGAGACGTAGAGGCCAACTCGCCAGGAATGTTGTCAAATATTACCGCCGAGATGTTAGGTTGGGTTAGGTTAGTTTATGTTACGTTATTGATGTATATAAAGGTCCCACGGAGACGTAGATGCCAACTCGCCAGGAATGTTGTCAAATATTACCGCCGAGATGATAGGTTGGTTCAGGTTAGGTTATATTACGTTATTGATGTATATGGGGGTTACACGGAGACGTAGAGGCCAACTCGCCCGGAATGTTGTCAAATATTACCGCCGAGATGTTAGGTTGGGTTAGGTTAGGTTATATTACGTTATTGATGTATATGAGGGTTACACGGAGACGTAGAGGCTAACTCGCCAGGTATGTTGTCAAATATTACCGCCGAGATGTTACATTGGGTTAGGTTAGGTTATATTACGTTATTCATGTATATAAATGTTCCACGGAGACGTAGAGGCCATCTCGCCAGGAATGATGTCAAATATTACCGCCGAGATGATAGGTTGGTTTAGGTTAGGTTATATTACGTTATTGATGTATATGAGGGTTACACGGAGACGTAGAGGCCAACTCGCCAGGAATGTGGTCAAATATTACCGCCGAGATGTTAGGTTGGGTTAGGTTACGTTATATTACGTTGTTGATGTATATGAGGGTTACACCGAGACGTAGAGGCCAAATCGCCAGGAATGTGGTCAAATATTACCGCCGAAATGTTAGATTGGGTTAGGCTAGCTTATATTATGTTATTGATGTATATAAAGGTCCCACGGAGACGTAGAGGCCAACTCGCCAGGAATGTTGTCAAATATTACCGCCGAGATGATAGGTTGGGTTAGGTTAGGTTATATTACATTATTGTTGTATATAAAGGTCCCACGGAGACGTAGAGGCCAACAAGACAGGAATGTGGTCAAATATTACCGCCGAGATGATAGGTTGGTTTAGGTTAGGTTATATTACGTTATTGATGTATATGAGGGTTACACGGAGACGTAGAGGCCAACTCGCCAGGAATGTTGTCAAATATTACCGCCGAGATGTTAGGTTGGGTTAGGTTAGGTTATATTACGTTATTGATGTATATAAAGGTTCCACGGAGACGTAGAGGCCATCTCGCCAGGAATGTGGTCAAATATTACCGCCGAGATGTTAGGTTGGGTTAGGTTAGTTTATGTTACGTTATTGATGTATATAAAAGTCCCACGGAGACGTAGAAGCCAACTCGCCAGGAATGTTGTCAAATATTACCGCCGAGATGATAGGTTGGTTTAGGTTAGGTTATATTACGTTATTGATGTATATGAGGGTTACACGGAGACGTAGAGGCCAACTCGCCAGGAATGTTGTCAAATATTACCGCCGAGATGTTAGGTTGGGTTAGGTTAGGTTATATTACGTTATTGATGTATATGAGGGTTACACGGAGACATAGAGGCTAACTCGCCAGGTATGTTGTCAAATATTACCGCCGAGATGTTACATTGGGTTAGGTTAGGTTATATTACGTTATTCATGTATATAAATGTTCCACGGAGACGTAGAGGCCATCTCGCCAGGAATGATGTCAAATATTACCGCCGAGATGATAGGTTGGTTTAGGTTAGGTTATATTACGTTATTGATGTATATGAGGGTTACACGGAGACGTAGAGGCCAACTCGCCAGGAATGTGGTCAAATATTACCGCCGAGATATTAGGTTGGGTTAGGTTACGTTATATTACGTTGTTGATGTATATGAGGGTTACACCGAGACGTAGAGGCCAAATCGCCAGGAATGTGGTCAAATATTACCGCCGAAATGTTAGATTGGGTTAGGCTAGCTTATATTATGTTATTGATGTATATAAAGGTCCCACGGAGACGTAGAGGCCAACTCGCCAGGAATGTTGTCAAATATTACCGCCGAGATGATAGGTTGGGTTAGGTTAGGTTAGATTGCATTATTGTTGTATATAAAGGTCCCACGGAGACGTAGAGGCCAACAAGACAGGAATGTGGTGAAATATTACCGCCGAGATGATAGGTTGGTTTAGCTTAGGTTATATTACGTTATTGATGTATATGATGGTTACACGGAGACGTAGAGGCCAACTCGCCAGGAATGTTGTCAAATATTACCGCCGAGATGATAGGTTGGGTTAGGTTAGGTTATATTACATTATTGATGTATATAAAGGTCCCACGGAGACGTAGAGGCCAACAAGACAGGAATGTGGTCAAATATTACCGCCGAGATGTTAGATTGGGTTAGGTTAAGTTATATTACGTTATTGACGTATATAAAGGTCCCACGGAGACGTAGAGGCCAACTCGCCAGGAATGTTGTCAAATATTACCGCCGAGATGATAGGTTGGGTTAGGTTAGGTTATATTACGTTATTGATGTATATAAAGGTCCCACGGAGACGTAGAGGCCAACAAGACAGGAATGTGGTCAAATATTACCGCCGAGATGTTAGATTGGGTTAGGTTAAGTTATATTACGTTATTGACGTATATAAAGGTCCCACGGAGACGCAGAGGCCTACAAGCCAGGAATGTGGTCAAATATTACCGCCGAGATGTTAGATTGGGTTAGGCTAGCTTATGACTATGATATTGATGTATATAAACGTCTCACGGAGACGTAGAGGCCAACTCGCCAGGAATGTTGTCAAATATTACCGCCGGGATGATAGGTTGGGTTAGGCAAGCTTATATTATGTTATTGATGTATATAAAGGTCCCACGTAGACGTAGAGGCCAACAAGACAGAAATGTGGTCAAATATTACCGCCGAGATGTTAGATTGTGTTAGGCTAGCTTACATTATGTTATTGATGTATATAAAGGTCCCACGTAGACGTAGAGGCCAACAAGCCAGAAATGTGGTCAAATATTACCGCCGAGATGTTAGATTGTGTTAGGCTAGCTTACATTATGTTAATGATGTATATAAAGGTCCCACGGAGACGTAGAGGCCAACTCGCCAGGAATGTTGTCAAATATTACCGCCGAGATGTTAGGTTGGGTTAGGTTAGGTTATATTACGTTATTCATGTATATAAATGTTCCACGGAGACGTAGAGGCCATCTCGCCAGGAATGATGTCAAATATTACCGCCGAGATGATAGGTTGGTTTAGGTTAGGTTATATTACGTTATTGATGTATATGAGGGTTACACGGAGACGTAGAGGCCAACTCGCCAGGAATGTGGTCAAATATTACCGCCGAGATGTTAGGTTGGGTTAGGTTACGTTATATTACGTTGTTGATGTATATGAGGGTTACACCGAGACGTAGAGGCCAAATCGTCAGGAATGTGGTCAAATATTACCGCCGAAATGTTAGATTGGGTTAGGCTAGCTTATATTATGTTATTGATGTATATAAAGGTCCCACGGAGACGTAGAGGCCAACTCGCCAGGAATGTTGTCAAATATTACCGCCGAGATGATAGGTTGGGTTAGGTTAGTTTATGTTACGTTATTGATGTATATAAAGGTCCCACGGAGACGTAGATGCCAACTCGCCAGGAATGTTGTCAAATATTACCGCCGAGATGATAGGTTGGTTTAGGTTAGGTTATATTACGTTATTGATGTATATGAGGGTTACACGGTGACGTAGAGGCCAACTCGCCAGGAATGTTGTCAAATATTACCGCCGAGATGTTAGGTTGGGTTAGGTTAGGTTATATTACGTTATTGATGTATATGAGGGTTACACGGAGACGTAGAGGCTAACTCGCCAGGTATGTTGTCAAATATTACCGCCGAGATGTTACATTGGGTTAGGTTAGGTTATATTACGTTATTCATGTATATAAATGTTCCACGGAGACGTAGAGGCCATCTCGCCAGGAATGATGTCAAATATTACCGCCGAGATGATAGGTTGGTTTAGGTTAGGTTATATTACGTTATTGATGTATATGAGGGTTACACCGAGACGTAGAGGCCAAATCGCCAGGAATGTGGTCAAATATTACCGCCGAAATGTTAGATTGGGTTAGGTTAAGTTATATTACGTTATTGACGTATATAAAGGTCCCACGGAGACGCCGAGGCCTACAAGCCAGGAATGTGGTCAAATATTACCGCCGAGATGTTAGATTGGGTTAGGCTAGCTTATATTATGATATTGATGTATATAAACGTCTCACGGAGACGTAGAGGCTAACAAGACAGGAATGTGGTCAAATATTACCGCCGAGATGATAGGTTGGTTTAGGTGAGGTTATATTACGTTATTGATGTATATGAGGGTTACACGGAGACGTAGAGGCCAACTCGCCAGGAATGTAGTCAAATATTACCGCCGAGATGTTATGTTGGGTTAGGTTAGGTTATATTTCGTTATTGAAATATATAAAGGTCCCACGGAGACGTAGAGGCCAACTCGCCAGGAATGTTGTCAAATATTACCGCCGAGATGATAGGTTGGGTTAGGTTAGGTTATATTACGTTATTGATGTATATAAAGGTCCCACGGAGACGTAGATGCCAACTCGCCAGGAATGTTGTCAAACATTACCGCTGAGATGATAGGTTGGGTTAGGTTAGGTTATATTACGTTACTGATGTATATAAAGGTCCCACGGAGACGTAGATGCCAACTCGCCAGGAATGTTGTCAAATATTACCGCCGAGATGATAGGTTGGGTTAGGTTACGTTATATTACGTTATTGATGTATATGAGGGTTACACGGAGAGGTAGAGGCCAACTCGCCAGGAATGCTGTCAAATATTACCGCCGAGATGTTAGGTTGGGTTAGGTTAGGTTATATTACGTAATAGATATATATAAATATCCCACGGAGACGTAGAGGCCAACTCGCCAGGAATGTTGTCAAATATTACCGCCGAGATGATAGGTTGGGTTAGGTTAGGTTATATGTCGTTATTGGTGTATATGAAGGTCCCACGTAGACGTAGAGGCCAACTCGCCAGGTATGTTGTCAAATATTACCGCCGAGATGATAGGTTGGGTTAGGTTAGGTTATATTACGTTATTGATGTATATAAAGGTCCCACGGAGACGTAGATGCCAACTCGCCAGGAATGTTGTCAAATATTACCGCTGAGATGATAGGTTGGGTTAGGTTAGGTTATATTACGTTACTGATGTATATAAAGGTCCCACGGAGACGTAGATGCCAACTCGCCAGGAATGTTGTCAAATATTACCGCCGAGATGATAGGTTGGGTTAGGTTACGTTATATTACGTTATTGATGTATATGAGGGTTACACGGAGACGTAGAGGCCAACTCGCCAGGAATGCTGTCAAATATTACCGCCGAGATGTTAGGTTGGGTTAGGTTAGGTTATATTACGTAATAGATATATATAAATATCCCACGGAGACGTAGAGGCCAACTCGCCAGGAATGTTGTCTAATATTACCGCCGAGATGATAGGTTGGATTAGGTTAGGTTATATGTCGTTATTGGTGTATATGAAGGTCCCACGTAGACGTAGAGGCCAACTCGCCAGGTATGTTGTCAAATATTACCGCGGAAATGTTAGGTTGGGTTAGGTTAGGTTATATTACGTTATTGACGTATATGTGGGTTACACGGAGACGTAGAGGTCAACTCGCCAGGAATGTTGTCAAATATTACAGCCGACATGTTAGGTTCGGTTAGGTTAGGTTATATTACGTTATTAATGTATATAAAGGTCCCACGGAGACGTAGAGGCCAACAAGACAGGAATGTGGTCAAATATTACCGCCGAAATGTTAGATTGGTATAGGTTAAGTTATATTACGTTATTGACGTATATAAAGGTCCCACGGAGACGCAGAGGCCTACAAGCCAGGAATGTGGTCAAATATTAACGCCGAGATGTTAGATTGGGTTAGGCTAGCTTATATTATGTTATTGATGTATATAAAGGTCTCACGGAGACGTAGAGGCCAACTCGCCAGGAATGTTGTCAAATATTACCGTCGAGATGATAGGTTGGGTTAGGATAGGCTATATTTCGTTATTGAAATATATAAAGGTCCCACGGAGACGTAGAGGCCAACAAGACAGGAATGTGGTCAAATATTACCGCCGAGATGTTAGATTGTGTTAGGCTAGCTTACATTATGTTATTGATGTATATAAAGGTCCCACGGAGACGTAGAGGCCAACTCGCCAGGAATGTTGTCAAATGTTACCGCCGAGATTATAGGTTGGGTTAGGTTAGGTTATATTACGTTATCGATGTATATAAAGGTCCCACGGAGACATAGATGCCAACTCGCCAGGAATGTTGTCAAATATTACCGCCGAGATGATAGGTTGGGTTAGGTTACGTTATATTACGTTGTTGATGTATATGAGGGTTACACGGAGACGTAGAGGCCAACTCGCCAGGAGTGTGGTCAAATATTACCGGCGAAATGTTAGATTGGGTTAGGCTAGCTTATATTATGTTATTGATGTATATAAAGGTCCCACGGAGACGT